>VCJN01002908.1:0-120869 GCA_006384855.1 Tetraselmis striata | reverse complement strand
GCCAGGTGGAAGGCAATCTGGACTTTGGCATTGTGACACAGGAAAGCTCAGCCAAGCGCACGTTGCGCGTACGAAATAATGGCCACAAGGAGGCCCAGTTTGAGCTGGAGTGCGATGTGACGGGCATTGAGACCAAGGTGAGCTGCCTCATGCTGCAATAGCCGGCAGTCCCCTCTTCCGACAGGTAGCAAAGGATGCGAAGCGATGCGATGCGCCGCAACCCCAAATCCCGAATGGGCCCTGCACTCACGGACAGCACGGCGGCCCCCGCAGATCACGCCCGAGAGTGGCACCCTGGCTCCCGGAGGGAGCACGGAGGTGGAGCTTTCCTGCGTGTTTAATGACCTTGGCTCCTTCAGCGGTGACCTCTTTCTCCGCGAGGGCAACTCTCGGAGGACAACGCCTCTAAAGTGCGCATCGGCTGCACCGTGATCCAGCAGACCTTCGAGGTGCGTTACCGCCTTCACCTGCAGCTGCTCATGGATTGACCGCTGAACTTGAGAGGGGCAGGGGGCCTCACTGCGAGTCATGAGATCATGTTCAGATCATGTTCAGCGCGGACTCAGCTGGGGGTGACGCGGTGGTGCAGGTCCTGGAGGCGGGCGGAGCCCACATGAAGCAGCTGAAGTTTGACCCGGTCAGCTTTGAGGACGAGGCGGAGTACGAGATTGAGGTGCTTAACAATGGGCCGGCACCTGTGCAATGGCGCGGGCATGTCCTCACCAAGAGCGACCATCGCGTGAAGCTGCAGTACGAGGAGGACCAGGGCCATCAGGAGGTGCGCTTGCCTCCGCCGCGAATCGCCCATCAGTAATCAGCAATCAGGCGCGGCAGCATTAATTGTGCAACTATTGACTGCTAATTATTGACTGCTTGTGCGTTGCGCTTGGCATGGTAGGATGGGGTGGACGTGGGATCCTACCTCATGGCAGCCCGGCTGCGCAAGTCGACGCACCAACCTCCCCAAGGCGTTCTCCATGTCTCCCGAGTCTGGCCTGCTGCCCGCCTTCGGCACGCAGCGGGTGAAATGCGCTTCCATCCGCACGCGACGGTGCCCCAGAATGGCTTCACCGCCACCTCGCAGCCCGCATCCTCGCTGTCTGAGATGTTTGAGTACATCGCGTCCTTTGACCTGGACATTGGCAAGAGGTGCGCCCGCCCTTCGCCCCCCCCCCCCCCCTTAACAGCGTACGGGTGCCGACGGCGTAATACGAACACCGCAAATAAGAACCTGCTCTGCGTGTCAGAGGTCAAATATAGGCAAAACTATAGCGGAACTACAGCGAATGCTCTGATGCGGGTAGGTTGCTATCAAGCCTAATTTGAGGCTTGATAGTAAGGGTTCTTTTTTAGGTGGGTCGGCACCCGTGGTCGATCCCCTCCTCCCCCGCCCTGGCGCTGGCGCATGAACTTGCACCTCCTGGGTGTTAACCCTCTGTTAAGGCTGCATGGAATGAACTGTGAGGCACCCTGTCCACTGGGCTGCAATGCCTTGATTAAAGACCATGCAAGAGACGGAGCCATAGCACATTATACGGTTTGCATACTATACTTGGGGTCACGCATCCGTCGCTGTGTCTTTTCCTTCTCAGCGCACTGAGCGCCCCGTTGTCCATGCACTGCCATAGGGCGGAGCTGCCGGTGACGGGACGCGGCGTCAAGGCGCAGGTGCAGGTGTTGCCGCGCGCAGACATCGACTTTGGTGACCTGATGACCTACGAGTGGGCGGACTACCCGCTAAACGTGGCCAGCATGGCGAAAGACGTCCCGCTGAACGTGTCCATCAGCCGCTCGTCCTACTTCAAGGTGGAGCCCAGCAGCGGGCTGGTCCCGCCGGGCTCGCCCTGCCGGTGGTGGCGACATATAGGCCAAAGGTGATGGGGAATCATTCGGAGACCCTTACCGTCACGGTCGCTGCGCTCTCGGGCAAGGTGCTTGCCACCATTCCGCTGTATGTGCGTGGTACATGCAGCAAAATTGCGCCCAAGCCGGCGCTGGTGGGCGGCCCAGACAAGCTGCCTGAGGACTTCAAGCGCGAGCACAACTTCATCGACCCTGAGACCGCCAACTTGAGCAGACTTGAGCGCCAAGCCGACTTAAGTACCGCCGCCCAGCGGTGTGGGAGAAGGGCATGGAGGTCACCAACGACGACCCCACCATGAGCCTCACGCGCAGCCAGAAGCAGCAGACGGTCGCGCACAAGGACCGGTACACCGCTCTCATCCGGGCACCGCGCACGGCGCGCGCCGCAAGACACCTGACGCGGCCTGAGGGAGGCGAAGGCGATGTTAACCTCGGCCTGCAGACGACTGTGCGCATCAAGGGCTCGCAGCCAACGGCGGAACCGGTATGTCTCGACATCCAACTGCCGGTGCCAAAGCATCTATAAGATCCCTTATTATTAAAAGCCTCAAACTGGTTCCTGCTTTACATGCAGCCGGTGATAAGAACACCCGTATAGTTCCGCTATAGTTGGGCGTATTTGACCTCTGGCAGGCCGGGGGGTTCTTATGCGCAGTGTTCCTATTACCTTGCCGGCACCCGTACTTCCACCCCACTCCCACCCACTCAGCTGCCAGCCATGTCGTCCGGCTGTGCCCTCAACAGTACCGCAACAGCGCATGCGCCCGGCGACGGGGTACTGTCAGGCATCGATGTGCTGTGACGGATGAGCCCACACCGCCTTGTGATCCCGCCCGCGCTGCCGCTGAATGTGACTGGCCTCGTGCCCGCGCGCAGCTGGCGCCGATGCTGTACACGCCGCAGACGCGCATGAAGAGCGGCAGCGGGCGGCCGCGCAACCGGCTGCCCATCAGCGCCTCGGACGTCAGCCTGCTGCAGAGCTACCCCCCGCTGCCGGCCACGGCGGATCAGGTCGACGAGTGCGGGCGCGAGCTGACGGAGGGAGACATTGCATCGTTGGTTGTGGGCCTGGACGTCATCGACTTTGGCAAGATCAGCGCCTGCTCCAACAACACCATCAACCTCGCCGTCACAAACCACCTGCGCCAGCACATTCTGGTGCGCTCCAGTGCCCTCCACGGCAATGAGCACACTTCAAATCAGAGCCTGCCTCACCGGTCAGAGGTCAAATAAATACGAAAGCATAGTGGAATTATGGAGGATGTTCTTCTCATTGGTTGCCCGATCAGGGTAATGGTAGGTGTTGTATAATATTAATAATATGGTGCTTATAAGAATAAGAGTTATAGGTGCGTGGGCAACCGTACCCGCCCCCCCTCTTCATTCCCGCAGCAATCCCCGATCTGTTTCCAGAGTGCTCGGCGGGCATTGCCCCCTAAAGCCTTGCCGTCTCGCTATCCGTTCCACCGTGCAGTGCCGGTCGCTGCCGACTGATGAATGTCATGTGATGTCCCGGGCAGTTCATGGTGGCGGCCAAGTCGGTGAACGAGCTGACAAGACAGAGGCGACGTCCGTCTGCCTGCCGCCCGGCAAGACTGCGGCGCTGCCGCTGGTGCTTAATGTGCCCAACGTGCAAAACTACAAGCAGACGGTGGACTACGTCATCAACGGCATGCACATCTACTCGCTCACGGTGGTGGCGGACGTGGTGCCGGTGTCGCTGGAGCCCAGCAAGGAGCACCTCAACTTCCAGTTTGACCCTGCAGTGTGGTCCGGCTACGTGGAGCAGACGGTGCTGTTTGACAACCCCAACACCTTCGACGCCCACTTTGAGTGCCGCCTCGGCAACGAGGTCTTCAGCGTGCAGCCGCCCTCGGGGGTGCGCGGCCGCAGCAGCAGCGAGGTCGTGGTGCGCTGGTCGCCCGACAACGACAAGCCAGGCACGGTAGTGGACGTTCTGGAGATCGTGTGCGTGGGCGGCGTGCCGCCGCACAAGAAGGTCCACCTGCGCGGGGAGCTGCCGGAGGGGAAGCTGTCTTTTGGGGAGAAGGCGCTCGACTTTGGACCCATGGGGCTCGGCACCGCCTCCACGCGCACCGTCACGCTGCGCAACGCGGCCCCGCACGACTGCATCTTCCAGGTTGTGAGGGGTGATGAGGCCGACGGCATGACGGTCTCCCCGACCCACGGCCAGGTGCTGGGCTCCGACACGCTGGAGGGAGGTGTCGCTGCGCGGGCGGGCGGAGGGTGTGTTCTCCAGCGCCATCAGCGTCGACGTCCGCGGCGGCAAGAGCATTAAGCTGCCCGTGAAGGGGCTCATCAGCGTGCCGGCCATCGACGTCGCAGAGGACGAGTTCGACTTCGGGTCTGCGTACCTGGGAGCCACTGTCAAGCGGCCGCTCACGCTGACCAACTCGGCCGCCGTGAGCGGCGACCTGCGGATCGACCTGGCAGCCATGCCGGAGTTCACGATGGACCTTCCCCGTGCAGCATGGGTGGCAAGCACTACGACAGCTGCCCGCTGGTGGAGGAGGTGCCGCCGGCCACAAAAGCGGTCGGCTTCCCACAGCAGGTGCGGTCCCCTCTCTCACTGAAAGATTGGTATGGTGTGGTTTGAGCGCCCAGCCTGGAGGCCTGGGGGTTGCTAAAGGGCATCACCCGACCCCAACTAGGTGCCTGGCTGTGGCTCTTACCGAAAGAGCATACTATTACTTATATGATATTACTTATATGATATTATTACTTATACGATTACTTATATGATTATTACTTATATGATATTACTATTGTATGTCATGTATTGCATGTATTAAATATAAAATGCATGATTTATTGTATTTGCAGAATACTATAACTGTATGTATATATGTACATGTGTACATACGTTGTGCAGTATACTGTAGTGCAATATGCTGTATTACTTAGGTGTGAGATACGCGGTATTGCATGCACTCCAAACCTTTCACAACCGACAACTTTGAGCCTTGTACTGTCCTCTTTCCCCCGGCTGGCTGGCTGCCTGGCTGACGACGCCCCCCTTCCCGCTGCTCCGCTGGTGGCGCAGAGCGGCCACACATACACCATCACCGTCGCGCCCAAACACACGCTCAAGCTGTCCATGGTCTTCCGGCCGACCAGCGTCCAGGAGCACGCCTTTGAGCTGCCGCTCGTCATGAGCGGCGCGGGCGTGGTGTCGGAGCTGCGGCGCGCAGTGGTGGCGGACGGGAAGCTACCGACGGTGGGCATTGCACCGGAGTGCAGCCTGGACTTTGGCTCGCAGATCGTCCAGAGAGCAGGCGTGAAGAAGGTACCCACCAGCCTGCCGCTGCTCCTCACCTCCAACGTCGACGAGCCGGTGGGCTGGGAGTTCCGCGCCCCCAGCACCGACGGACAGCCCAACGGAAAGGGCGTCTTTCGGGTGGTGCCTGGCAAGGGGCTGCTCCAGCCCGGGGTGGCGCAGCCCATCAATGTGGAGTTCCTGCCCCGCGAGAGCAAGTTGTACGAGGTGCGACACCGCCTGATCCACTGGCCCACCGGCCGGATGCGGAAGGAAGAAGCGAGATGGCCTGTTTGTAGCATTGGATCATGTGGAGGCAGGATGCGCGGTGCTGTATTTATGATGTTGGTTGCCTGCGGCTAAGAAGTGGCGATGTCCTGATATGTGTGCGCTCCTGCAGGGCAAGATCCCGCTTCATATCAATGGCGCCGACGAACCGTATTTGCACCTCGAGGTCGCCGGCATTGGAACGCAGCCACGGCTGACGTTTGACACCCCTGAGGTGCGTGAGAGTTCCCAGCCCCAGCAGAGCCGCCGGTCCCTTGTAGCCACATCGGGGGAGGTTGGTGGCCGAGCGCCGTCCAGGCCGCTCGCTGATGGCACCCTCTGGCGTGGCGCAGGTGGTGCTGCCCTCCGTGCCGCTGGGCCAGCGGAGCGAGGCGGTATTTTATACGTGGTAAACGGCGGTTACGACAACCTGGAGCTCAAGTTCCGGCTGCCACCTGACGGACGCCGCATCCCGCTGGAGGTGGAGCTGCCGGAGGGCGACCTCATCGGTATCGCGCGCGACCGGCTGCCGGTTCTTGTCAGCTTCGAGTCCGACCGGCCGCTCAGCTTCACCGCACGGCTCGACTTCCTGGATGCCGAGGGCAAGCGTTATTCCATCCTGGTGCGTGCGCTGCGGCCGACGCGTGCCGTGGGTAGCGGCCTTTAATTGTGTTCTTGCGAGTGTTGCTAGTGTTGGCATTCACTACATATAGGACAGCACCAGTCCGTTCATTGCCTAGTCACATCAACTCGTCGCTTGCTGGCGACGACACGCGGCAGCGGTGGATCATTGTCGTTGTCGTCGTCTAGCCATATCGACTCGGTGCTAAAGCATCGACGGCGTTCACCTGCGGCAAGTGTATCTGCGAGGACTCGACACTCTCTATCGACGACACGAGGCGGATCGTCGTCATTTTCTGGCTACGTCGACTCGTTACTCCGATACATCGCCACAGCAAACGAATCGCTCTCGCCTATATCAGCTAGCCACGTATCTCCTTGCTGCTCTCGTATATCTCCGTTGTCGTCGTGTCCCAGCTAGGTCAACTGGTCACTGTAGTCCTACATCCCTAGGCTTGTCGTCGTCATTGAGTTGTGTCTGCGTCAATCCATCACTGTCTATCGACGACGCTTGGCCGGTTATCGTTGCCTAGCCACGTGGGCTCGTAGATATTCACTATCAGCAACTTTCAGCTAAGTGGTGATTCTCGACATAATCTAGACTTGATTATGTCGTGTAGATTATGTCGAGAATCATAGCTCTCGTATTATAACCCTGGGCTTGTTGTCCTCTTTACGCTCATAGCCACGCCTAGTCGTCCCTAGGTCGTCACTGTCTATCGACGACACTTGGCGGGTCGGCGTCGTGTAGAGCTACGTCGACTCGTTGATGCTTAGCACCCGGGGGGGGGGGGGGGGGGGTGGGGGGGGGGGGGGGGGGGAGGGGGGGGGGGGGGGGGGGGGGGGGGGGCCTTTGATGACTGTCGGATTCGCGACTGATTTGCGATTATTTCCGTTGTGGCCTGGCCCAGGTGAGCGGCGCGACGGACACAGCGTGCTGACGACCGGGCAGTTCTTGGCCGCCAACGTGGGCGGCCTGAGCTGGGCGCCGGAGGACGATCCCGCGGGCCGGGGCCGCGCCTGGAGGAGGCGAGCTACAGCCTGCCGCCCGCCAACGGCGACGCCGTGGGCCCGCTGCGCCTGCCACCCGGGCTCCTCTCCTTCCTGCGCGCCGCGACCAACCTGACGGCGGCAACCTGGCGCCGGAGGAGCTGCCGGGCGCGATGGCGGCGGGCGCGGCAAGGGCTGGTGGAGATGGTGGAGGGCTGAGCGGCAAGCCCTTCCCCGGTAGGCGGGAAAGCTGAGCGCCTCGCGCAAGGAGGCTGCCGACCAGGTGAGGCCACTCGGCATGGCGCGCCAAGGCGTTGCCTTAGCTTTGAACTGCAGCGACCTCCTCATCTGTTTGTCGGCCGTGGTCGGCCTCGTTCAGAGTTAAGTATGTTGGAGTCGTAAACTGTCATTCCGCGAGTGAGCAGTTTTCCGTCGTCATGTCATCGTCGTGGTCCAATACAAGTACGCGACAATAGCAGCCGCCCAGCAGTAGTAGTAGGGAATCGTTCGTATTTAGCGTAGCGCACTACCTCCTGTACAGGTACTGGTAGCAGCCGCGCGGCGCACGATGATTTTATTTTTCGCGCACTTTATACTCTTTCCCATTAAAATCGCCGGAATTGTCGGACCTGCACCTTGCAATCATCATGAGGGCATTACTCAGTGTTAGGGTTGGAAAGCCATATGTAGGTGCATCTAATCTACAGTATACATACTAAACCATATTGTGCGCAAAGTGCGCACAGTTGCTCCGTCCTTAGGCAGCCAACAACTACTGGAAGGGATGATAGGGTGTCACGAACCTCAGCCCTAAAAGGCCAGGCCACTAGTTGGCGCTGCTGTGATATTGCGAGGCTGACGTCCCTGCTTGGGAGGCAGAGTGTGTTCTGGAAGTGTGTCCTGGGCGCATCTGACGGCATGCTGGATGGCCCCCTATCCGGAGCCAGGTGGCCGCCATGTTTGACCGCCTGCTGAGCCACCTGAAGAGCCACGGCGCGCTGCTGAACGCCGTCAAGCCGCATTTCCTGCTGCCGCCGGCGGACCTGCGCCTGTGGTTGCTCAACCGCGAGGCGGAAGCGGAAGCACCCAGCGGCGCGGAGGCGGACCTCGGCGGCGAGCAGGCCGCGGCGCTGGCGTACGCGCGGCAGCTGCTGGACGACCGGGACGCGTTTGCGGAGCTGCAAGCCCGCGCCTACCACGCCATCTGCCAGCAGGTGCGAAATTCCCCTCCCTCCCCTTTTCCTGCACCCCTTGTAATGAAGCGTTCGCCGCATTGAGGCTTGCGGTATCAAATGTCAAGAGTTGTTATTCACTCAAAATCAAACATTGTATATAAACATCTATCAAATCATATGTGACATGTTTTGTTGGGGGGGGGGGGGGGGGGGGGAGGGGGACAACAGTGGAGCGGCTGATCTTCTGTTTGATTGAGTTTGGTGGGGCTCTAGAGACAGGTGCACTAGTCTATCCTCATTCACTTGATGCGGCCAGTCATTCAGGCCAAAATCCAGCACCGCATTGACTAAATCACAATAATTTAATTCAGCTGCGTATATAAGTACCAACGCAGCCGACAACTGGTGCGCTGACCCTATACAACGGTCCGGTCGATGCATCATGTTTGTATGGTAGATCATCTGCGCTTTTACCCCTCGTACCCTGCCAATGCCCCTCTGCCCGCTAGGGCTTACCCACCGCCCGGCAGGCGACCCCCGTGGCGGATGCATGCTTGGCTGACTTCCCGCACTCCCCGCCTGCAGTGGTGAAGGTGTACGTGGTGTCGCGCATCACGCCCAGCAGCCTCAAGGCGCTGCCCAAACCCGCAGGGGCGGACGCGCTCTGGCCGCCCTCTGACCCCAAGGCCTACGCCACCTCCAACGTGTACTCCCCCGGCGAGGCGGTGCTGCTGGCGTGGGCGGGTGCACACCTGGCCGCGCGCTTCCCGGAGCACGCCGTCCGCCTTCGCGCCTTCGACGAGGGCATGCTGCGCTCCGGCCTGCCGCTGCTGGCGCTGATGCTGAACCACTGGCCGCCGCTGGAGGGGCAGCTCAGCCCTGGCGAGGCCTCCAGGCTGAAGAAGGGGCCCGCGGCGGAGGAGGCCGCGTGGCCGGCCAACGCCGCCATTGCCGTGCGGCTGTGGGCAGCGCTGCAGCTGCCCTTCCCACTGAGCGCGGCGCAGCTGCTGGAGGCCAGCCCTGCGGACGGGCTCATGCTGCTGGCCTACGCCTACCAGGTGCGGCACGGAGCAGGCACCCGCGCCCTCGCTCACCTTCCGCTAACCCCCCAGGCGGTGCCCATTTAAATCCGGCATCACAGTGCCGGACCTCCGGGCGCATTCCGTTACCAACACACACCCCGCCGGGCCTCGGTCTGTTGCTGGTGGAAGGGAAATGGGGGGCAGCTGTGAGCTTTGGCGGCTTTGCAGCGCTGTCACCGCACTCGCGCTCTGGGTTTGCGGTGCAGTATCGTTTATGAACCTCCTTGCCCCCCCCCCCCCCCCCCGCGCGCGCGCAAAGAGAGGAAACTACGTTTATCTTTATCTGTATCATAGTATACAGCAAATATCACACAGATCTTTGAGTCGGAGTTGCAAAACAAATCATTAGTTTTCGGACCCGCAAACCCAAGCAAGTGTTGCAGGTATGTGTATCAGAAGTGTCTGTACAGCGCCGAGTACAATAGAATCCATTCTTGTCTGGGGGCCGCACCGGTTGTCGTGTAGAATGTCGCAGAGGAGCTTGGTATCTGTCATGCCGCTGTTGATACGGCAGCAGCTGGGCCGGCGTGGCCAAAGCAGCCGCACTCTTTGCTCTCGAAAAGCAATGCAGCTATGGTTTCGGAGCATACCGCTGGAAGGGGGATTTGCGTTTGGAGGCGCGGCAGGAGGGCGACTGCTGACCGCCCGCTGATGAATATGCCCTGATGACACAGAGCGCTGATATCCTCTGCTGGGAGGCACGGGCGCTGACACCTCCCGCCCCTCCTCCCTCCGGCCCCGCGGGCACACGCACCCAACAGGCGCTGCCGCAGTTGGTCCCGCTGACGTCCATCATCTTTGAGGGCAAGCTGAACGAGGCGCAGAGCAAGTCCATTGAGCTGTCTAACCCCAGCCGGCGCATCATCGCGTACAACGTGCGCCTGGAGGGCAGCCCCGAGTTCAGCGTGACGGAGGCCATCGTGAAGCTGGAGCCGCGCAGCACCCTGCAGTTCCCGGTGCAGGTCACGCCGGTGTCCAGCCACCGCAGCGAGGCCAAGCTGGTGCTGTCCAGCCGTGCGGAGGGCGGCTCGGGCGCGCCGGCCGCCACGCTGGTGTTTGACCTCGTGTCGCTCCCGCGCGCCCGCGCACCGCTTGAGCGCGTCACCATCACCGCCAGGCGGTACGAGCTCAAGATTCTGCAGCTCAAGGTGGCCAACCCCTTCCCCTCGGACACGGACCTCACGGTGCAGCTCCTGCCGGAGCTTGCGGAGCCGCTGCCCACGCCCCGGCCGCCCAGCAACGAAAAGGGGCGCCGCGGGGGCGGCAAGCCCAAGGCCAAGCCCAGCAAGGAGCAGGCCGCCAAAGACAAGGCCGCCAAGGAGGAGGCCGCCGTGTTCAAGGTGCCCAGCTCCCCCCCCCCCCCCCCCCAGTCCCTTGAAGATGATCCACACTCCAACCCCCCGCTGACTGTCCCTTCTCAGGCCTATCGGACCTTTGCGCTTGGCGGGATACTTTGCAGAATATTCGATAGCGCTAGATATATTATTCATGCATTGATTTAAAACAGACAACTCGTGGTAATAATCTTTATTATACGTAAGCCGTTGTTATGAGCGTGATTACTTACGGTGAGGGACGACGCACCTGTAATAGGAACCCTTGTCACAAGCCTCAAGTAGGGCTCGCATGCAACCTATGTACGAACATTCGCTATAATTCCAGTGAAATTTCGTTTTCTTTTGACCTCTCATTGGCAGGAAGGACAGGTTAGTATCTGCAGTGTTCCTGTTATTAGTGTGTCGTCACCCAGATGATACCTGCGACCCTGATGGCCGCCCACCCTTATTGCCGCCTTGCAACTCCTGCAGAAGTTTCCTGATCCCTTTGGCTGCGAGCGCACCCGGATGAAGCTCAAGTTTGGGCAGACAGACACGCTGAAGATCGCCTACATGCCTTGGACGGAGGGCACCTCACACTGCACCGTGCTGCTCACCAGCCAGGCGCACGGGCAGTTCTGTTACGAGATCACGGGGGAGGCAACGCCGGCGGACACGCTCATGAAAGTGGACTTCCAGGTGGACATCGACGGGCCGCAGGTGAACTCCCTCCCCCGGCTTCCTTTACCAGCTAGAGTGCATCCGGGTTTCTCCTCATGTAGAGTGCCTTCATTCTGTGGGTCGGTACACTGTTCGGATATTCGCAACATTTTGTGGAAACGTGTGTCAATGACACATAATAGCAATGACATGGGTTTGGAGAATGACATGCGATTTCGCTTCCGAGCATTGTATGTTTGGAGTACATAATTACAGTATTTATTGGGTCACTATCAACCGGGCCAATCTGAGGCTAATCCAAGCACACATACTTGTCACCAACATGACAGCACATGAAAATCAGCGCAGAGCACCTAACGTTATTGACCACTTGCTTTTATTTCCCCCTCCCCCCTGCTTCCTTTACCACCTGGAGGGCATCGTGCTTTCTCCTCATGTAGAGCCTTCATTTTGTGGGTTGGTATACCATTCGCACATTCGCACTTTTTGTGGAAATGTGTGTATGACATATCATATAGCAGTTCCATGGTTTCGGAGTTTTACATGCAATTTCCTATCCGATCGTAGTTCTGGAGCACATAGATGTAATATTTATTGGTTCACTATTTACATGGGCAACCTGAAGCTAACCCCAACACACATACTTGTCACCAACATTACAGCACATGAAAATCAGCGCAGAGCACTAACAATGTTGACTACTTCTTATTATCGCCCCCTCTCCCTGCTCCCTTTACCACCTGGAGGGCATCGTGCTTTCTCCTCATGTAGAGCCTTCATTTGTGGGTTGGTATACCATTCGGACATTCGCACTTTTTGTGGAAATATATGTACGACACATCATATAGCAGGTACATGGTTTCGGAGCTTTACATGCGATTTCATATCCGAGCGTAGTTCTGGAGCACATAGATGTAGTATTATTGGTTCACTACTAACATGGGCAATCCGAAACGAATCCAAACCTAGAAACTTGTCACCAACATGGCAACAGATGAACAATTATTGGCCACCTGACATGATTGGCCCCCTCCTCTGCTTTTAGATCCGCGACCTGCCTCTGCCCTACCTGAACAAGCAGCTAGAGGAAGCCAAGCGGACGTTCATGGAGCGCCACCCGTCGGCGAAGAAGAAGGACCAGACATCGCTGATCCCGCCGGGCTTTCAGCCGCTGACGCCCAGCGGTGCGCCAGGCCAGGGCGGCCCGCCCGCAGTGCACTACACGGTCGCGTGCAACAACCCCAACGTGGACGTGGTCACCATGGATGGCCACGGCCTGGACCTGCACGACAACCCGGACTTGGTGTGGAAGGACATCGCGCAGCGCACCGGGCGCGCAGCCACGCCACTGGCCGGCCTGGGTGATGAGACGCCCTCGGGGCGGGACCCTGGGCCCAATCGGCTGCGCCTCACGCTCGCGCCGCGCGGCAGCGGCAGCTACCCTGTGCGCCTCACGCTGACCAGCGCGTACGACACGCGCAGTGTACTCGTAACCTTCATCGCACAGGTGCGCCCAACTCATAAGTGGAAGCGCAGTTACATGTGTCACCACGGACTCTGGGGGCGTCTGTTTCAAAATATAAAAAGGACTCGTAGAGGGAGCCAGAATGTTATCGTATTATCTGGTTCCAGTGTCTCTAAAAATCGAGGCAGCACCTCTGGGCCAGAATTTGTGGATTGGGCGGTGCAGTTAATTTTACGGTAGACAGTATCGACTGACATGCTCCTCATATATCGGCGACGCGGGGCGTCGTCGTCACCTGTGGTCGGAACGGCAGGTGCGCGGCCGGAACAGCACGCTGGAGTTTGAGTCGCCGGCGCGCGCGTCGGTGATGCAAGAGGTGCCGCTGGTGAACAACAGCAACCGCCCGCTGGAGGTTCGCGCCAAGGTGGTCGGCGGCGAAGCGTTTTCGGGGCAGGGCGCCGTGACGGTGCCACCCAAGAGCACGCTACCGTATGAGCTGCGCTTC
Organism: Tetraselmis striata; assembly: GCA_006384855.1. Taxonomy (NCBI): domain Eukaryota; kingdom Viridiplantae; phylum Chlorophyta; class Chlorodendrophyceae; order Chlorodendrales; family Chlorodendraceae; genus Tetraselmis; species Tetraselmis striata. Next base: position 107,627 of record VCJN01002908.1, on the reverse strand, counting down.
TGCGCGCCCTGGATCGGCGAGTACAAGGGCACGTTAGAGATGAGCATCCCGAGCACGGGCGAGATGAATGTGTACTCGCTGATGGGGCGCGCGGGTGAGCCGGCGGCAGAGGGGCACATGGAGCTGGAGTGCGTCGCACGGCAGAGCGTCGCCCGCAAGCTGACAGTTCCAAACAACGGCAAAGGCGTCGCGCGCTATCGTGTGTACAGCGACCTCGACTTCGTGGCCGGCAAGGAGACGCTGAGCGTGGAGTCGGGCCGCACGCGCGAGTGGGCCATGAGCATCACGCCGCCGCGCGCGGGTCGGTTCACCGGGAGCATCACCTTTGCGACGGATCAGGGCCCGTACGTGTGGTTCACACTCGAGCTGACGGTGTCGGAGAGCGCGCCGGTGGACCGCATCGAGGTGACGGCCGCCGTGCGAGCAGCCGCGGCCATCACGGTCGACGTGCGCAACCCGCTGCAAGAGCCCACCACTTTCAACGTGTCGTATGCTGGCCGCGATGTGCTCGGGGTGAGCGAGCTCACGGTGCCGGCGTCGTCGACGGTAGAGCACGTGTTCTACTTCATGCCCCTCGGGAGGGCGTCGACCTGGGGCGCGTGCAGTTCGAGCACCCCTCACTGGGCGTCTTTTGGTATGAGCTCACGCTGACCTCGACGCCCAGCGATCCCATCAAGCTGCCCGAGATGAGCGCGCCTGTGGGTAGCCGAGCGACCCAGCTGGTGAGCGTGCCCAACGCCGGCGCCACGGAGGTCGTCTTCGCCACGTCGTCCTCCAACCCGCGCAACTTCGGCGTGTCGCCGGAGTTCGTCGCCGTCCCTCCCGGAGGTGAAGCGACCATTGTTGTTGAGTTCTCGCCGTCGTCGCTGTCGGCGGCCGCGACGGGGCTGCTGCGCCTCGACTCGGCGGATTCTGGGCAGTGGGACTACGAGGTGGTGGGCCACGGCGAGCGCCCGCAGCCAGGCGAGCCGCTGGACATCGGCGCCAGCCCCGGCACGCCCGGCACCGGGCAGATGGTGTGGCGCAATCCGCTCGACGAGATGGTCACTGTAAGGCTGGCCATTGAAGCAGACTCCACGGGCGGCGCCGACGACGTGCGCTCCTTTTCGCTAATGGAGCGCCGCGCCGCAAGCGGGATCCTCGTCGACACCGGCGAGGCCGTGCCGGTCGCCGTCGCCTTCGCGCCGTCAATGCTGCGCGACTACGCGGCGCGGCTCGTTCTCTCAGCGGAGATTCCATCGCAGCGCGAGCCAGTGCGCTTCGAGTTTCCCCTGCGCGGCCTAGCGGAGACGCCCTCCTCGGGCTCTGTCTTTAAGTTCTCCACCAAGGCGCGCTCCAAGCTGGAGGCGCCCCTGGAGGTGATGCTGACCGGTCTGAGCGGGATGTCGCCGGAGGAGGTGTTTGGGTTTGAGGTGCACCCGCCGCCGGCAGAGCGCATCGCCATCGAGCGCTCCCTCTCCATTCGGGAAGTGCACACCGCGATCACCACGCCCGAGGAGCCGCTCAGATACAGCGTGGTCTTTCACCCGCAAAAGGTGCTTCAGTCCTCCCCCATGCCATACTCGTGATTGCAGTGTCTGGGAGCAGTCAATTCTGGATTATTTGGGGCATTTACAATTTCGTGAATTCAGTCGAGGTGCTCCGAAACCATGAAGGCGGCATCGGCGACTACTACTGCTACCAAGCTACATTACCCTCTTTGTATACATTTCCACGAACTAATAGCTATCACTATCACTCCTGACATTGCTCCTTGGCAAATACAGTGAAGGCTGTATCGTCGCAAATATTCACTCCACAAGGAATATACCTTGCAACAACTTTCCTTGCATCTCTGCCCTTTGTCCATGCTGACCTCTCATTTGTGTTTCGTTCCATGTCTTCCTGCAGACCATGTCGTGCATGGTGGACCTAATCATCACCAAGAAGTCTGGCGGGCGGTGGCGCTTTGAGATGCAGCTGGAAGCAAGCCAACCCGACCTAGATGGGGAGCTCGTGATCGAAGCAGGCGTGGGGCAGCTGGGCCGCCTCCCTCTGTACCTATACGCGCAAGGCGAGCAGCCGGTGGAGTTTACGGCCAAGCTGACCACGGACTCCGATCTTGACCTCGAGGTGCAACCGCGCAGCGGCCTGCTTTTCCCTCGCGACGAGGATGGCACATGGGAGACGTCCAACAAGCCGCCGCCGCTAATCCTCACCTACAGGTAGGCCATCCACAAACACGGGCTTAACGCTTGCCTTCATTGTTCTCCATGTCTACTGTTTGGCCATCCTTCCGCCACATGAAAATGTCACCATGCATCATCCGATCCATCCACAAACATGCCCCATCTAGCCAAACATGCCCCATCTAGCTTATGTCGTTCATAATCATTGCAGTGCGTGACAGTAACTGTCACGGTCTCTTTGGCGCCGGCGTATTCATTGTCTGCAATGCCATAGCCTGTGGCTCCTTGTTTCGATTTAGGAGAGGTATTATTGTGGCTTGGAGCTAATTTGTGTGTGTCTGCCATGCGATTGCAGGAACAAGGACTACGGCAAGAGGGCGCGCGGGAAGCTAATCGTGCAGACGCCCGAGTCGGAATTCACGTACCTGCTGACTGGCATCATCTCCAAGTATGTGCCGCCCGACCCAAAATCCACCGTGTCACGGGTGAGCACAAAGCAGGACGAGAGCCTGTTGCGGAAGAGCCCCAAGAAGAAGAACTTTGTGGCGGCTGCAGCGCGGAACGCTCACCGAAAGTGAGCAGTGTGGGTTTGCACATTGCAGTGGCTGCGCTTCTTAGTGCAGCTACACCAGCAGTGGTGGCGCTTCCGCCAAGCATGATGATGGGCGCCGCTGGGTGCCTGAAACACATGTCGGACAGGCGCAGGGGCAATCTTAGCATCATGTTGTAACGTCAATTCATATTAGCTACAAGCCTTCACGCACAGCTCTGCAGTGGAGTGCGAAGTATTAAAATGTCACTGCATTTGGCTAAAACTGCTGGAGATCAGGGGCACAAAGGAGCGATGCTCATCCAGGTGGAGGCTCTGGGTCGGTTTTGGTATGTTTTTACTCTCATTTGCCCATCATTTGCATGGACCATAGACACCGCTGCGCCAGGCAACCACGTGGTAACCATTCAGGAAATTGTTTACATAGTAACATTCGGGATCGCGAAACAAATTCCAAGCCACCGTGTGCCGTGAAAACCGAGCACCATCACCCATGCAAGTCTTTGTCACTCCGCGTGTTGTAATCTTCTACGCCCCTGCAGTTTGATTCCCTGCAAATCCCTGCCCTGGGCAACCTTATCCCTGGTCCCCGACTAACTACACATTGCGCGTTTTGCTTCAGCGCAAAACCGAAACATTTAACCCCGACTCACAAGCACCGTACCTCTTGACGTCACAATAGATTGATTTTGCAATTTTGCTGTCATCATGCCTCTCACTCCCTACAAGGCTCTCCACAGCCACAGTAGTGATGCTTGCTCCCTTCCAAAGCCGCATCGCCCCGAAACCATCGGCTTCGACAAATGAAATGGCTCCAGCAAACGGATCCGGGTCGTACATGTAGACAGAGCGACAGAGACGGAGGCAAGACTGAAAAGGACAAGGAAAACCGCGAGGAGACATTTTCAACACTTGGGGAAATTACAAGGCGCATGAGTGTGACCTACTCCGCTATGCATTATTAAGCGCTCATGTGGGTCGTGACCTGGTAGTGTTGGCATTTTTCTTGCAAACACCGCGACCGCGACATATTTGAAGTTTGTTACAATTGAATCAATTTTCGTCTTGACAAGCTGTCGTTATCTGGCATCAGGGAAGGGCACGCCCCTGACCAACCAGCATAGGGTCCGCCAATTAAAGCGCGTAGGGCGGGGCCTCTGTAGACCACGTGGCTATGTTGCAATACAGGTGGTATTGTTGGTACAAAACAATACACGCGAGGCATACGGGGGTTTATGCGCGTACAGGGGCGCCAGCATTTACGCGCTAGCCCAGCCGCAGAAACGAGAGGCTGAGACTAGACGGTCTTTTGCCAACTACCGGCCGGGTGAACTCGCGAGACAACGCGACGAGGAGGAAGATCGCAAGCGTGCACATGCGCAGTGCAAAGCCAATGCGGCGGCTGAGGAGGCATCAGTGTGTCGCCGCAACGGCGAGTGGGAACCAGCCCCTGACTATCGACGCAGTGCTTTTGAGGCAGACATCAGGGAGCAAGCACTGCGGCTGCCCAAAGGGTCTGGGACCCGACGCTGCCTGGAGCAGCAGGCGGAAGTCGCCATCTAGGGCATTTTTGCCCTTCAGCCCACAGGGGCGAAGGCGAAGGAGCAGCCGGAGACTGCTCGGCTCGACACCATCACGTGCGACTTGCACGCCCACAACATCATGTTGCAGTGCGAGACCATTTCAGACGGTGGCAGCAGCCACACCCGCTTGAACGTGTCTGCGATGGAGCCAAGCGCGGCGGAGGCCGTGGTAGAGGGCACTGGCGGGTGGATGGACGTTGACATGCATGGTGGTTTTGGTGCTCGCCACTGGCAAGCGCTCATGCGAGCAACATGCCCAAGCGGAGCATTCTTGAGCAATATATGTGGTACTCACACGAGGTGGGTAGGTCAGGTGGTCAGGGTATGGAGACCCTACCACCCCGCGGCCCTAGATGAGAGAGACCCTAGGATGTGCTAGGGTTCGGTCGAGCCCTACACGCGGCACGGCACCCTACGCGATGGCAGCTGAGGTCGCCTGAGGCTACGGCCGCGTGAGGCCCTAGAAAGAAGACTAGGGCCTCCGGGGCCCTAGCGTGTGGAGTTGTGACGTCACAAAAACCTAAGATAGCATAAGGAGGTGATTGAAGGTTTTCCCCCCGGGCGTGGGAGTTTTAACACACACGCTAGGGCCCGGAGGCCATGGCCTTCATGCTAGGGCCTCGCGCGGCCCTAGTCTCACGCGACGGCGACACATGTAGCGAAGGCCCCGGCCGAAAAGACCGCCAAGGCGCCGCGTAAGGACACCCCACCAGACACTACCAACAAGGGCGACCCATATATTACAAACGTAGACATCCATACATGCCCAATTAAGATGCGAGCTTGTTGGAGCCGCGAACATACCCCGTTCAGTATCGATTGCCGCGGATATTCGGCGGTTAGGGCGCGAGAGTAGGCGCTTGCGCGACCGCCGGCGAGGCGGTCGGTAAGCTTGCACAGCCCCATTCGCTGCCCGAGGCACCGCGACTTCGCCGAAAGGCTTAAAGAAGCCATGATTGCAGCAAGCGGGCAGGGAGGTTCTGGGGTTTGCATGCAGGGGGGCAAGCGCGGAGAGGGTGATGTGGCGGCCGGATACAGGAAGAGCATGGAAAGCAAAGTTGGCCCAATCGCATTTTGATCGAAGGCCGCCGCGGCGATATTCGGTTAGAGAGTATTAACACCGCTATGGATTTCAGGCTCCACGCCCGTAGCCTCAACACCCGGCGGCAGAAGGGATTGCTACCCAAGTGCCTAAGCGAGCTCGCTCGACCACGTGCTCAGAGGAGGAGCCACTTGGCGCATGGGATCTTAAACATGTGCCAAAAGACGAGCGCAGACACGCGTCGGGGCCCGCGGCATCGAAAGCAGTCAACGCATATTCCGCCACGACGCGACGGTCGCGTTGTTACCAACCTACCTCACCCCGTTACCGACCTTGTGAGCAACAGTGCCTTCCTCAACGAGTGCCAACGGGCTTTTATCCTGCGCGCCGAGACGACAAACGCCCTCGCCGGCTTCGATGGCGAGCTCGTGCGCCGCATGGACGATTCATTCGCCGACGCGTCTCAGATTCCTTTCTCGTCCTAGGTCGTATGTGATTGTTCGTCGGCTATACGGGAATATCAGCGGCACTGCCGACCTTGTTTCAAGGCGAGTTTATTTGTGTTTCTGCAGGGCCGCAAGACTACCGGTGCCAAGTCCCCGAGTCGAGGGAAGCAAAAGTCGGGAGGTGGCTGAAAGATAACGACGCCAACATGGAATTGTACCCGGGCATGCAACGCATGTACTCCGCCGTCATCGGTTAGGTTTCGGCGGCTTTGGACATGACGCAACATTGGAGGCCACTACAACGAGCGGTGGTTTTTACGCCAGTCTATTCGCATGAAGGCTTGCCGGCAATCAACAACACCGCGGGCACGATCAACATAATGTGTCCTCTCGACTATATCATGAGCCACTGCCCTTGATCCGGAACGCTCCGGACGTCTCGCTTCAGGACGCCCTTCAATGGGCGCGCCCGGACCTTGTGCCCCCCTCCCAGTTCGGGTTCCTCCTTGCCGATACCCCCTTTTCAATATATTATGAAATAAAGGTGGGGATTGATGATGTGTATGCCTGCCCTTTAGACACAACGTGCACGAGAGTGCCAAGATGGCACAGAGGCGTTTCTTCGCGCATTCTTCCCGCATGTGCTATGTGTCCTCCTCCGGGGACGGCACGTCAGCGCAGACGTCGATGTTACCGCGCGGAAGATGGCGCCTTGGGAGTCACCTCGACTCCGATTATAAGAGGTTTTGCGGTGGCAGCACCACGAGGGTACGGTTTTCCATCTCCGGAGCGGTTGTGATTCTACCAGGAGAGGATGTCATAATGGAGTCTTCAAACGCTAACGGCACCTTCTGTGCGGTCAACTTTACTCCGTGTGCGGGGAGACGCCAAGTGCCGAGCGACATGGATACTTCCATGGTTTCATCACGCTCGCGCCGGTGACTGCCGCTGTTGTCCCCTCTGCGGACTGGCAATTAACACCGCTTTACATGGTCTTCAATCCGGAACTATCCCCGGAGACATACGACGACCCTCTCTTCGGGACCATGCAACAAAGTGGCCGGCTTCAAGATGTTTCCATGCAGTTCCCACACCATCAGCCGCAGACGATGTTCGATGACCCCATGAACGCGGACATCGAATTTGCATTGCAAAGGTTTCATCCCAGCGGAGTCGGGCACCCACTAGCGCAAGAACTCCTCTATTGATCCCGAGTTGGGTGAGCCCCCCCTCCCCAACCTCTATTGCGTCGGGGGGGGAGGGGGGGGGGGTATTCCGTGCCCTCGATTGGCGTAACGCGAAAGGACTTACTCCCACATCTTACCTAGAGGATGCCGGCCACTTGAGACGCGGGACACGCCACTCGCGCTCACGGGCGGTACGTGATCACGCGTTCTCAATCCGCGCCACCGTGCATCCCAACAACATCGTGGGAATTCCAAGGGCTTACACACGCGATAATAAGCTTGCGAGGCGCAGGTGTGTAGGACCCTTGGGTTTTGGGTTTTACAGAAAGCACACGCTTAGCACTCCGTGCTGTTGCTAGCACAATGGCAGCTAACGACATCGTGCACTACCGAGGCTGCGACTTCGTCGCCGACGCACTATGCCCATACGCAGCTCGGGTAGCGGCACGCAAGATCAAATACGCCTTTACAGTCGTCACCTCTCCGTGGTTTTCGATGCTCGATCTATACCTACCGACAGCTCTTGTCTCATGCGCCTTCCTAGTTAGTGTGCATGCGCCGCACACTACCTACATGACGCATAGCCTGGTTGCGCGCATGGCCTTCTTGTCAAAGCTTGCCCTAGCAGGGCGATTGTGCGTGATGTTGTCCGCGAAGGCAAGAAACTTGGACTACACCGGCCACAGGGCCGTGTGGTTGGTGGATTCACAACCCGAGACTACTGTGTGGCAATACATTTCCGAAGCCCCCGGGGCGGTGCTAGTCCCCATGTTGTTCGAACACGTCATGTAATAAGCCATCGTTGCTCCAACATAATTTGCACCACAGGCCGGCCCAATATGGAAGGCATACCCGTTAAAACGTTTGAACATCAATCGTCGCTTGCACCAGCGGCCACCTATGAAGGGGAGGGCTGCTACATCTCCAAGCCCGACTTTCGCCACAAATGCAACACTTACATGGGCACTCTCGCATGCACGACAGTAACACGCCGTCGCACTAGTCGTAAAACCTCCTAACGGGTGAAAATATTATGGCATAGCCAAGCATGTGTTGGACAAGACAAACGCGATGCAGCATGTCGTGGCTATTCGTGATTGCCACTTGATGCCGTTGCGCGTCGTGGATCTACAAACCGTAACGGGCCGCACACTTGTATCCAAGCCCCAAGCGCGGCACGCGCTATGCCAGAGCCGTGCCAATACACACCACTTAGACGCGCGTATCGGCTAGCATCTATCGGACGTGCCAACCGGGCTGCAACATGCCGCACCTCGTCTAGATCAGTACTTGTAGCAATTTCACGGGGCGGCGCCGTAAAGTCATTACCCATGTAGCTCCGAAACCATTCTGAGAAACCGCGGCACGGGGTCTACCGGATGCCTTAGATAGCGCGCAGTGGGGGCGCGCTTGTGGGCTAGCATCTATCGGACGAGGCAAAAACGTTGAATCATGCCGCCGCACTCCGGATGGCGGCTTGGAGCCGTTCCGCGGGGTGGCCGATGGATCGTGTTCCGCGCGTACCTGTGTGCCCAGCCATGCTCGGCACACGAGCTGCACCGCAGCGTACGAAATGCGCGCCAAGGCGACACGCGTATAGCCAAGCACGTGTTGGACGAGGCAAGCGCGATGCAACAAGCCACGGCTATTCATGGTGACCGCTTGATGTTGTTGCGCGGTGTGGATTAATTAGTAAACCGTGTCGCTACGCATACTGATTTAAATGCTCCCAAATCACGGCACGCGCTGTGCCGGAGTCGTACCAATGCGCGCCGTTGAGACGCGCGTATCGGCTAGCATCTATCGGACGAGGCAAACACGCGGTAACATGCCGCACCTCGTCCGGATGAGCACTTGCAGCCATTTCACGGAGCGGCGCCGTAAACTGTATAAATCGGTCATACCAATGTGGCCCACGCACGGCACGGGCTACACGGGACCATTCATAACGCGCGCCGAGGAGACGTGCTGACATGCAAGCAGCTGTTGGACGGGTCAAACGCGCTGCAACATGCCGCGGCTACTCGTGATAACAGCATGGCGCCGTTGCGCAGTGTAGATGTGTGAACCGTTACGACCCACAGCAGGCCTGATTGATGTATACATGCCTCGAGCACGGCGCGCGCTATGCCGGAGCCGTACCAATGCGCGCCGCTGAGACGCGCATATGGCATACCATCTATCCGACGAGCCTAACACGCTGAAACATGCCGCACCTCGTCCAGAATGGTACTTGTAGCCGTTCCACGGGATGGCGCCTTAAAGTCATAACCCATGTAGCTCCGAAACCATTCTAATAAACCGCAACAAGCGCTGTACCGGAGGCCTCACATGGCGCGCAATGGGGGCGCGCTTGTGGGCTAGCATCTGTTTGACAAGGCAAACACGTTGCATCATGCCACCGCACTCCGGATTCCCGCTTGGAGCCATTGCGCGGGGTGGCTGATAAACCATTGCGCCCGTATCTATGTGCCCATGAACGGCACGGGCTACACAGTGTCGTACAAAATGCGCGCCGAGGAGACGTGGGCTCAGGCAAGCACGTGTTGGACGAGACAAACGCGATGCAACACGCCACGGCTATTCATGATGATCGCCTGGTGCCGTTGCGCGGTGTGGATTAGTAAACCGTGTCGCGAGGCTTAATTGATGTATATGTGCCCCGAGCACGGCGTGCACGATCGATGCCGAAGCCGTACCAATGCGCGCCGCTGGACCCACGTAGCGGCTAGCATCTATCTGACGCGGCAAACACGCGGCAACATGCCGCACATCGCCCGGATGAGCACTTGCAGCCATTTCACGGCGCAGCGTCGTAAACCGTAGATAGCGGTCATACCATGCAATGTGGCCCACCCACGGCACGGGCTACACCGGAGCGTTCATAACGCGCGCCGAGGAGACGCGCGTACATGCAAGCACGTGTTGGACGAGGCAACCGCGATGAAACATGCCGCGGCTGCTCGTGATGACCGCATGGTGCCGTTGCGCGGTGTGGATCTGTGAACCTTAACGCGCCGCACATATTTCTATGCCCCAAGCACGGCACGCGCTATGCCGGAGCCCTGCCAATGTGCGCCACCGAGACGCGCATGTCGGCTATAATCTATTGGACGAGGCATACACGCTGCAACATGCCGCACCTCGTCCGGATGAGCACTTGTAACCGTTGCACGGCGCGGCGCCGTAAGGTCATGGCTCATGTAGCTCCGAAACCATTCTGAGAAACCACGGCACGCGCAATACCGGAGGCTTCACACAGCGCGCAATGGGGACGCGCAAGTGGGTTAGCATCTGTCGGATAAGGCAAACACGCTGCAACATGCCAAACCTCGTACGGCGGTGTACATGTAGTAGCGGTACGGTTTCACGGCGCGGCGCCGTAGTAAACCGTATAGCGGTTATACCCATGTGGCCCATGCACGGCACGGGCTACACCGGAGCGTTCATAACGCGCGCCGATGACACGCGCGTATAGGCAAGCAAGTTATTCTGGACGAGAGAATCGCGATGCAATATGACGCGGCTACGCGTGATAACAGCCTGGCACCGTTCCGCGGTGTAGATGTGTGAACCCTTACGATCCGCATACCTGATGAATGTATGACCTAAGCACGGCGCGCGCGCGCTATGCCGGAGCCGTACGAATGCGCGCTGCGGAGGGGCGCATATCGCCTAGCATCTATCGGACGAGCCTAACACGCTGCAACGTGCCGCACCTCTGCCAGATAAGTACTTAGCCATTTCATGGCGCGGCGCCGTGCACCACGTAGCTCCGAAACCATTCTGAGAAACCGCGGAACGCGGCTCATCGGAGGCCTCGCATAGGGCGCAATGGGGGCGCGCTTGTGGGCTAGCATCTGTCGGACGAGGCAAACACGCTGCATCATGCCGCCGCACTCCGGATGGCGGCTTGGAGCCGTTCCGCGGGCGGGGTGGCCCGTAAATCGCGTTCCGCGCGTACCCGTGTGCCCATGCTCGGCACGCGAGCTGCACCGCGGCGTACGAAATGCGCCCGAGGAAATGTGCGTATAGCCAAGCATGTGTTGGACGAGACAAACGCGCAGCAACATGTCGTGGCTATTCGTGAGGGCCGCTTGATGCCGTTGCGCGTTGTGGATCTGTAAACCGTAACATGCTGCATACCTGTATACAAGCCCCAAGCGCGGCACGCGCTATGCCGGAGCCGTGCCAATACACGCCACTTAGACGCGCGTATCGGCTAGCATCTACCGGACGCGCCAACCGGGCTGCAACATGCCGCACCTCGTCCAGATCAGTACTTGTAGCAATTTCACGGGGCGGCGCCGTAAAGTCATTACCCATGTAGCTCCGAAACCATTCTGAGAAACCGCGGCACGGGGTCTACCGGATGCCTTAGATAGCGCGCAGTGGGGGCGCGCTTGTGGGCTGCATCTATCGGACGAGGCAAACGCGTTGCATCATGCCGCCGCACTCCAGATGGCGGCTTGGAGCCGTTCCGCGGGGTGGCCGATGGATCGTGTTCCGCGCGTACCTGTGTGCCCAGCCATGCTCGGCACACGAGCTGCACCGCAGCGTACGAAATGCGCGCCAAGGAGACGCGCGTACATGCAAGCACGTGTTGGACGAGGCAAGCGCGATGCAACAAGCCACGGATGTTCATGGTGACGACCGCCTGGTGTCGTTGGGCGGTGTGGATTAATTAGTAAACCTTGACGCGACGCATATCTTATGTATTTGCCCCAAGCACGGCGCGCGCGATGCCGCAGCCGTATCACTGCGCGCCGCTGAGACGCGCGTATCGGTTAGTATCTATCGGACGAAGCAAACACGCGGCAACATGCCGCACCTCGCCCGGATGAGCATTTGCAGCCGTTTCACGACTGGGCGCCGTAAAACGTCTAAAGCGGTCATACCAATGCGGCCCACGCACGGCTCGGGCTATACACCGGAGCGTTCACAACGCGCGCCGAGGAGACGCGGGCATAAGCAAGCACGTGTTGGACGGGTCAAACGCGACGCAACATCCCGCGGATATCCGTGATGACAGCCTGATGCCGTTGCGCATCGTAGTTGTGTGAACGCTTACGACCCGAATACCTGATATATATATATGCCCCAAGCATGGCACGCGCTATGTTGGAGCCGCACCAATGCGCGCCTCTGAGGCGAGCAAATCGGCTGTAATCTGTTTTGCGAGTCTATCACGCTGCAACATGCCGCACCTCGTCCAGATGAGTACTTGTAGTCGTTCCACGGGGCGGCGCCGTAAAGTCGTTTCCCATGTAGCTCCAAAACCAGTATGAGAAACCGCGGCACGCCGTTTACCGGAGCCTAACATAACTTGCAATGGAGGCGCGCATGTGGACTAGCATCTGTCGGAAGTATAGGCAAGTACGTACGTCTCGTCGGCGCGTGTTAAGAACGCTCCGGTGTAGCCCGTGCCGTGGGTGGACCACATTGCATGGCATGACCGATATATAATGTTTACGGCGCCGCGCCGTGAAACTGTACCGCTACAAGTACTCCGCCGGGCGAGGTGCGGCATGTCGCCCCGTGTTTGCCTCGTCCGATAGATGTTAGCCGCTACGCGCGCCTAGCGGCGCGCTTGGTACGGCTCGTCCATCGCGCGTGCCGTGCTTGGGACACATATACATAAGGTATGCGTCGCGTCCCGCTTTTAACTATTATACACCGCGTAATAACGGCGCTAGGCGGTCATCATGAATAGCCGTGGCGTGTTGCCTCGCGTTTCCCTCGTCCAATACGTGCTTTCCTACAAGCGAGTCTCATCGGCGCGCATTTCGTACGCTGCGGTGTAGCCCGTGCCAAGCATGGGCACATGCATGTAGGTACTGGCGCAATACGGTTTACCGGCCAACCCGCGCAACGGCTCCAAGCGGGCCTCCGGAGTAGTGCGGCGGCATGATGCAACGTGTTTGCCTCGTCTGATGGATGCCTGCTCACATGCGCGCCCCCATTGCGCGCTATGTGAAGCCTCAGGTAAACCGCGCGATGCGGTTTCTCAGAATGGTTTCGGAGCGTCATTGGCTATGACTATACGGCGCCGCCCCGTGGAACGGCTGCAAGTACTCATCTGGACGAGGTGCGGCATGTTGCAGCGTGATAGACTCGTCCGATAGGTGCCAGCTGATTTGCTCGCCTCCGCGGCGCGCATTTGTACGGCCTCAACATAGTGCGTTCCGTGCTTGAGGCATATATACATCAGATATTCGGGTCGCAAGGGTTCACACATCTACAACGCGCAACGGCATCAGGCTGTCATCACGAGTAGCCGCGGGATGTTGCATTGCGTTTGCCTTGTCCAACACCTGCTTGCCTAAGCCCGCGTCCCCCTGGCGCGCGTTATGAACGCTCCGGTGTAGCCCGTGCCGTGCGTGGGCCACACTGGAATGACCGATATACACGGTTTACGGCGCCGCGTCGTGAAACGGCTGCAAGTGCTCATCCGGGCGAGGTGCGGCAGTTTGCCGCGTGTTTGCCTCGTCCGATAGATACTAACCGATGCGCGCGTCCAGCGGCGCGCAGTGATACGGCTCCGGCATCGCGCGCGCCGTGCTTGGGACACATATACATCGATATGCGTCGCGTCATGCTTAAGTAATCCACACCGCGCAACGACACCAAGCGGTCACCATGAATAGCCACGACGTGTTGCATCACGTTTGTCTCGTCCAACACGTGCGTGGCAATATGCGCGTTCCCTCGGCGCGCATTTTGGTACGACAATGTGTAGCTCGCGTGCCGTGCATGGGCACATGGGTACGGGCGCAGTACGGGTTATGGGCCACTCCGCGGAACGGCTCCAAACGGATATCCGGAGTGCGGTGGCATGATGGAACGTGTTTTCCTCGTTTTACATATCCTACTCCACATGCGCCCCCATTGTCCGCTATGTGAGGCTCCGGTAAACCGCGTGTTGCGGTTTATTATCATGGTTTCGGAGCTACATGGGTTATTACTTTACAACGCCGCTCCGTGCAACGGCTACTAGTACTCATCCGGCAGAGGTGCGGCATGTTTCAGCGTGTTTAACTCGTCCGATAGATGCTAGCCGATGCGCGCGTCTGAACGGTAAACATTGGTACGGCTCCGCCGGCATATCGCGTGCCATGATTTGGGCATATATACATCAAGTATGCAGATATCGTAATGGTTCACTGACCTACACCGCGCAACGGCTCCACGCGGTCATCACGAATAGCCGCGGGATGTTGCATCGCGTCGCCCCTGCGCCCTCCGCCCAACACTCCTTGGCGCGCGTTATTTATGAACGCACCGGTGTAGCCCGTGCAGTGCGTCGGCCGCATTGGTATGACCGCTACACGGTTTACGGCGTCGCATTGTGAAACCGTACCGCTTGAAGTACGCCGCCGGACGAGGTGCGGCATGTTGCCCCGTGTTTGCCTCGTCCGATAGATGCTAGTAGTTCTGCGCGAATCGGTGGCACGGCTCCGGCATAGCGCGCGCTATGCTTGAGACATATATACAGGCATGCGGCGCGTGGCGGATTACACGGCTACACCGCGCAACGGCTCCATGCGGTACTCATGAATAGCCGCGGCATGTTGCATCGCGCTTCTTTCGTCCAACATGTGATTGCCTATACGCGCATCTCCTCAACGCGCTATATGGACGCTCCGGTGTAGCCCGTGCCGTGCGTGGGCCACATTGGTATGACCGCTACACGGTTTGCGGCGCCGCGCTGTGAAGTGGCTACATGTGCTCATTCGGGCGAGTGCGTAGTAGATGAGCGCGTAGTAAGATCATCAATGGACTCGAGGCAGCGAGGGAAATCATGATTACGCTCGAGGGTCGCGCGTCTTCGCCCACGGCCACTGCCACGACCGCAGCCACGACCACGGACATGCACACCTTCAAGTGTGTCACCAAGATGGAACGCAGGCACGCTTGCTAGGGCGGTCAGGCTCTAGATTGGCGGCAATCTATCGGCTTTCCGCCACGGTGCCGGTAAGTCCCCTCTGGCCGTGGAGGTGATCCGCGCAGGCCATGCGACCCGCTCGTGCGGTGTTCACGACGTTGCCGTCTCCGGTTAGGAGGTCGACGCTCAGCGTGAACAACCTCCACCTCGACGCCGTTGTCCACAAGTACAGCTACACATTTACGGCCACCACGGCTACGGCTTTTGCCATGGTCTCTGCCCCTGCCACGGCTGGAAGAAGTGCCACGGCCTCTGCGATGCGCCGACTCGCGGAGGTAGCCATCGTCAGTGAGGAAATCGGATCGATTTTGCCGGTTTCGACGCCCATGTCCTCGGGAGTGCATGGCACACCCCTCCTCCGGCTGCGGGTCAAAGCAACATTCAAGTGCGCGGGCTTGCTTGTAGCGCGAGACGCGCGCGGCGATGGGTGCAGTCCCCCCGTTGTACCTGCGAAACACCTATGTGTCGCGAAGAGTCCGCCAAAGGCACGGGTGCCTGCATTGTCTTTTCCCGGCGAAGGCCTTGCAATCACATCGCAGACCCGCTGCCGCCTCAAATCGGACTTGGCTCAGAGGTGCGCAATGCTCGTTTACATATTTCAGTGTACGGCATCGAGGAGGCACACGACCCTCCAAACTGTCAGTGTGGGTCTTGATGCGGGCGATAGTAACGTTCTCTTCCGAACGAATGTCGGCGTTAACGAAAATTAACCTCCCAACATCAGGTTAAGTCGCGAACTGATCTTTGGGGTCCGCGCATGCCATGGCTGCGTGGTTGTACTCCGAAAGCTCAAAAGCGAGTCCAGAATTGAAGTCACCCCCTGTGGATTTAAAGGCTCTACCCTGAGGCTCTAAAAGGGCGGGGAATGCCCTTTCGAGCATAATGTCAGTGGGCCGTCGGCGCTTCGAGAAATCCTCATTCTCCTTTGTCCATCTATGCCCGCTCTCTCGGGGGTGGGTGTTGGCAACCCCCCCAGCCCCTAGCGGTGCAGTGCTATTTGAGTTTGTCACCGATGTACTCGTCTTCCATGAAGCCTGTAGCACGCGCCTCTCCACGGCGGCGCCACGCCACCATGAGCACGATCGCCACGGCCTGGGGCTTATCGAGCGTCGCGCACGCGTGAATGATGTCGACGCTTTCCGCGCAATACACGGAGTTCCATCTGTGGTTATCTAGCAACTTCTCAACGACGGGTCTGTCCCATGGACAAGAACTTCCATTTCAAGTGGACGTAACGGCTAACAAGCTGTCAAGGGCAAAGAAACATAGCTGGAGAAAATCAGCCCGCAGCCACAATCGATACTCAACAATCAACAACTGGCAGTACCTTTGCATTTGGGAACGTAGTAGCTAGAGCTGCCCTCACGCCGGCCCTCCCCTGTCGCCGATATCCGCATGGGCCTCCAAGGGTAATCCGAAAAAGTCGGCACAAGCGTTTTGCAAGCCGGAAAATACGGCCTCGAATAAATCTGCGGCACTCTCCGACTTGGCGAAACAAAAACACGAACGAAGTCACGATGTTGTGTGTGTGTGTGTGTGCGTGTGTATGTGTGTGTGTGTGTGTGTGTGTGTGTGTGTGTGTGTGTGTGTGTGTGTGTGTGTGTGTGCGTGTGTGTGCGTGTGTGCGTGTGTGTGTGTGTGTGTGTGTGTGTGTGTGTGTGTGTGTGTGTGTGTGTGTGTGTGTGTGTGTGTGTGTGTGTGTGTGTGTGTGTGTGTGTGTGTGTGTGTGTGTGTGTGTGTGTGTGTGTGTTGGGGGTGATTGGACTTCTCGATTCTTGTTTTTACGACAATGAGTAAAACTCACTTGCTCAAGCTTTGTTTGTGGGTGCCATCCGTCACCAGGTGCAACGGCAAGCCCGACACTAATGCCTTCTGAAGGTTTCGAAGAAGCTCAAGACAAGACTTGAAAACGCGACCGCGAAAGCTTGCGGGTAGACCCCACCACGGAGCTCAAGCAGACTTGGAGGCTCGACGTCATCGAGGTAGTCAACCTCTGGCACCATGTGGGAATCCGCCCACTCTTGCAAGTCGTGGAAGCTCGACAGCTCCAACAGCCCCCGTTGCTCTGACATGACCGTCTTCTCCAAACGACGAACCCTTATGTTCACTTCTCTCGAGCTAGGCGGGATTCCTGCATCCCGCAAGTCGTGCTTGGATAAATGTTGCATGGCCTTTCGGGGCGTCGACCCCTTATGAAGGAGAGGCTCAAGGGTCTTCATGAGACCCTGTAGTACACAGTTGTACTACTCACTGGGTGAAGGGAACGGAGGCGCCCAAGTGCTCAATGCCGTTGTGCCGAATTTCCCACAGCCGTGACTCGTCGTTGCACGCCACCACGGGCGGGGCATCCGTTATGCGCGTAATAACAAATGGCTAGGCAGCGGCCCACCAGGAGCGGAGGATTCTGCGTGCGGTAGCCAAGCGGCATCACCCCCACCTCAAGTCCTCCACGGGGTGGGCTCTGGTAACCCATGAGACCCGTGCCCGGCTGGCTGCGGTAGGGGGCTGAGCGGGGTGGCCGATTGTGGCGGGTCCTCGGATCATGCGACGACCGGGGAGCCCTACGTGTGACAATTACACGAATACGATATACAACGAGTTAATAGTACAAGTACTGTGCGTTCGAGTACTAGTCCGATGTGTACCCCCCTTCTACGGGTATATTTACCGTATAATGCTGCCTTGTGGTACGAGCCGCCGCGGGCAACATCCCTGTACGGGGGGCTGCTAAAAATCATTCATGTACGACATCGGCCTTGCGTCGGCCTCTACGAGATCCGCCTACGGGCTGGGAAGGGGGTCTATACGACTCGAGTGGGGGCATCCTACCCGCGAGGGCTGTTCGGGATAAAACCGTGTTTTTGTGCTTCGGTGCGACCCGCCCGGTATGGGGGGGGGGGGGTCGGCGTTACACAGCCTTGCACGGTGGCGGCTGTAATAAATCCAATCGTGCACGGAGCCCAGGAAGCCGCCCTCGGGCGGTGACCTCGGCCAAGAGCGTGGGCAGGTTACTGCCGCGCGTCGGGCGACTGGGCACTGGTGTGCTGCACAAGATCGGAGAGCACACGGCCCGCGGTGCAAGGGGTGTTTTCCCCGCCTTCACCTCCGAACTCCGAGGACGTCCGGGGACACCGCCGGCAGCAGCTCAAGGCGGGGGCGGATCTCAGTAGCGCGACGGCCGAGCGGCCTCGCTCGCTGCTTGGCCGTGGCCAATGGAGCTCAGCGCTGAAGCAAGCTCCGACTTCCGGGGGAGGATAAACGGCGGGAGCATGCGCATATATGGCGCGGTCACATGATCTCAGGCTTATGTGGCCGGGCTAGTGAGTACGGACTGGCGCTGTTGTACGAGCGTACAATCCCATTATTACTAACGTGTTGTGTAGTGTACCACTGATGCAAAATTAGCGAAGCATGAACTGCAACATAGCCACGTGGCCTACAGAAGTCCCGCCGTACGCGCTTTAACTAAGCGGACCCTATGTTGGTTTGTTAGGGTCGGGCCCTTCCTCGATGATGGGTAAAGAGAACTTGTCAAGACGAAACTTTATTCAGTTGGAACAAATTTATGTCCAACACTGTCAATAACAAATTTATTTGACACGGCAGGGAGACATAGCCATCATACATAATACGTGTATATTCAGATATAGTACTTTGTCGCCAGCCAGCTTGCTCAATTCTGCAATCACCTGTCGGCACACGGCGGGGATTGTCGTTGCGGGTCTCTGCTTTCGTGCATGGTACCCTGGGCGGCATTCTCTCTGCCGGAGTGCACACGGCCAAGTCTGATGCGTCTGCTCGTGCTCATTCCGCACCCTCTTCCGTTGCTGCTTCCGCCACCTCGCAGTTGCCGTAGTGGACGTTTCCTATTGTCTTTTCGGGTGATTTCCTTATCGCCTTTTGCAGCTAGCTCATGTTTTCCTTATCATATATAGTACAGCAGGCCGAGACATGGGGACTCGTGCGCGTGTCACGCGTGCACTCATACTTGTACCCGTAGAATGATTAAATGATACATCATCCCGGGGTACACCCCCGGTACCCGTACTGTATTATGCCAAAGTTAGCGCATGATAGGTTCCACAAAAGGATAGTTGTCACACGACGCTGCTTTGGCGATGGTATCAATACATATTTACACACTGTGCAGTGGCTCGCTCTCACATGGGCACATGGCCCCACCCCACCAAGCCCCTTTGCTAACATGTTTCCTCACCCATCCTTGGCTATCCCACCACGCAATGCGCTATACATGCGCAGCGGCACGCCTTGTACGCCTTGCACCCCTGTGTCAAGGGGGCACTTGAAACGCCGAAGACAACTCGTGAAGGACAGTTGTCGGGGTAATAGGGCTTGATTGAACCCTGTGATGATACAGTTGGAACAGAATGTGCAACAGCATTCCAGGGTTTTGATGTCATGCACCCTAGAATCAGCCGGCTTGCTACTGTTCACACGCTCATACTCGGCGAAGAAGAGCCTGAGACTTATGTGGATGGGTATAGGACGCATTAACAGGTAGGACAGCAGGCAAGGGCTGTGACTCCATTCTTTTGTTACGCCATGGTTTCGGAGCAAACTGCGCACAAACGTTTCTCTGGTCTGTCACTCTGTTTCACTGTGCGGAGTGACACACGGTACTGATAAAAATATATCATCATTAATATATCAGCAGCGGTGAATGCGTGGAGTTACCTGTAATTAATATATGTAAGGCTGCAATAGCAATTTTACATGCATATAAAAGGGCTAAATGCTCTAATCTCCAGATGTCAGCTGGAGGGCGCCGTCTGGTGCTGCATACCGCGTAGGTGCGTAGTGCATTTCTGGCATTCTGCAACAGCAGTGTTGCAGTGACCGCCGCGGCGAAGCAAGGCAGCGCAGGGAGGTGCATTCAACTTGAATCCTTGGCGACCGTTGTCCCGAGACAGGATCATCAGACACTCTCACACAGCTGACGCCTGGCGCGAAGCAGAAGCAAGAAAAGCGCCCTCCCGGCGAGTCGACGCCGCCGCTCTCTCCACATGCTTATCAACAACGTCCTGTGCGCAGGGGAAAAGGACAGACCGTGTCATTCCTGCTACGGGTACCAATCGATCTATGCCACAAGTAACTTAATAATGGCTTTAAATGGGAGACTAAATCCATGCGCAGTCGATAATGAGCCATTTCCAGGCATGCCGGCGTCTTGTACTCGGGGCGCTGCGAGGCCAGCTCACCTCGATGCGCCTTCTTGCGGCCTTGGAGAGTGTCAGGGATGACCCAGCAGCCTCTCCTTGAACATGCTGACGCATGACAACCTCGGTCACCTGCCGGAGCATTGCACACAGGGGCTTCTAGTAAGCAACACTACCGGGGAGAAGCCTGACGGGGTTGTAAACTTGGATACTAGGCGGTGCACAGTACGAGACACAATGGAGGACAAGCAGAGGCCCTTTTGAAGATTCCACAGCATGCTACTGGATGTGGTCAACACGTTGATCGCAAGGGAGTTCACATGGGGCGGACATAAAGATACCACAGCAAGTAACAAATAGCACAACAATAGACCAAGCGCACCTCAGCAGCAATGCGTTGAAAGTCTTGTTTGCTGAGACCAGATGACACCACCTGAAGTAACAGAGCAGAGTGGTGATGATGCGAGAATGGTGTCAAGAGTCTCACAACATAACGCACGGCAAGACATAAGGATACAGAACGGTAGTTCGGCATTGGGCATACTCTTTGGATGATCTTGGTAAGGCAATCGCACCTGGTGGGGAAGGAGCAACTGATTGACTGTGGCTAAGATCTCAATTCGCTTTATTTCCTCATTGTGCTGTGTTGGAATCGGAGCATTTGCTGGCTTGAGAGGAGATTTCAGTCCGGATGCGAGCGCTCGGAGACCGGGCTCGGCAAGCTTTGTGGAGGGCAGCTCTGGCGGAGCATCCAGAAGCTGGAGATCGTCCTCAGAGTTGTCATCAGACGCGGCAAGCATTTGGTTCCAGAGCTGCGCCCCAGGAGAGAAGGGAACCTCAGGCGGCGGGCAGCTGATGGAGCGCTGGCCGGTGTTGGGTGCCGTCGGCTGCTTCTGGGCGCCGACTTGCTTCGCCACCTCTGATGCGAATGTCTTCCCGGCAGAGGGTGTTGGCGCGGGCCGCAACCATTTCTTCGCGCTCGAAAACAGACCTGGAGTGTGTGGTAAAAGCAACATATATGTTACGCGAGTCATCGGATAGTCCTTTTGCGCTCCCGCGCCTGGGTTTACTTATATTTACAGCGCGGGGGAACAGCATAAAGTACAAAAACAAAGCAACATGGACCGAGTATGCGCCAGGGCAAATGTGACGCCCTACGGAGTACCTGTGATCTGCACGGGGGCATCGGTATCCTCATTCGTAAGCATTTCACGGCGCGCAGACTTCGGGTTCCCGCTTGCCGCGCCGCTCTCCATGCGCACAGCCGACTTGAGGTGTGGCGTGTTGGTGATGACCTTGAACACCTCGGAGCGGATGGCGGGCGAGGCAAGCGCAGCCATCATCATGTCGGTGCTCACCAGGTCCTGGGAGTACGCGCCTATCCGAAGCGACACACACATTCAGGCGAGCGCACCACTACCTGCTCGTCGATTGAGCTTGTGCTTAGGAATGCTCCCCGATGCATTGTCGTTAAAGTGTAAGTATTATGGGTGCAGCCAAGATTGAGGAGGCCTAGTCACCAGCAGAGCGCCTCACCTGGACTGTCTGTTGCGTTCTTCCAGTAGGGGGTCTTGTGTACGGATGTGGGCGCCTTTGGGACGGTGTCCTTGCCCTGCTGCACGTCGGTCATCATGCCGTTCCAGCCCTGCGCATGGCCAGATTGAAGCAACAGTGCAGCGATCTTAGCTAGATAGCCAGGTATGGCGAAGGAATATAGCAAGCAGGTCCTCGGTCAGTAGGCGGCGCGGGGGCAGTCTGGAAAAAGAAAGCTGGGGCAGGCACCTGATGCGCAGCAGCCAGCTCCGAGCCAGGCGTGTCATCCATGAGCGGATTGTCCATCACGTTGAACTTGAGGAGCCCGGGGGTGATGTGGTTGTGGTCCATACGAGGACGATCGGGCGACACCACGCTACCAGACGCGGTGACCATGTGCTTGTGCACGGAGCTGGCCACCCATGGAGTGCCTGCGGAGCCAGCCGGGGAGACTGGGAAGCCGTTGCGCGCAGGTGTCCACCGCGGTGGCATCATCAGGCGATCACCCTCGGCTGTCCAGTTCGCTGCCGGGCGGGGCTCATCCTCGTCGTCGTCAGAGCTGGTATCGGCGGCGTCGCGGGGCTGGTCGGCGAGGCCCGGGGCCGACTGTGGCAGCGGAGATGTTGCGTCGGGCTTGACGGCGCTGCCCAACGTGTCATTATCGAAGCTGAGGCTGCGTGGCCGGACCTGCGAGGTCGGCGGGCCAAGGGAAGCGTTGGTGAACTCGAGGCTCTCCTCGCTCTCCGGGGGGCTCCCTGTGAAGGCTGCTGTGTTGCGGGACCTGGTACCACCAGAAGCGGAGCGCGCGTAGCTGCTGAGCGAAGGAGAGCGGCGGTGCGCCTGCAGGGTGGCCGACTGGCTTCCGGCTGCCTCACACGTGCTGCCTTCGTTGGAGGTGCTGACGGAAGGGGAGCGCCCGCGGCCAGGGGCTGGCGAGTGCAACACGCGGGAACCTTCGGCGGAGATGGAGCGTGGCACCGACACCGGCAGCGGCATCGGTGCCTGAGAGCGCGAAACAGCCGCTGGCATTTAGTGGTGCGGCACCAGGCAGGGCCACGCAGGCGTCCCTCTCCCTTCCCAGCAATGCTCTCTCTGGCAGGGGGGTTGCGAGGAGGAGGTATGGGGCAACCACACCTGCCGGCTCACCTTGCCAGTGTTGGCGCGTGTGGCAGTCCTGCGCTGAGCGAGGTCCAGGAGCAGCCTGAGTGGCCCGTAGGCCCCCGCCTTGGCGGCGATAGACACCAGGTCTCGCCCCGCCTTGTCAGTCACCTGCACGGCGGATCCATGCAGCAGTCAGGCGGGGAAGCAGGACAGCAGGGGGAGGGGCGCAAGGAGTGGGGGCGGCCCGGGAGTGAGGCGTGCTTACCTCTGTGGCCGCGCCACTGTCAACGAGGAGCTGCACGACGGCCTCGCTACACGACTCGACAGCAAAGGCCAGAGCGCTGCGGCCGCAGGCGTCTCTCTCCTGTGAACAGGCGCAACGGGCAAGGTTGCTCAGAATGGGCTTGTGTGTGTGTGTGGGGGGGGGGGGGGGGGGGCACTGCCCTACAGAGGCAAGCCAGTCCGCGGAGGGGCGCTGCACCTGCAGGGGCTCGCCCGCGTCCAGCAGCAGCATGACGGCGGCCATGGAGCCCGCGCGCGCTGCGTACATCAGCGCCGTCCTGCCCTGCGGGGCGCGGCGGCAGTTGCTCAGCGCTTGATGCCCGGCACGTCGCGACAGGCTGCACCCTCTGTCCCCCAGCAATGCCCCGCAGCTCCAGCACGGGACCCGCCTGGACCGATGTGAAAGCAGGTGGGCGGTGGATACCCCAAACAACCGCAGTGCCACCGGCCTGTTAGCAACACCTCCGTCACCCTCATTCCTGTCGCGGGGGCGCCACGCGAATTCCTCATTAAGGTCTGGCGACTCCTTTACATGTTCCATCTGCCGTTGCTTGTGTGGGTTCACCTCACCCTCCCTGTGCACCATCCCCCCCCCCCCTCCGCAAACACACACACACTCCCTCACCGCTAGGGGATGCACATCTCACAGCTTAGGCATACCTCGTGTCTAGCGAGGTGCTGCCACCGCTTGCCACTCCACAGCGCATACTCACATACAATTACTCGCTACTGTGGCGCGATTTCGCAAGAGAAACCCCGTGTACGAGAACGCCATACAGTCGCTACAGGTAGGTCGTAGGTAGGCTCATGCAGGTGCACAGCTGCGCCGCGGAGTAAATGAAGGTACCTACTAACATCCTGTAGTGTGCGTGGAGTGTGTGGCCTCCTCTTCACTTGCCGCGGTGCTTCAATTCAAGTATGAGAAACGACCTGGCGACATTGGACATAGCGTTTGGTGTCCTGCTGCACCCTCTGCGCAACAACTGTTGGCACTAGGCGCTGTGCGAGTATACCCCCGCGGCCGCCTGCAATTAGCTATGTCATACTTCCATCATTAGGGTACTGGTAGCTCGTGCGCCTCCAGAGCTTCGACAGATGGCCGCTGCTGGACTGGCGCGACTGCGGGCACTCCACGGCGCGCACCTTATTGTCCTGTCTTCCCACCGGCGAGCCGCACGCTAGCAGGAGGCGCACCGCGCCCGGGCTGCCACTACGTGCGGCATGGATCAGCGGCGTCCGGCCTCGGCCGTCCGCGCGGCTCAGCTCCGCGCCGCCCTGCCGCTGCTCGTCGATGCCGCCTGGGGACATTGCCTATGCGGAAAAACATCCGCCGGCTGGTCAGCGCGTCAGGATTCTCCAGACATACTGCCGCTGGCCGTCGAGGCAGCCGACACCGCACACAGCAGGCTGTTTGGGCCGACAGCGCGGGGCTACGAGTAACCCCAGGCATGACAGGACTGCTTCCCCACCGTTTGTCACTCTGTCGGCCGTTACTCTGTCCGCTGTCGGCCGTTAGCGACCAGCCCGCGTGCTCTGGTGCTGTGGCTCCACGACAGTCCCACAATATGGGGATGAGTACCTGTACCGACGGGCGGAAGGATAGTCGAGCAAAGTTGGGGCGCGCGTCGCACTATTGGTGAATGCGGGATGTTTGTTTCCCCTGCTGAGGCAAGGCTGGAGTGAGAGTGTCCAGGACTGGTAGGCGACGGGCCGTTATAAAGTTACAATCCTTTTCGACTTGTACCTGGGGCAGGCTCTGCAACTTCGCGTGCTTGGACATCTGCTTGCCGTCCACCTCTACTTCACTCGACATCCGCCGCTCTATTGCTGACCCTGCCTACCGACCCGAAGCGGCGTGCGTTGACCGCTTGATGGCGCCGTACGTGGCAGTCAACGGCTCGTCAACGACGACGCCCGCGACGACTACTATAAACACTGTACTACGATGACCACGGTACTTGCACTGGTACGAGGAAAACAGGAGTATGCGTACCTGTACATTCCTATCTACACACATCATAATGTACTTTTTGGTTACAGGGAGAGCGTCAAGAGAATGCACGCAAAGTACTGGGGAAGGAAAAAGCCTACATTTAAGCAGAACCCTCTTAGCGCCGGGCCGCGGCATCTACACACATCATCATCATAATGTTATATTTTTTCCCCGCCCACGGGACATGATTATTGCTACGAGCACTTAGCAGCAGCATGGCGCAGGAGCGGGACACGAGTGCGAGCAGTACCGGTGCAATCCTTCGTTACCCTGCTTTTTTTTTTTTTTTAAATACCAGAAGGTGCATGCTGTGCAGCATCTCCCGCACGTATACCCTATCGATCACCAAATACCATGCAGAGTAGTAGAGTACCCGTACTTGTAGCTCTGTAGCTGCCCTTGTATACGTTGCAGTAATCATCAAAGAATACTCGTAGCTGCACTGGCAATTCACAGATGGTGACCGAAGGTGGCGGTATTACTGTCACCACTGTAGCCACAATTATGGAGCGACCGGACTACACACTACATGTGACTATTGAAGTAGGAATTTCATAGACACAATTACCGAACTGCAAGCACCGGTGTGCGCGGCAGCAACTATCATGTATGGGTACAGTACCATTAAGTGGCTAGATGCGGTGATGCTTTCTACCCACCTACAGCTCCATGTAGTAATCTCTCTCTCTCTCTAGTAGCAAAGCAGGTCTGAACGCGGATGCACGCGCCGCAAGTTGGCATCACAGAGGATATATGTAGGTACATACTAACATAGTGTACCCTCCCTCCTCTTCACGTACTGGCAAAACGATGCGGCAATTTTCTGAAATGAGAGGCTCAACACTGGGCGAGCGTGGCGACTAAGGACTGGGCACTTGATGCCACGCTGCATTCCTTGCATAACAACAATTGGCGCTGTGCGCTGTGCTAGTGTACCCTGCTGCCGCCTGTAGCTAGATATGATGGCGTATCTTCAGAGCTTGAGATATGCCATCACAATCGGAGGAATTCGGTACAGAGAACAGAGAACCAAGCCTGGTAGAGCCAATAAGCAAACGCAGCTTGCGCAGAGCATCACAAGTGGGATGATATCTGTGAAAAGTTTCTCTATGCGGTATCGGAGGAACGGTGAAGACAGCTCGGTAGTCTCGACAGCTCACGCCAGGTCCGCATTGACGTTGCCCAACAGTGCGGTGACTCGTGAATATCAGCGCACCACTTCAAAGCAACATGAGGCAGCGTTTTACTACTACATGCGGCAGATCATGATCGCGTGCAGGAGGATGTCCATGACAGCTGACGTGATTGCCGCATGGCCTCAGCACATCCCATTACGCGCCCATGGACATTCCACGATACGCGTGTCATAGCGAGTCCATATGTAACAATATGGCTCAAAGTGGACGCACGGTGTGCTGGCCACAAACAGTGTTGCATACGACAAACTCACCTTGTGCAGTAAACAGTGTGAAATAATATGTATTTTCTCAAAATGTTTAAACGACTGTCTAATGCAACACTGGTCACACATACCAGTAGTATTCTGCATCTAGTAGCTACACGTCAACATTGTGCACCAGAATGTTAAGCCACAGCACGGCATTTCATGTTGGCGGCTTTTGGCGCTGCAGCAGCGTCCGAGGTGTGTCGGAGAAGGGGGAAGATATGGGAAGTAGGGCGGGTGCTCATGGATTCAATTACATGAAATCACGCCCAGCTTTACTGTAGCAGGACGAGCAGATGCGCTTAAGTGACCCGCTTCACACAGGTACTCGCGTAGCTGCTGCAAACATCTCATGATGATACAAAATCATCACTCAATCAGTGGTATAGTGAGGATGGCTGGTGCACATATAGCTCTGGCATAACTGCGTAACAATAACATAAATTGAACTGAGGGTCAACTGCTGGCGCAATGCGAGAACTAGAGACCTATACTGTACGAGTAATATCGCACTGCCTCCGACATCCAAATCATATGCTGTAGAAGTCTGCACACTGCACTACAACATCGACATCGCGTACGTGTAATATGATGCCTCCTGAATCTCTAGTATCTATAGGAGGCTCGGATAAGAGAGCCATAGTAGTGGCAGAAACAACACAACACTTGCATACGTATATATAGCATCACACCGGTTCGCGTAGGTACTTGTTTCTGAAGAACGTAAACGGGTCTCAAATCCGAGATGTGTAGTTGGCAACGCTTTTTGGCTACGTGGCACGCGCTACGTGCGTAATATTAGCACGTGACCGCTCGCGCTCCTCCCTCATCATCCCGCCACCATCCCCATCCCTGCCCGCGACACACAAGACGAGGCACCTGAACGCCACCATATGCCTACGTTAGCGCGCTGCTACCGCGGTATGCGCGTGATGGTGCCGGCCGGTGTGTTCGATTGGCATCGGTGGGGTGGGATGGGTTGGCGAGACGGGTGGTCACGTGGGCTCTGAGCTTTGATCAAATGACGTTATATTTGACTGTATCAACCGGATACTAATCACTATCTATTCGCACTCGTTTTGGTAGTTGCAGCTCAGGATTGTGACCCCGCTATACACAGCTTTAACCCCGGGAGGATTTCATTTAGCGAGTACCCGGGGAACCGGTGTGTAGGGCTTCAGCTGCTTGTGAGACTGGGATGCTGTGCTGCCCCCTTCTAACCATCTACAGCTTGATGTGAGATTGCTCTGTCTCCTTCCACATCTCATATGAATCCATATCCAGGCCTGCTTTGCACCTTTCTTTTACCAGGCAATCAGGTACATGCCAATCATGAAGCAATCAGGATCAACCCACAATTTGCAGCCCGGTTTGGGTCATTGATGACTATCTGATGAATTCCTTCTGCTCATATGCAGATGCAGTCGCGGTTTTAAGTGTCAAAGAGCAGGGAGATAGTCTGTATGCATTGATGCAGGTGACACAATCGGAGCTCCCACGAGGTTTTTTCAGGCAAAGAGATATACCACTTTTAAACAATGTATCGAATTTGGGGGGTTTGGTACAGATTTATTCCGGCTAAGGCTGCGAGAGTACACGTATCACATGTACCCGGCACCCTACAGCTGTGTGGTCATGCTGTGTTCTATTGAACCATGTCTACACAGTGTTGCCGGTGGACTGCGGGGGGCTGCTGGGCTGAGCGCCGGAAAGACCCTCCTCGCGCGCCGCAGACTGCTTCTTGCGCACCACCATGACGTAGTAGACCACGCCGGCAATGATGCAGGCACCGACGACGGCAACAACCACACCGGCAATGAGGCCGGTGTTGCTGCCAGCGGAGCTGGCATCGGCAGGCTGGTTGAGGGCGTCCTGGCCCCGGGTGTTGTCCGTGGAGTCTCGGGGCATGGCATCCATGCAGTCGGACTCGCACATGTCAATCTCACGGATCTCGCAGATGTTGTTGCCACACACACCGACGCGCTCGATGGCATCAACGCCAGAGATGTAGATACGATCGGTGGGGAAGGGCTGCGCCAGGAGCTGGGCCAGGGCATCAGAGACGGCCTGCACAGAGGGGGAAGGAGGCGACACGGTGGCGACGTAGGAGTAGATGGGTCCAGCGGCGGAGGACATGACTGCCTCAGTGCTGTCCACCAGCGCGATCTGGCTGATGGGCAAGCCGATGTCGGCGGCCACACGGGCAGTGACGTCAGCCACAGAGGGGCGGCCAGCAGGGGCATCAGCAGGCACAGTCACGCGGACCAGGAACTCAGTGGCGCAAGAGTCGCCGTTGCCACCGCACACGCCGCAGGCATCCACCGCCTCATAGCAGCAGCTCTTGCTGGCGTCCAGGACACCAGGGCTGAAGCAGCAGGAGCCCTCCTTGTCCAGGCTGCAGAACTCGGAGGGGGTGTTGTCGCCTCCGCTGACGGCAGCGGGGACGGGGGGGGAGGATCCAGCCAGAGGAGCTGCCACCTGGTTGTCGCCGGCCAGGATGGTGACGGAGCCCAGGGCAGAGAAGGCAGGGAACGCCAGGCTGGGGTTTTGCACCAGCACCTCCTGGAACAGCTGGGCGTCGACCTCGTTGCGGAAGACAACGGCAGTGTCCACAGCGACAGAGCCAGCAGACATGCCAGTGATCCTGATGTCGGGGTCGGAAGTGATGCCCAGCAGGTTGATGGCATTGCCCACAGCATCCAGGTAGGAAGCCTCGAAGGCATCGCGGTCCTCGGACGAGGCAACGTCCTCCATGTTGTAGTCCGAAATCACGGTGGTGAAGTACACAGGGTAGGTCGCATCCACAGAGGGCGGCGTGGAAGGCATCGGAGACTGGCTGGGGGGACGGTCGGGGCTGGGGGCGACAGGGCGAGGACCCACAGGAGAGGGCTCGTAACCATAAAAGCTGAGGTCCTCGGAGGTGGGGTTGCCAGAGGAACCCTCGCGGGACGAGCTGCCGACCACCGAATCCTCACCGTAGAAGGAGGTGCCATAGAAGGAGGTGCCATAGAAGGAGGTGCCGTAGAAGGAGGTGGTGCCGTAGAAGTCGGAGTCCTCAGAGTTGACGGCAGAGTTGGTCACTCCAGAGGAGCCACCCAGGACGCCGGAGGAACCGTCACCAGCACGTGCAGAGAACGCACCAGCGCCAGAGGAGCCAGCCTGGACGGCAGAGCTGCCTGGGGTGGCGGCACCAGAGCTACCTGCGACCTCAGAGCTGCCCGTAACGCCGTAGAAGCCATAGAAGCTGGAGACACCGGGGTTCAAGCACTCGATGGACTCAGGGGGGATGGAGTTGACACCCAGACCAACAGCAGCAATGTTGACTGACAGCGCGTTCGAGCCAGTGGAACCCACGGCTCCATTTTGGAGCAGGCGGCGGCTGCTGGCCTCCTCAGATACGGCAGCCTCGGTGCGCTCGCTGGTGACATCGTTCGCCTCGGCCACAGTGATCTGTCCGGAGAGCACGCCCCACTTGTCGCCCAGATCATACTGATTGGTCTGCAGAATGCTCAGAAACTCTGCACCCGCGGCCTCGTTGCTTCCGAAGTGTACGTATGCCCGGACGATCACGCCAAGACCGTTAGAGTCGGCGGCACCATCCTCAGACAGGCCGATGACCTCAACGGACACGTCCTCAGCAGCGCTAGGAGAGACCGATAACATCACCGCAGACTGGAAGGCGGAAGTCAGAGACTGGGTGAAGGCAACCATCTCGTTCTCGTCGGTGGAGAGCAGGGAGTAGTCGGCGTTCGCCACGCCGAAGTCGACGCCGATGCTGTAAACGCCAGACTTGGCAGCGGAATCGTAGTACCACTGGGCGCCCTTGGAGCCCTCGCTGAGGTCACTCTCGCTAACACCGAGGAACGCAGCAAAAGCGCCGCCAGCCTCGTCGCCACTGGCCGAGAAGTCCAGCTCGACAGTGACCACGACATAGGTAACGTACTGAGCAGACAGCTCGGTGATCTCGATGGAGTAGTCCTTGGCGCTTCCGGTGGGGCGGGCCTGGAGATATGTGAGCTCGACCGCCGCCTTTGTCTGCTCGATGATGTACTGGATGGTGCTCACGAAGGTCAGGTCCTGAGCACCGTAGTTGTAGAGGTTGAACTTCAGCTGGACGGCGGTACAGCGAATGTCAGGGCCCTGGTCCACGCCGTAGAAACCGTAGAAGCCGTAGAAGCTCAGGCTGGAAGTGTCGAGAGGCTCCGTCAGGGCGGGGGCCTGTGCGTATGCACCGCTGGTGCCTTCGAGGAGCAGGCACGGGGGGGGGGGGGGGGGGGGGGGAGTCAGTAACCGGGCGGAAAAGGCAAAGGCACGAGCGACTAACCGCCCGACACGCGAACGGCATTTCAGTAACGCGAAGTCGAATATGTACGCAGATGCGCTGTCCGCCGTCAGGGCAACTGCTGCAAGTGGTTGCTGGTGGCCAGGAACAGACAGAGCTCGTCACGAGGAATAAGTGGGTTGCAATAAAATACGGTTAAACCTCCGAAGCATCCATCCACAACACAAGCCAGGCGAACGTCGAACTCGCCGTCCACACATACTCGATCAAACAGCACGTAACGGCGTTTCCAACATCTCCCACAGCGATCTTTGAAGCTGTGGGTATGGTATGTTCGACAGGACGGTGGAGTGTACTTGTGTCCCGACTGCGTGGTTAGGTAGACGAAGGCCGAAGTGTAAAACAGGTTGTAAAACTAACTACCAGGCCTAGCACGGAACCTGGCTAGCGCGAGGGCCGACTCACCGAGCACAAGGAGCAGCGCCACGAAGGGCTGCCACGTCTTCGTAATCGCCATCTTGGAGTGGAAGTAAAATCCTGCAGACGGGGGACGCAGAGTGCACTGGTCGGTTAGGTATGCAGGGCGAAGTGGGGTGGGTCTATGCGGTAGCACCTGCGGATTTGGCGGTGCGCTATAACCGCCTCCGAGGCACGGTACAGTCGGACCAGCCCCGCTCATCGGACATGCCAGGCCGCCGTCGCGGGAGAGGAAGTGGATGCAGATAAGCGGAGCAGGAGAAGTTGGAGGCACAAACCGGGGGAGACGAAGGATCCAAGCCTATTCGGCTCGTGTCTCCTGCTGGCCCGAGTGGCGATAGCTTGCGAGTGATAGCCTCAGAAGGCTGTGTGGCCTCGGTTTGTTATGCGGGGAGGTGTGACGCCCCGCCCCTTTTGTTGCTCGGATCGGACGGAGGATGCGCGGCCCCCACCGCCCAGTAGATTTGCTGAAACACCTGCGGCTCGCTCGCAATTACCGGTCCTCGAGAAACGCCATATTCAGTACGATAGTACTATGCGTCATGCTGCGGTAGTAGTTTGGAGCATGTCTTTACTGCTGAGTAGTACGCGACGACGGCAACCAAACCCCCAGGCCAGCACGGCAGCAATATCTGGCATAGACCATCGGTCGATCGGCCAACGCGCCCAAATATAACCGCCGAGAGTGGCCGCGAATACAATTGAGTAGTGTAAAAGTTGCTTGTTCTGGTACCTCGTATGCAATGATGACGACAGCGCACCCGGCGGCGCGCGATGTGTGTAATATCAAAGTTGAGTCTAATTTTGCCAAAAAGGTTGCGCAGGCTTTTTTACACACTCAAGAGCCGAAATTGGCAGGAAGGTAACCCCTTCCATAGCTAAAAAAAATTCCGACTGTAAAAAGTTGACAATTTTCTTTTCAGACCCCCCTCCGGACATGTTTGCTTTTAAAAAGAGCCTTTTCAGCCCCCCCCCCCCCCCCCCCCCAGAAATGTCTTCAGGATCTCCGAAGGGGGGTCTGAAATCATTTCAGGGGTCGGAATTTTAATAGCTATAGAAGGGGTAAAGTGAAAGCGTGGAGGGAAAACGGAGTCCGGGGCGGGGCGCTGCGTGTAACGCAGCAAAAACTGGAAGATGGCAGGCTCAGTTGTTATGGCTGCTTTTATGTTTACTCGTGCTGCACCCAAAAAGGGCGCAACGACAGGTGCCTAGTTCCCGTACCACTGAGCAGCGCTTGTAGCCGAAAAGCGATTAGGTCAAGGGAGGAAACCCCGTAAACTAGTTTAGATCATTTCAAAGTTGAGTCTGGTTTTGCCAGTCATGAGCGAACGGAGAGAGCGGTGGATTGACGGAGAAGGGGTAGCGTCAGGTCATGAAGGAGGCACCGGGCGGGAAGGCCACCGCTGCGGAGACCTGTTGGACTTGGAAGTGGCGGAGGGGCGCGATGTGGCCAAAGAAGAACCACGCGCCATGTGAAGGAAGAACGTTGGGGTCGATGTAGTCCAGAACGACGTTGGAGTTAGTGACCCAGCCGCCTTAGTAGCGAATGTGGGACAATGGAGCTCCGAAGGCGTTAGCGGCAAATAAACGTTGCTCCCTTGCGAAGGCTGTGTGAGGTCCAGCAAGTGCCGGCGGGAGGGGCAGCACCGACAAGACGAACGGCTGCAGAGAGCCAGCCCGACATTGTAGCGGCGGTCCAAGATTTGGACTGCTCGCTTGGGGTGACCGCCTTGAAGATTGTTTCAGCCAAGGCAACATCAACCAGGGGGACATAATGTACGTGGTCGATGAAGTGGTGCAGGAGGCGTGCAACTCGGGGGTGTTCTGACACTGGAAGGAGCAGCACGCGCAGGTCGTCGGGACCCCGTCGGCCAGCGCGACCTTTCTCGCGGTACACCTGCAGGGTAATGTTGTAATCATCGACATGTACATCCCGCACTCGGCAGGACACGCCAGTAAGTCCTTTGGCAAAGAACATGAAGTAGACAACCGAGGCCACGAGGGCTCGGAAGTGGTACTGGTACTCTGTGGTGGGAGCAGACACAATCAACTCGGCTCGCTCGACGAAGCTGTAAGCTACATCCGCAGGCAGAGGAACTCGTAAAGGGGCAGCCTCCAGGCGGCGCTGCCGAAGCATTAGCCCACGCCGAGCTACAGTAAGGTGCATGCTGTCCTTGGCGATTGGGTCGAGGTTGTGCAGCTCGAAGAACGTGTTGATTGTGGACAGGTAGGGCTACTGCAACGACTTAGCCACAATGTGCCCCCGTTCACCAATCCAGGCAACGTACCGGACGACAGTAGCAGTGGTCGCCTCCAGCGGGCTGATGTTCTCGGAGTCGTGGCAGAACTCCGCGAACTGAGACAGTCTGCCGGCGTAACTCTTGAGTGTCTGAGCGGTGAGAGAGCTGGAGAGCATGTCGAGCGTCCGCTGTCCTAACTCGTCTGAGCCGAAAGCATCCTGCAGCCGAGACCGCAGTGAAGCAGCCCAAGGGGCGACAGCTTCGGGCTCGTCAAGTATGTAAATGCGGCGCTTTGCCGACAGAGCGGCAGGGGGGCGGCTACTGTTAGCAAGGTACTCTACATCAGCGGTTAGGTTTCCGGCGGTTGGCCGGTAGTTGCTGGACGGGTTTGCAGCAGCACCAATACGGGGTTTGCGGGGCTAGGTTGAGGTAAGAGGGCCGCCCCGCGCGCCCTTCGCGCTGGTAGCGCCTGTCGCGCCCGTAACGTACAAGCGCAAAACTCGGTCGTTGCGAACCAGACGTAACATGCAGTGTGACAACCGACGGACGCAGTGATGAAATGGTACGGTAGGCGGTTGGTTGAGTCGCCATGTGCAGGTTTGCGGATGGTTGGGCCGCACTCGGCTGTAGCTGTAAGAATCGCCGCACCGAGGAAGGTCTAAATGAAGTTTGTAAGGGGGGGGGGTTAGGTCCTGACACATGGCGCTCATCCCGTCGTTGAGCTGCCAGGGTGCGCTTTGCGAGGCCACCTTTCGGTGACCGCGGTCACCGAAAGGTGGCCTCGCAAAGCGCCAGCAGCGCCGACGAAAGGCGCCCCCCACACCGTCACTCGTGCTCACCTTCGCGACCACGCCCGCGTCCACCACCACCACCACGTCCGCGTCCACGCCCGCGCCCTGCAGCCGCTGCCGCTACCCGAGAAGTAGCGGTTGCTTTTGCGTTGCTGGCAATTGTCGCCTCGAAGACGCGACGCTCGTAGTCCCTCATGAGGTCCCCAAAAATCTCAGAACCCAGATGCTCAGAAGCAGGCTGAAAATGCTGAGCTCGCCGCACGTCCAGAACACCTTGGTCACCGTGCACACGCTTGACCTCATTAAGCCTCCGTAGGAAGGTCAAACGAAAGCGAAACGCCTTGTCGACGGCTTCGGCGTGGTTCCGAGCTCGCGCGAGGTAGGGGGTTAAGTCCTGACTAGTAGCAGGGACGTAGGGCAGCAGCTCGTCGAGAGCTACGAAAAGTGCGGCCATGTGGACGCCGAAACACGACATCCAAAGGTACTCCTCCTGGGCCGGCAGACGCCGGTCATCCTGCTTGACGTACTCGTTCGTTAGGTCGGTGCTGATGGTAAAGAGTCCAGGCACTCGGTTGACCGGTCGAACGGCCTCGTAACCAGACTCTGCTCGCAGCCATAGCTCTGGCACCGCGAAGTACGTACGTAGTCATCCGCGTCACTCACTGATTTTGCTCCGACAAGGCCGCTCTGGGCTAGCTCTAGCAAGTCGGGGCGCTCTGCGGCTCCCCCGCTGCCTGTCGGATGTCCCGCGATGCGCTGCCCAGAACCGGAGCCATGTGCCATGTCTCCATCAACAACACGGTCACGAGCCGTCAATTGGGCCAGCGCTGTTGCAAGCTCGCGCAGCAACGTAGACTAAGCCTTCACGTCTGCGTGTGGCGATTCGAGTGTCGGCTCAACGACGGGTTCTTCTCCATCTGGCATAGTAACGCACGGACGTACGGAATTAATATCACATACGGATGGTGAGCCGGGTGTATGTGATCTTGAACAACCTGGGGTGATATTGCTCGTAACATGTTACGAGACAGTTTTAACATCGCTGCGCGTAACGCAGCGAAAACTGGAAGGTGGCAGGCTCAGTTGTTATGGCTGTTTTTATGTCTACTCGTGCTGCACCCAAAAAGGGCGCAACGACAGGTGCCTAGTTCCCGTACCACTGAGCAGCACTTGTAGCCGAAAAGCGATTAGGTCAAGGGAGGAAACCCCATAAACTAGTTTAGATCAGTACCAGACTAGTAGTACAGTAGTAGTATTTCGATACTATTCGTATGGCGGTCGTCGTTCGGCCCTTAGTCTACTATCTGTATTGCGGGCGGTAGTTTACCTTCTTTATTTGTGCAGGTGATAACGTGTGCTAGACGCAACATCAAGAAATTTATGGAGGTGCCTGTACCAGCGACGCGCGCGACGACCAGCATAATAAGTACTACCATCAGTACCGTACGACGGTACGTCGGCATTACCGTACCAGTACCAGTACCGTACTAAAACCCGTCTACTGGTCAGCAGTGGTACTGATTTTTTTCGCCCCGGGCCCGCCGACCGGAACCCCCCGGCCCGGGACCCCCTATCTGACTCGAACTGGTTTGGATCACAAAACTGCAAGTAATAACATGAAACTATGCAGTTTTGTGCATGTAACTCATGCAGCAGAGTTGTCCAGGGTCTAGACATGTGCCCACCGGCACAACTTAACCATGACAGCCCCGAGCCGCTCTACAATCTCGCAGTTCTCTGCAATATAATACAGTTTGCTCTCCGTCAATTCTTCCCTCTCGTCCCACGCTCAAAAAATGGCTTCCTCTTCACCCCCCCCCTCCCCAAGGCGACTGACTCATGCGCCAGGTCGAGGCCGTCATCGCCGCCGCCAACGCGGAGAAGACCGCCGCCGTCGAGGAGATCGACGCCATCATGGCCATACATGGCGCTAGACGCGCGCCCTGTGGACGCCGAGGCGCACCACCAACTGCTTCAAGACCGCGTCGCCAAGGCGGAGTCCGCCGTGCAGGCGCACTTCGCGACGCCCGCCGCCTGCGTTCATGCCGCTAGCCAGCCAAACCACGCGCCCGCCGCTGCTACCGTTGCCGCTCCGCCTGCCATTTTTTGCCAATTCGCCAAGCGTGGCCCGGACGACAAGGCGCGTTCGTCGAAACCGTCAATAAGGCACCGAAAGGTACTAGCGGGATCACTTACATTTGGATGGACGCACTCACGGGGCCATATCCACGCCCGCCACGCCTACGAGGACTCTGTTATGCAAGCCAAGGTCGACGCCCGCCTACATACGCGCCCTTACCCCCTCGTTCGCGATTTCGTTGAGCGCCTCACCGATATGTCATGGGGAAGCCCGATAATCTAGACCCGACCTTACAGTAGTTGAGTCAATCGTTACCGCTACGTCCTCATTCGCCTCGCAGCACGACGACGACCTCGTCGTCGCCAACCACAAGTTTGCGACCCACCGCTACGCGCAATTGCACATGGCCCACACCTACGCCAACCCTCGCCTAGTTTGGCAGTACCGAGTGAACGCCTCCCTGACGGACGACACAACGGATGACCCCGTCTCGGCCAAGGCCCTCAAGCTCGCAGAGAAGGGCGTCAAGCGCTTGACGGATATCGTACCGAGGTACGAGAAGACGATTTTATTTCGAACAGCCCTCGCGATTTGGCTGCCCCCCTCCGAGTCGTGCACACCCCCGCCCCACCCGTAGGCGGGTCTCGGAGAGGCCGACCCAAGAACGAGGTCGTACTTGCAATATTTTCAACAGCCCCCCGTACATGTCTGCTGCCCGGGGGCGCTATAGGAGGCGCTACACCGGGACTACGAGTATTATTTGAAAAGCCCCCCGTAGGGTTCCCTGGTTATTGCATGATCCAAGGACCCGCCACAACCGGCCACCCCGCTCAGTCTCCTGCCGCACCCAGCCTAGCCGCGCACGGGTCTTAGGGGTTACCAACGCCAACCATGTGGAGGTGGGGATGGTGCCGCCAGGCCTGCCGCACCTAGGATCCTCCGCTCCTTGCTGTGGGCCGCTGCCTGGCGGCGGGCGCCGGAGGACCACACACAATATTGGCGGGAATCGGACTTCGGCACGGGGCGCCATGGGGGCGGCGAGTTTACCGATTATCATGTGCATAAGCACCGTCTGTCCCTATTGCCCAAGTCTCCGATGAGGTCACTTGCACGTTTAGGCCGACGACCTCGACACCTCATCGGGGGCGGTCACCGCTGGAAGGCTGCCCGTGCGGCGTGGATGAGGCAGCTGAAGAGGGCGTTTTCGATTATCATGTGCATAAGCACCGTCTGTCCCTATTGCCCAATTTTTTGATAAGGTCACTTGCACGTCTAGGCCGACGACCTCGGGCACCTCGGGGGCGGTCACCGCTGAAGGCTGCCCGTGAAGCGTGGAGGCAGCTGAAGAGGGCGATTTCGATTATCATGTGCATTAAGCACCGCCTGTCCCTATTGCCCAAGTCTCCGATAAGGCCCCTTGCACGTCTAGGCCGACGACCTCGGGCACCTCGGGGGCGGTCACCGCTGAAGGCTGCCCGTGCGGCGTGGAGGCAGCTGAAGAGGGCAATGCTCCCCTATTCCGAGGGAAGAGGGATTTTTAGTGTACACTAGAACACGCGAAGTCGGGTCTAATAACGTGGTTGCGGGGCACACACTGGGAGGAAGTATGGCTTGCAACATGCGAATGGCCACGCGGTCTTGAAGAACTCACTCCCCCCTACTTGTTCTCCTCGCCGCTCGTGACTCTAGTCGTTGTGAGGTGTTCCACTTCGAGTTGGGGATCCGACTTCGCCATGAACCGCCCACTCGTACTTCCTTTTCAAGTCGTCGTCTTCCGGAGTTCTTGTTCCATGAAGCGACAACGCAAGGTCGCCCGGCCTAGTCCTAGTACGAGATTATGCTTGCGGGACAATTGTCTGCAGAGTTAGATAATACATCAAGCGGACGCTGGAGCGTATTATTCGAGATGAGCGTATTGAGAAATTCCACTATTTAAGGCGCACACTATTCCAAGTGTAACACCATGCCAACGCGAATGTCAGTAGAACACGCACGGTATATATTAAAGCGACATGCTGTGGAGGACACTTCCGCCCGGCGCCTTGACGCACCTGATGTCACGAAACTATTCAACATTTGTATTCCTCCAAAACTTGTCATGCCTCTCCCCGCGCCCGATGCATGGACGGGATTGAGGTACGGACAGCCGCAAAAGCTCAGTGGTTAGCCGTTCTTGGACGGCCGTTCACCGTTTACATTGTCAAGCGCCGAGCCCCCCCCCCCCCCCCCCCCCCACCCGCGCAGTAGGGCCCAGCATCAAACGCCGACCCTTTCATGTTCGACACATATACGTTGTATGTATGCAACGACGAGGCCCGTGTCTCGGGATCAAATTCACCCCATATCCCATCGTTCCAAGCCGGAGATCGAGTAGACTTGCTGGAGGTCATGGGCAAGTGGATCGTAAAGAACGCCGACGTACGCCACCCCCCATATACGATGTGCCTCCTACACCCTGCCAGTCCTCACGTTAATATCCGCCTTGAATCTCTTCACATACCGTGCTCGCTTCCGAGATATGTGTATCAAATCTTATTCTTGGCCAGCCCGTGAGCGACCGCCCCTTATTATTTGATGGCGATAGTCGATTTCCTTCCGAGCTGCCGGTCGAAAGGGCGAGTAGCGTCAGCACGGAGTGGCGAGCGACGGGACGAGTGTTGAAGTGTGTACACTTTATACCGTGAAACATGCCGTCTTCCTGACCACCGAAGGCCCGAGCACCTAGCCAAGCACCCCGGGCAATCCTATTGCAACCTTGCCCCATTCGCCAGCCCCGGGCAATACTTACTCCATCCCGGGCTAGCCACATCCGCCGCTCAATAAGGGCCACAATTGGACCGGGCGAACGATCCGTGGGATGCCTCGAGGTCGTCGTCCTCGTTTGATTCGAGCACATCCCCGCCACCACATTCGTTGGGACTTGGGAGCACCTCACCCCTCGGATGCGCTTCCGCCGGATCCGTGGCAGATCAACCAGGAAACATGATGGTAGACGAGATAGGTGACCATCAAATCTGTCGCTGGGGCGGCTGTCGTGTTGGCAGCCGGAAACGGGAAGTGGCGGGCGAGGAGGACTTGTTCGAATTTTTGAACAAGTGCCCCACCAACACGCCGCCGGGCGCACGTGGATCGAGCTCACGGCGCGCTTCAGGGCGATGTCGCAATGTAAATGTGGGGTGCATCAGCTCAAGCTGCGCCCCATGTACTAAGTACGGGGCTGACGCGCCATCCCGCGCCCGTAGAGCAGGGCAGAGGTTAAAGTTATGGCTTTTGCGTGCCAATATTAAAACTTCATCCGTATATATCAATTTATTAATTAAATGTGTACAATAGTAGGAGAAACCGCCCCATAAACTAACAGTACTTTAGAACGGCATCGACATCATAATCAGCAGCATCATCCTCCGCGGCGCCGCCGCGTGCCGGTCAGGTGCCCCGCCCGGTGTCATCATCGCGTCGTCGCTGTCGCGCGTGCGCCGTGATGGCTTTATGCATCCCTATCGGCAATTTGCTTTCAGCGAGCAGGGCCGCCGCCAACTTCCTTGGGACTTTTCGCTTCACTTCATATCGGGGCATAAACCCCTCCGCTGTGAAACGCGCGGCCCTCCGGCGTGAGCCTTGTCCCGCGCTCGGCGGCGCTATCTGCCGCTGGGAGGCTGCCCCCACCTGTCGGCCGTCGTCCCGCCGCGCCCCGACTCCGGCCCTCAGCATGGCGGCGACGCAGCTGTCACGCGCAGAAGTCGTCTGTGGACGTGCTGCTGCTGCTGGCGGCGGCAGGGGAGCGGTCGCTCTTCATGGTAGGTTGTGCTCTCCATATGCGTGCTACCGCCCCCCCCTCCCCCGTCCGCGCGCTGCCAAATTGGCCAAGGTGTGCCGTCAGCCGGCTCTGACCATGTTGGGTTGGGAACTGGAGTGCCGGGCTCGGCAGGTAGCTGGTGATGGTGCGCCCAAATGTACTCAGCTCAGCATAGACAAGGGCGGCGTGCACTTGCACTGAGGGACTCTTCTCACATTCATCCTGGCCCTGCCGGGGGCGGAGCTGAGGGGGGGGGGGGGGGGGGGGGAGGGGGGGGGGGGGCATCGTCCCACATTGATATGCTGAGCAAGCGACCTTGCTGCCTGATATGTGCCAGTCGCCGGAGGTGATGGCTCTTGAAACGTTTGGTGCCCGAAAGATAGCTCCAATTATTCATCGACTGCCGCCATTCCCAAAGCACAGCCCCGATGTATGCGGTACCTTTGATCGGCATCTGTTTGGCTCGTGGCATTTACATGGCAGCAACCGCCTTGTTCCCGGCCATTTGATGTGGCTGATGCAGGCCTGGTGCACAAGGCTCTCCGCCTGTCCACGCCGCGCGCGCTCTGCGCAGGGTGCACGCGGCGGCCTGCCTGGCCGCCCGTGCGGCCAACGTCAAGGGCGCGCACTGCTCTTGCCGCGGCTGAGGATGATGGCTACGGGATGTACGTGCCCCCGGACGCACTTGGCGGGGACACCCCAGAGAACAAGGCAGCAAAGTCACTGGCTACGCTTATGACATACGTGTCTGTTCGCAGTAAGCGCTGCAGCCTCGGGAGCCTGTGCCTTCCGCAGATTTAGAGATGCTGTGCCGCTGTTGCTGTACTCACGGCGATGCTATGCTGTGCCGCAGTTGTGATGGAGCAGATGAGCGGCGACCGTCATCGATCGCCGGTGTACAACAGACTGCGGGACTACATAAACGATGAGGCTCCGATACGAAACGGGAGGGAGTGGCTGGAGGGGCTGCTTCGCCACCCTGACAACGAAATGCGAATGGTTGGTCTGCGCATCATGGAGACCCAGGAGATCTACGTGGTACGCTCCTCCAGCGCCTCCCCACCACTGCCTCAGACCCCTCCACGCAGCGTAAGCGGGCAGCCTTGTGGCGTGGCACGGAAGTGGCCGGGGTGAGTCCTCAGCTTCATCCAACTGCCTGGACCACAACAGGATAAGGTGTTTGACTGGAAGGACGTCCAGGAGGCCACTCTGATCAAGGTCAAACAGGTGCGGTACACGAGCGTCGCGCGTTCCATCAGCAGCGGTGTGGGATGTGTCTCCTGATGCGGTCATGCTGTGCTGCTGCGCTGCAGGATAACATTGTCATCAAGCGAGAGTGGATGATGGAATGCATGGCCACCGGGGATGACGCAGATAGCTGCGCGCCAAGGTGGCCGGGCGACGACACCAACACCGTATAGACACAACGGCGGCACACCCTTGTAAACGAATGGCGCGCGGTTCACCGCCTACAGGTCGCTTACATCGGGATGCGGTAGTGGCCTAACTGGCATACCACCAAAGCAACCTGTGTGCCTGTAGCGTGGGAACGTGAACTCGATAAGAACGGGAGCAAAGGGATATAACCCTGGGCGAAGCCGTACTTCACCTGCAGGAAAATGTCATAACAAACGTAAATAAAACACGGCGGCACTGTCACTGAGAATATGAAGAAATATAACCATTTCGAATGTTTCACATGCCCATCACAATATCGCAAATTGTAATTGATAAATCCGTCATAGTTTTTCGCAGGTTAAGTACAGCTTTGCCCACCAGTATGCAGAGACCTGACGCTATGGATGTGTGTGTCAGGAATCAACGGGCCTCGTTGTCGGTCTGCTGGGTAGAGCTGAAGTCTCTCGTGCAAGAGGTCCCAGGTTTCATTCCTAGTGAGGGCACTATCGACTCGGGCGTGTCCCGGATCTATCGTGTTGATGGATTACCATTCAGGGTTGGAATGAGGCGATGACCGAATTGCTATGGCCGACCTACGACCGCCGCTGGCGCAAGAGGTCAAGTGCTGGGGCAACCTGGACGGATGACCAAGGCGACCTGAACTTCAAGTGAAGTAAACTAACTTTACACAAGTGAATTTGATCAAGTAACTTGACGTAAAATTCAGCAACTTTAAGTACAGTAAACTTGTCACTCTACGTTCACAGTTACTTTTACTTTACTTTACCTAAATAGAATAACCGTCAGGTAACTTTTTGCCTGATGCTACTTGAGATGTCCCATCCTCTGCTGAGAAGTGTTGTTCGACACCACTTGCTACGGTGATGACTTACTGACGTGGTTGACGAAGTTGTCGAAACGGACAGGGTCCTGATGCAGCGACTAGCGAGCAAGGATTACCGGCAGTCTCTAGCTGTATCAAGCATCGCCGCGTCAACATTGCCTGCCTGGAAGCGGCAACGGTGCATGTGAGCGCACAAATCACTTGGCAGCCCATCACTGCATCAAGGCCTGCCAAGGTTGATAGATGATGATCATATAGGTGATAATCTGATTATACCTCTTGCAGCTAGCGCTTGCAGTAACAGATGATGACGATGATCGTGGGTTATATATACATATAACCCAATGCATCTATTATCCGCATGGTACTTTCCAGTGATGTGCTTCGGTGATGTGGCCACGGCATGGCTTTCTACCATGCTATAGAGTAGCCTACCCTATTGGATGCCATATGTTAAGGGATTTTCCCTAATTGAGGCACGAGACAGCAACCGCAGGCAGAGTTTCGCTTGATTGCGATGCCACGCCTAGGCTTGTCCACTTAGCCCGACAGGTATTTAGGGATTGGAAGAGTGTACGTCATACACCAAGCATCGTACGCATCAAGCAGCAATGTGTTTCACATTGTGTATTCACGCAGGAGCTGGACTGTATTTTAGGGAGCAAACCTGATATGCTGCTGGCTCCAGAACATGGTTGTTTTACACACACACACACACACATGCCTGTGAACAGCAATCACGCACTTTACAGATTAAGCTTGTTCTGAAAGACCGAAAGTGTGACCACGACGACGACGGATTTCGGTTTTATTTCGCTCTCTTTTGTGTTTAAACCTGCAAGGCGCTATACAATACTCTTCTATTCTCTGTTGTTATCTGTGTTTGAGTTGTTATTGGGGATTTCACCTTGACATGCTTGTCTAAAAGTGGAAACAATTGCCGGAAACCATTGTACAGTAATAACTGACAGTGTGTTTATGATTTGTCGTCATCATTTCGTATAGTTCTTTCGTAATGCGTTCGTTGCTCCCTTGTACCACAACGGCAGTATCAGGAGAATGATGACCACTACCGTCGCGGATGAAGGGGGCGACAAATAATGTGACAAGCGTGACATCCGCCGGCGGTGGGCTGGTGTGCTGGGTGTACTTGCAGACGGGCCACTCATACTTGGTGCCTGCTCTCACAAGTGCCACAAGTGCCACGCTTGACGACCCATTTCAGAGCATTGTTTAAACGTTTCA
This sequence comes from Tetraselmis striata, assembly GCA_006384855.1. Lineage (NCBI taxonomy): Eukaryota > Viridiplantae > Chlorophyta > Chlorodendrophyceae > Chlorodendrales > Chlorodendraceae > Tetraselmis > Tetraselmis striata. Next base: position 64,023 of record VCJN01002908.1, on the reverse strand, counting down.
ATCACAGTAGGGGCATTTAAGTGCACGCCATTTCCGTGCAACTCGATCGACCCACGATAAGTCGCTATATGAGCACTTAGCCATGCACTACTATATAAAAGGTTCGCCCCACGGCAAGGAGGCCGCGAAAAGCCCTACTGCTTGAGCATGCACCAATAATACTAGTAAAAAATGTGCCATGATTTTGCTCCAAAATAAATGGAGCCGATACATAGGGCTTGTCCCGTACTTTGAATCAACTTGTTTCAGTGCCCTGCACTCGCGGTTGATAGTTGGCACAGCAATGCCGACGTCGTATTTGTACGGCGGCAAGTGTGGCCCATGGGTATGGCATTGGTGGCGCAATTTCTGGTTTTGTAGCGCCATCGCCACACACAATGCTTGGGCATAAATGAAAGTGTTCATGGCACGGCTATGCGATGCGGAAAAATTGGGTCTAACGCGCTATCACAGCATTAGCCCCAAGCTGCGCGACCTTTGGAAATATGCATGCCGCGGGCACGGCCTCAATGAAACCACTGACATGGGCATGTGGGTTGCAACCCCGTACTTGTGTGGAGAGGTGTACGACTGCGCTAGTGTTACTGCCCTGCAGTACTAGCGCATTCGTACACCCCTCATCATGCTGCTGCTTGTGCAACTATACTATACTACGAGTAGTAGTAGTAGTAGTATATTAGCATCATCATAAGTATTCGTAGCGCAGGAAAAAGTAGCAACCATGTAAGGGCTACTATCTAAGGCCATTCCGACAAAATGACCTGGTTTAGGTCACACCCCCCTCCATTTTGAGCCCCCCTCCGGTTTGTTTGTAAGCATTTTCTAGTACTTTATGTACTGCGGCACCCTATGTAATTCATTTTGACATGTGGCATGCACTTCCAACAACAACGCGATGCACCATGCCTCTCCCCCGCCCCAACTGCCTATGGTAAGCCACCAACATGCGGAGGGGGTGGGAAAAATTTGAGAGAACAAGCGTTGAGTGGTGCCCCGGCGACCCAGTAGAAAGCACCTAGCTGTTCTGCGGGCTTGGTGCGGCTGTCGTAGTGCTGGTTTTGGATACTAGCTCTGTTGAGAGTCGTCCCGGCAACGCACGAGCGGTCGTGCGGTGCGCTGCGGTGGCGGTTCCATCATTTCATGCATTTAATTCTTGATTTCGCAGCAAATTTAGCGTGCAACACGCATCGCCGCTTGCTGCCGCCGAGCTGCTGCCCCGCCAGCCCTTTGCACATGCCGACAGCATACCTACTGGCGCAAGTGATGTCCCGGCGACGCATCGGCCGTGCGGTGCTCTGCGGTGACGGTTTCAACACTGGTTTCGGAACAGTATTTGGAGCGGCGTTGTGCTGCCCGGCGAGCATTCCGTGTATGGCGGCCCTAGCCCCTCCCCCCCCCCCCCCCCCTTCAAACTGTTTGTATGTGCTGATAGGTAGTCATATATATAGTCTAGCGATCCCCAGCGCGAGAACAGATTTTGCGCACTCTAGGGTCGGTGGCATACATGCACTGCCATATTGACTGTGCGGTAAAAACTGCGGTGTACGCTACGAAGGGGCAGCAAATATACACTCGGATAGCAATCGCCACGTTTCGAGCTGCAAATCACACCATGTGCTGGCTATATATAGTCCACTTTGCCACCATGATTTGAGCTATAATAGCCACCATACTGCGCAGCGTCCGGGCGTTGCGACGACGGTTTCAACATTGATTTCAGAGCATTATTTGGAGCTGCGTTGTTCCTTGCGAGCATTCCGTGTGTGGGGGCCCTAGCTTCCCCGCCCAAACTGGTTGTATGTGCTGATATGTGGTCATATAAATAGTTTAGCGATCCCCAGCGCGAGAACAGATTCTGCGCACTCTAGGCTTGGTGGTATACATGCACTGCCATATTGACTGTGCGGTAAACATTGCGGTGTACGCTGGGGAGCGGCAACAAATATATACTGGGGTAGCAATCGCAACGTTTCGAGCTGCGAATCACACCATGTGCTGGCTATACATAGTCCACTATGCTACCATGATTTGAGCTGGAATAGCCACCATATTGGGCAGCGTCCGGGCGTTGCGGCGACGGTTTCAGCACTGGTTTCGGAGCATTATTTGGAGCTGCGTTGTTCCTGGCGAGCATTCCGTGTGTGGGGGCCCTAGCTTCCCCGCCCAAATAGTTTGTATGTGCTGATATGTAGTCGTCATATATATAGTCTAGCGATCCCTAGCGCGAGAACCGATCACGCGCACTTTATAGTTGGTGGTATACACGCACTGCCGTATTGTGCGGTAAACACTGCGGTGTACGCTGGGGAGCGGCAGCAAATATATACTCGGATAGCAATCGCCACGTTTCGAGCTGCAAATCACACCATGTGCTGGCTATATATAGTCCACTTTGCCATCATGATTTGAGCTGGAATAGTCACCATACTGCGCAGCGTCCGGACGTTGCGACGACGGTTTCAACATTGATTTCAGAGCATTATTTGGAGCTGCGTTGTTCTCTGCGAGCATTCCGTGTGTGGGGGCCCTAGCTTCCCCGCCCGAACTGGTTGTATGTGCTGATATGTGGTCATATAAATAGTTTAGCAATCCCCAGCGCGAGAACAGATTCTGCGCACTCTAGGCTTGGTGGTATACATGCACTGCCATATTGACTGTGCGGTAAACATTGCGGTGTACGCTGGGGAGCGGCAACAAATATATACTGGGGTAGCAATCGCAACGTTTCGAGCTGCGAATCACACCATGTGCTGGCTGTACATCGTCCACTATGCTACCATGATTTGAGCTGGAATAGCCACCATATTGGGCAGCGTCCGGGCGTTGCGGCGACGGTTTCAGCACTGGTTTCGGAGCATTATTTGGAGCTGCGTTGTTCCTGGCGAGCATTCCGTGTGTGGGGGCCCTAGCTTCCCCGCCCAAATAGTTTGTATGTGCTGATATGTAGTCGTCATATATATAGTCTAGCGATCCCTAGCGCGAGAACCGATCACGCGCACTTTATAGTTGGTGGTATACACGCACGCACTGCCGTATTGTGCGGTAAACACTGCGGTGTACGCTACGGAGCGGCAGCAAATATATACTCGGATAGCAATCGCCACGTTTCGAGCTGCAAATCACACCATGTGCTGGCTATATATAGTGCACTATGCTACCGTGATTTGAGCTGGAATAGCCACCATATTGGACAGCATCCGGACGTTGCGGCGACGATTTCAACACTGGTTTCGGAGCATTATTTGGAGCTTCGTTGTTCCCGGCGAGCATTCCGCGTGCAGGGGCCCTAACTCCCCCCCCCCCCCCCCCCCCCCCCCAAACTGGTTATATGTGCTGGTATATAGTCATATATATAGTCTAGCGATCCCCAGCGCAAGAACCGATCATGCGCACTTTATAGTTGGTGGTATACATGCACTGCCGTATTGTGCGGTAAACACTGCGGTGTACGCTACGAAGAGACAGCAAATATATACTCGGATAGCAATCGCCACGTTTCGAGTTGCAAATCACACCATGTGCTGGCTATATATAGTCCACTATGCCATAATGATTTGCGCTGGAATAGCCACCATGTTGGGCAGCGTCCGGGCGATGCCGTGCGATTTCAGTGCTATACTTGATTTCGGAGCAGCAACAGCCAGGTGGCAGGACATCAAGACATGCCTACTACTCTTTTTGGTATAGTAGGTCGCTCGTAAATCCGGGCCGTTCTTTCCACAAACCGCATTAGCAAGTGAATCCGGTAGCGCGGCGGCGGTGGCGCAGAGATTGAGAGACCACACAATATGATAGATGCATCTGTGTGCAAGGCAATAGCCATACAATGATGGTGATGTTCATGAAAATGTTAAAATTGTAACACAGGGCAGCCTTGTGTGAAAATTGTGCACAATGCTTTATTTGCACCAGCAGTGTGCATGGTCCCCACCCCTGTCCCTGCCCTTTACATGTGCTACAATGACTACGCCTGGCATTGGCAAACGATACAATAGTACTAAGCGCCTCCAGTGGCCGACTCCGCAGCCGCAGCCGCGGTGGCGGGTGATGCCGCCGACGCTGACGCCGACACCGTCGGGGCCGTCGCTCTCTGTTGCGGGTGCCCGCCTCGCATGCATGCGCTCGAGTGCTTGCCTGGCTAGGTGCTTGTCCATGTTCTTGAGCTTTTGCTGGCCGTTGGGCTTGAGCCTGTATGATGTGCTTCAGCCCATCTGCCTTGAGCTCGCATGCTTGCGCGTTGTAAGGAAACATTTGTCAGTGACACACAATACAGTTGCAGCTTGCAACAACGAAAAGGGCAGGCTGTACCTACCTCGCAGATGGGCAGCACGACGTGATAGACGTCATGCAACTCTTTGTGGCGCCGTCCGGCTCCAAGTTGTCCACCACGGTGCACGCACAAGTCCGGGTTGAACCACGCCACCGACTTCTTCCGGTTGGTGTAGTACTCGCACTCCACCCTGGACTCGCATGTCAAGGCATCATCACAAACAAAGGTGTCGCGAAAGGGGGGAACCGATCCTCTGGCAAGGGCGCGGAGCCTGTGCATAGGAACTGGTCCTGACGACGACGACGCCATGGTGGCGCGCATGCGCTAGTATGTGAGAGTTGGCGGCCATCATCGGTTGCTGGCAGGCGTTGGAAGTGTGATGAGGAGCGGTCGTCAGTCGGTATGACTAGGTAGCTGGAAGGTAGCTCGGTTTGCATGCGGGCGAGCACAGTGGCAGCAGCGGCGGCGGCGCAGGATAAGGACAAACGGGAGGAGCACAAGGGGCGCTGGAAGGCTGCATACTGCTTAAAGTACTACTTACAAAATAATTTTAAAAACAACCCCTCCCCCTCCGTTTCCACGGATAATATTGACCTAAACCATGATAATTTGTCGGATGGAATGGCCTAATCCAGCTAAGGGTCGATTTTTCGGCGGTGAGCTTTATTGCCGTACGGGTACCCGAATAGTGCAGCGGATCGGCCCCATAGGTGCATGACCAAAATCGCTTATCTACTGGAATGTACTACTTAGTACTATAATCCACCCACGTGCCGCACGCACCCACCCGCCCACGGTCCTTAATTACACAGCCGTCCGATTACGATCTCACGGTTGGGAGGCTATGAGTACTGGTACTCGCTACTCGCTGCTGGTAATGGAAAGAAAACTCTGTACTTCAAAGCGCTGGCAATGCGAACGCTCGCTGCTAGTACTGGTACTCGCTGCTGGTACTGCTGGTAATGATGATATTGGTACTGGTACTCGCTACGCGCTGCTGGTAATGGAAAAAAATTCTGGTACTTCAAAGCGCTGGCAACGCGAACGCTCGCTGCTGGTACTGGTACTCGCTACTCGATGTTGGTACTGATGGTACTGGTACTGGTACTCGCTAGTCGCTGCTGGTTATGGAACAAAACTCTGGTACTTCAAAGCGCTGGCAATGCAACGCTCGCTGCTCGTACTTCAAAGCGCTGGCAATGCAATTCATGGAATTGTAGGCCAGTGTTATAGAACCCGTTCTTTTTAAATTTTCTGAAAAATCGATGCATCGCTGATTCAATTGTCAAGTTACTTCATAGCTATATATGACGGCAACCTTTCTTCTGCTGGCAACCTTTCGTCACATTTGCTTTTAGTACTGCTTTTAGTGCGCATATGTCAAAGCAGTGATGTAAGGAAAAAATATACGAGATTCCATCACTACAGCTAGCGCTGTCGTAGGATTGGTCAATATCAACGACAGGGTGTACATACATACGTTCCGCAGCAGGTTTTTTGCCCGGCCCCGGAACAGGAGTGGCAACAGTGAAACCCTTGCACGTCTATGACAGCCGCTTATACCTTCAATAACCTGGATATTAGGCGCCGATCCAGGGTTGGAAAGCCCTGGATGGGTAGGCGACGCTCCGTTACTATAGTCATAAATCAACTTGCCTAAGCATTCCGCAAGACTAAGGGCAAGTGACTGGATTTTCAACACTGTTGGAACAGTGGATCACCGTCTAAGACACTGCTGGCATCAAAATACCCGGCACCGACCACGAAAGGTGTGCCCTGCTGGGACCAGTCTGGGCGTCGGCCCATTTGAGTAATGCGAGTTGGGTCAAGCCCCATCCCGCGGGTATTCTTAGATAATAAATCTTAAGTCGCTAGTCGCTAGCCATAATAGAGGCCCCTATTGCGACTCTTATTCATGGTTCATCCGTCCCCGCTCGTATCTGCAGCGACAATTATTGAATCATCGTCCCCCGCTCGTCGCTGCTGAATGCTTCGTGCTCGGAATTTTTTGCTTATCGTACAGGTACGCGCGGGTAGCGGGTAGTCTAATGTAAGCCCGTCGTTCCCGCGCCACGATCGTCTTCGGCGGCGTAGCAGGCCAGCAACACTTATCCTAGCGAACTTATTCTGGGAACACTATTTCCGCGCCAAGTTGAGCTGCGAAGCAGGAGCCAACGACGCGCAGCAGCCCATCCTTGCTCCTGCTACGAATACTGTAGGTACCAGTAGCTGCCTGCTGCGCGCGTCCGTCGTTTCCGCGAGTCAGGCACGAGCAGGAAGCGGCTCACCCCCCCCCCCCCCCCCCCCCCCCCCCCACCGCCCCCCGCCCCTAATCCGGGCCGCTGCTTTCCCCGTCGACCTGATCGAGCAGCCCCGCGCACCCACCCAGGCGCAGGCCGCTTGCTGCCGCCGGGGTTGTGTGACAGGCGAGCGTACATTAACAGGCAAGCTGCTCCCCCCCCCCCCCCCCCCCCCCCCGGCCTCCATTCCTCGCTTGGCCCGATCCGCCCGTGCCAGGCAGGCCTGCCGCCCCCTGATACCTTCCGGGGGGCGGCGGCCGCGCGAACCGCAGCTGCGCCGCTTCTGCGATGTGGGACTGTAGCCGGGCCTGCACAGGTACCCCCGCACATCTGCTGCCACAGGGGCTCCTCTAGGCAGTGGGGACAACTGCTTGGTAGGGAGGGGGTGTGCGACTCGTAGGAGTGTGTGTAGGCGCGGTCGGAGCTCTGACGCCATCTCACCTGCCCTGCGCTTCGGCGGGTTTTGACTTCACACTTGAGTGGCTGATGTATACGCGTGCATAGTCAAGTCACCGCACCTCCGGCCTTGCTTCCGCCATAAGCGAGTTATAGATCGCCCAGATATTTTCAAAGGAATTACACTATCCAGATGAGTACGCTTGAATTTGTGTTTGCGGTCATGTGGAATGACGGCTCTGGTTTGGACGACGGAGATGGCAGCAGCCGCGGGGGACTCAAGTGCCGGACCGCCACTGTGCCCAGGTTCCGGGCTTGTCGCTGGCGGGGCGGGGAACATGCGGCATGGCGGTCACATCAGGCCTGCGCCTGGACGGACCGCTCCGCGTATCTGCTGCGGCAGGGGGCTGCAGCACGCGTTGGGGGGGGCGGCTGCTAGATAGAGGTGCCACCGCGCGCTCCCGGCACCCCGCCCCTCGTCCGCAGCGGCGGTGTTGGCGCTGCGGTGCCAAAATATTTTTTTTTTGGGAAGGGGGGGGGGGGGGGGAGCTTAAGTAGGTACTCCGTGGATAGGTACTTCGTTGGGTGCATCAAGAGGACACAAGTGGCCCGGGGTGGAGGGGTAGAGGGGGGGCACCTGGCCATTACCCCAATTGGCGCGTCGCTGGCGCCCCCAAACGAAGCCTGTGGTGATGTTGTTGAGTGGCGGCCCTGGTGTGCAGGGGTGTTGGCGCCATGGTGGCACAAAAGAGAGAGAGCCGGGGCGGGGGGGGGGGGGGGGGGAGGGGGAGGGAGAAATGATGCAATCGGAGACCATGATGCGATTGCCGGCAAAAGGGCACATCACCGACGAGTGCTGCTGACGGGTTGCCCCCCCCCCCCCCCCCCCTCTCTGTCGCACAGGTGCAAAGGGAGCTTTGCTGCGGGGGAGGGGCTCGGGGGCGGGGAGACAGCAGGCAAGGCTAGGCAGCGGAGCTGGGCGTTGCGGCGGGCGGCGATGGACCACGCTGAGGAGCAGGCGATGGAGCTGGAGGCGCTGGAGGCGATCTGGCCGGATGAGTTTGGGCCGCTGGGGGACGACAGCCCGCCCGCGGGCTGGCCAGCAGAGCCCACCATCTACAGGGTGGACCTCACGCCGGGCACGGAGGGCGAGGATGCGGCGGATGGCGAGCTCATGATGCAGCTGGTGCGCCACCCCCCCCCCCCCCCCTCGCGCCCTCGCGACGAGAGGAGGGAAAGTATCCAAACACATAACGAGTACACCGCGGAACGCCGTCCAACACGTTGTGGCGACGCAGAACGTTGGTCTTGGGACCCGCGAACCAAATTTGAATGGTGTGATGTATGCAATTCAAGGACTGCCGCGGTGTGCACACCGGTTCTTACGTACCACCTCACGTACCGGGCTTGCAGTACTTACTGCCAAGGGTGGGCACGGCGTGTAATGTGACTCCATGAGGGCGATACGGGTACCGTAGTGGTGAAAATGTATCGCATGTCAGCCCGCTGGGGGCATTATAATGCTTGCACGTGATGACCTTCAGTAGTCGCTACTTGTCGCTACTGACGATACCAGTAGTGCTGACCGCCGCGCAGGCGAGCAGGGGCAGAATGATCACGCGCGTATTTTCCGCTGCCATGTACCATATTTCTCGGTTGTGTATCACTTTAGCAGCCACAGCGGCCAGGAGCCATAATCCTTGCCACTATCCAGGTATGTAGGACCGGTGTGTCATGGAATCCAGGGCTCACCAATGACACCGATCCATGACCCCCGTTGATGACCTGTCAAATGACGCCTAGCCGGGAGCCATCAAGCGTTCCATTGATGACCCCCATGTCCCATGTCTCGTTACTGACCCGGATCGATGACCCCCGTCAATGCTCCATCAAATGACCCCCGTTGATGACCCGTCAAAAGCCCCCCAGCCACGATCCATCAATAACCCCATTGAGGACTCCTTACGTTTCATTAGTGACCCATCAAATGGTCCATCGAATGGCTCATCAATGACCCCCATCAATGCTCCATGAAATGACTCCCCTTGACGACCCGTCAAATGAGGCCTAGACGTGAGCCATCAATAACCCCATTGATGCCCCCCATTACGTTTCATTAGTGACCCATCAAATGGCCCATCGAATGGCTCATCAATGACCCCCATCAATGCTCCATGAAATGACTCCCCTTGACGACCCTTCAAATGACGCCTAGACGTGAGCCATCAATAATCCTTTGATGCCCCATTACGTTTCATTAGCGACCCATCAAATGGCCCATCGAATGGCTCAGCAATGACCCCCATCAATGACCCTAACTGATGACCCAGCAATTGACCCCCCACATCCATGTCTAGGGATGGTATGTGAATGAAGGTTACACCGCGCTGACTCACCAGCTCGCGCAGCCAGCCTCACCCAGGGAATGCCTGAAACCGCAGGTGTTCCAGCACACGGAAGCGTACCCGGAGGAGGCGCCGCGGCTGCGGCTGCGCAGCGTGCGCGGCCTCACCGACGCGGAGGTGGCGGCGGTGCAGAACCTGGTGGGCGAGCTGGTGGAGGAGAACATGGGCATGGCGATGATCTACACGCTGGGGGAGGCCGCCAAGGAGTGGCTGCGGGACCGCGCCAACGTGCAGGTGGGGGCGCCCCCCTATGCCCCGAGACACGCATGACGCCAGCGAGTCAGGGGTGCTCCGCGGTCTGTTCGCGGTGCCTCCTCACATACGGGTGCCGGCGCGGTGAGATAAGGACACTGTGGATAGCAACCTGCCCTGCCCGCCAGAGATCAAATGTTTACAGGACTAGATCGGACCAATAGCGAATGTTTTCATAGATTGCGTGCAAGCCCAATTGGAGGCCAATAGTGATAAGAGTTCTTATGGGTGCGTCGGCACCCGCTGTTGAAGATCATTTTGGTTTGTTCAATATGACGATACCTGCGACGCGGGTCCAAGTCCGTGACATCTAGCGTACGCTACCAAGTGTCCCCGCCCGGCGGACATCTAGCGTACCCCTTTCCCTCTGCAAAAGCGTGTTAGCGGGCAGAGTCGCGCTTCATAGCGGTGTGAAGCTAGGATGCGCCCGGGGACGTGTGATGCCACCCCCATCCAAGACCAGTGGAAGGCTCTACTGCATCTAACCTTGACACGCCTCGAGTTCGCGCCGGATTTGTGCGTGGAATCGTTCAATTTGTCTACATTACACCCGCCCGGCACTCCGATCAGCGCAATTCCATCTTGGGCTGGCTGAACCTACCCTGGCTACGACGACTCAAGTTTTCTTTCACTAAAGAATGTGACGGCAGTGAAGTTCGGTTTCACACTTTTACGGGGATGGTTAGCATGCGCGCCCTTGCATGGCCGATTCGGCGTAGCGTTAGGTCATTCTGCGTGAAACCCTCTCGGAATAGCCACGTTTCTGCACCATTCCCGGCTGAAACATCGGTTTCAGGGATGTGCGTGAGTAATCTCAAGTCCTGTCATTCCATTTGACCAAGCCGAGTGTACTTCATTGACCCTCAGAGCTCACGGAACCCTTTGGGGGTCGCGTGACCGCTCCAAGTTAAATAGAGTAGGGCGTAAGAACGCAACTTGAACGCGGCGATTCGAGTGGAGTTTGGCTTTGCAGTGTTCCTTGGCCCAACACACATGATAGATGTTAAGCCTGGGGAACATGCTAATGCTGCGATGATCGGCTTCACGCAAATCGCCTCAACGCCACGTGAGGCGGCCACTTCACGCGCAGGATTTTTCAGCATCACGTGTAACTCTGTAACAGTGGACTTTCCAACGGTTATGATGTATAAAAGTCGGCGTAATAGAGTGAAGGCCGCCCCCTGTCAGGGCCTCCCCGGCTACCCCTCCCAAATCCAAATTCTCAATTGGGGTCGGGTGATACACTGATAACCCCCAACCACCTCATGCTCCCTGCGCGCCCCGTGGCTGCCTACATTTAAGATATTGCTCCGTCTCTCTCTCTCTCTCTCTCCCTCTCCCTCTCTCTGCGTCTCTCTATGTATGCTCTACATGGGCTACTTGCGAACAACCGTGATCTGCTTGCGGTGGCCTACGTTGTGTTCTTCATCCGAAAATATCCTAGTATATGCAAACCCAAGTCCCTTGCTCAAGCCGAAGCTGGCTGATTAACTCCCAAAGCTTTATGCATGACCGCCTAAGCTTGAGAGATGTGTGAGGGCAACTGAAAGCGATCGAGTCGGCTCCATCGAGTCGCACAAAGTAGCTGCAGAGTACTATCGGACAGCCCCGACCCTGACACTCCCCCTGACGCCCCCCCCCCCCCCCCCCATTCCGCCCCTCTCCCCTTGCATCCGGTGCAGGTGGTGGAGGAGCTGGACCCGGAGGAAATCAAGGCGCGCGCCATCGAGGAGGAGGAGCGCAAGCTGGCGGAGGCACGCCGGCTGGGCACGCCGGTGACCCCCGAGAACTTCCGCGTGTGGCAGGAGGCGTTTGAGGCGGAGCGCGCCCTGGAGCGCGCGCAGGCGCCGGACTTGCTGGCGGCCAAGGAGGTGGAGAAGCGCATGACGGGAAAGCAGTACTTCATGGGGACGGACGCCGCCCAGATCCAGGCGGACCAGAACGAACTGGGCCTGGAGGACGACGACTTCGACTTTGACGATGATGACGACGAGGGCATGCTCGACGAGTACCTGGCCGCGGACGCCTAGGCGTCAAGCTAGCTCCGGCGGGGTGCTCACCTGGCTAAACGAGTGCGGCTGAGCGCAGTCGGTCCATCGGTGATACACATGTCCTGTCGATACGTTGATCACGGACGATGGGCCACGTAGACAACCGTGGATTATCCGGGGATGTACGTGTTACGTGGAACCTGGCCTTCAGAGGGCTGCACGCTGCGCGCTTTAGATTGTGGACCCTATGCGGGTTTGTGCAGCTGGCCCTTAAGACAGCTGGCCTGTTAAGCATCAAAGACTAAGCAGGAACAAAGTTGTAAGAAATCTCAACTTTACTTCTACGTGGAACACTTTAAGCAGGATTTGGGTTCGCAATGTATTGCTGTTTTAACCCCCTGCCTGGCGCGACAAAGCAAAAACTACCCTTGTCTGGGAATCCGTAAAAATACAACATCCCGAAATGTAGCTCGGAATCTCCGACTTGATGGTGCAAAATGTTCACTCTTGTTGTTACCTGCGAACCCAATTTATCGTCCGTCGCGTCGCAGTCAAAAGCTGGCGATGCACCACTGATGCCCATTTCCCTCCCAACCTACGGAGAACGTTATATTTGCAGTCGGCCTGTAAACAGAGCCGTGATGTGATTTCAAACTGGCATATACATAAGTAGCAACAAGCCGTTAACAGAGTCAGTTGGTGCCGTTTCAATCGTTGCTGGGCCCTCCTGTTTTGAGCCAACATGCATCGTAATACGTCATGCGTCGTAAACCCATGGCAAACTGTATTTCATTTCTTACGTCATGAGGCAGTAAGTCCAGCGCGGTGCACGTGTGTTGGCCTTCGCCCATGTCTAATGCATACGCTCCGATTAAGTGCAATCCATCCCACGTGCGCTCACACCACGGCCAATTTAACGGCCACACCAACTGGAACACATTGAAGATGGCTGCCTTGCAGCGCGTGGAACAACATGATACTGCAGCTCTCCGCGCTGCCCATCAGAATAATATGAGCTACGCAGGAGCTGCGTGCTGAATTCCTTTTAGAGGCTGCCGTACCGGATGCGGATGATAGCAACTTCAACTATCCACTATCCATTGGCAACCGGCGAGCACTTCGTAGCCTTGTGACCTCCTGTTTGGCCTCTAAACCCTTGCCCCTTCCGCCATGTACATGACATCAATTCATGGGGGCAACCACGCCTTCTTATGCGACTTATCGGCAGTGCTACCATTTGCATGCATCAGAAAAGCCTCCAACACGAGTGGCAGCGCCTTGGAGAACATGACTTCCTGTTGTTTGGCCGCTCGGGACCAGATTGAACGTGATATAATGTGTACAGAACCGTACAGAATGTGCGGAGATTTCATGCGTTTATTTCAATATTGATGCTTAGCGAGGTAAACAAAAGGCTTTCCACTTCGTCATGCCATGGCGGTGAATCATCCGCTCGAAATTGAAATGCTCCGAAACCATCGCAGTATAGAACGGATGATACACCACAACCGATGTGAATGCCCCGTCCCCAGTGATGTCCTCACAGGAACTGTTCATGTGCACACATCTTTAAGCTGGACGCGTTCAATAGCGAATCGTCTGGCCTTGCCTCGCTATATCATTTAGAACTTGACGGTATCTACTGCGTCCTTGGCATTCGAGCATCTCCTTCAAACAACACACCGCTCAAGACGTTGACTTGTGTATATAGCGGCTTCGTCAGGAACTCGGTTTCTTTGCAACCAGCACCGCACAAGAGGGGTTGTTATTTCAATGATTTGCTTCCGTTATCTTCTCGCTCATCGTATCAAAATATCGATTGCCATTCATGGGAATTCCCGACGCATTCTTTATTAATTTTAATTGCCGAATTGAATTGCATCATTGAGCAAAAACATTTGCTATACAAGCATCGGGAGAGAAAGGGGTAACACAGTCATCCTGCGTATATAGACGATGGATAACCCCTACATATGTTTAAGATAATAATCATGATGACACGTGTGCGGTGAGTCCCCTATTTGGGCTGGCATGGCGTGCATCCCAAATGACATCAATGAAGACATCACTTCATCCCCAGACGTGCTATCTTGCCAAACCAGGTGGATGGCAATACACTGTCTCGCACCATTTGGGCTGTCAGATAGCAATACACTACTGGCAGCTTATGGCGTGGAAAGTGGTTTTCAAGTGGGTTATCATTGTATTCTCGCTTTTTTTGTCGGCCTCCCAGCATGTTTGCACGCAGAGACCCATGTAAGAATGAGCCAATACGCGACCTATTACGACCACGTGATGTGAGAAAACGGACTCTGCGTGTGCACTCTGCTTGCAGCTAGTGGAGAGCGCTTCTTGGGAGATAATCACCGCCGCGCCGGCTGTGGCATCGGCTCGCCGGACGCAGATGGTTTCAGCGCCATTGTTTACTTACCAGCAGTGCGGTGGTCTCGTGCGGGCATCGAAACTATGCATTTTCGGAGGTGTCATTGCTATATACATTGTGCATCCCTTTGTGCATATCAATATGCATGGATCGAGATCGCGCCTTCGCCATTGTACATGGCGCAGCGCCCGGAGAGCATACCCTAGGTAAGTGACTAGCGAGCGTATTCATGTCCTTTACTGTCGTTTCGTGCTGAGATGCGCCCTCGGCGGCAGGTTAATTTCTGCTATCAACCAAACAGCCGCACGCATATTATATGGCTCCGCCCTCTCCTCAAATATAATAGTTGGCATGCGCCTCTTGCTATGTGCTGGAGCTGTGCCGCCGGGGCCTTCGGCCGCCGCATGGACAATGAGATGGGTTGCTTACAGCCTTACATAGTGAGTGCGCGCATGTGCGTGTATCTATGTGTTCGAGTTCCACCACAGGGCACACCGACATGACACCCATAGGAAAGCTGCGACAGCAAACTAACACAGGGAGGCTTTACATATCGCATTGTCCATGAAGATCCTGCAAGGGCTACCATTGACTTGAGCATCAGGCGCTCTGGATCAATGGCCATGCATGTGACTTCTCATGTGAGCCGCCACCAGTGTCGGTACGACAGCAGCCGCCGACCTGAGCTGCGCCATCCTGAGCCTGCAAGTGGTAGAGATGTGGCGGAGCGCGGTGGTTGGCGGAGCAGGAGCACCGGCGACCGCGGGACGCGTGTTGTCCAGCGGCTCAGGCTTGTAGGCAAACAGGCGGTGCATGAATGCCTGCATCTGGCGCGACATGGCGCCCTGCTTGATGAGCCCCTCCGCACCCTTACCTACCCAGGCTCGATGCGCCTCTGCTGCAATGGTCACCTGCACCGGGAGGACCCTCTTGATGCGCTGCGCCTCGTAGCGACGCAGCGCAATGGCGGTGACGCCGTGCATCTGCACCTTGTGAGCCAATGCCAGCGCATCCTCGAGCGCCAGCGAGGTGCCCTGGCCGTAGTTTGGTGGCATGAGGTGCGCCGCGTCACCCAGCAGCGACACGCGTCCGGCGCCCCAACGCACGCTGGGAAGGCGGCGGTAGATGGCGTTTTGCTGCATGGTGGCTGGATCGGACGCGCGCACCACCCGCAGGAACGCGTTGTCAAAGTCGGCCATTGTTTCCAGGCAGCGCTCCATCTTGCGCTGGTGGTCCTCCGCCGTCTCGCTCCCATGGGTTGCCTTGCGTATCTCCGCCTCGCGGTCTTTGTCCCACGACGCAATGGCCATCCACACCACCTCCTTCCCTTGCTTCCCTGGCAGGCGCAGTATGCCGCCAAAGCGCGGCCCATCAGCCCACATGTGGGATGACTCGCCATCGTCATCCGGCTTGATGGCACCCAGCCGGCTCTGGTCCACCAGGCCGCGCCACACCACGACCCCCTGGAAAGGCGGGAGGGACTCGCTGAGTGCCTGCTGGCGGACGAGGGAGTTGGCGCCGTCGGCACCCAGTAGCAACTTGGCGTGGAGGGGAGCGCGATTATGGAAGTGCAGCGTGACCCCGTCGATCCCCTCCTCATAGTGACTGAAGGAGGCGTCGGTCTGCAAGACACCTGGCGCGCCAATGGGAGTAGCAAAAATGTTGCAAGCGCCAGCCTCAATCCCCAGCCTTGCGCATCAAGACAACAATGTATGTACTATGAACTCGGAAGGACATGGATAACATCAATTTCGAAGCATTATTTACGTGGATACTAAACTTGAGCAGCCCTCATTGGGGTATTACCGGACTCGTCAGCTCAGTGCCGATCCAATGTGTGTGACCAGTCTGTGGGTACATCAGCTCACTCAAGATTCCGACCCCAGGTGGGAAGTTCACGGTCCTTTTCACAACTCACCTTTCGGGAGGTTGTTTGCGAGCACATCACGCAGCTTGTGCCATTTTACAGTGGCCAGACCCTGGCTGCCTTCTGGGCCATATTGCTTGGCGATCTCGTAAAAGTCCCCACTGAGTCAACCAAAGTACAGCATGGGGGAGTGGCGTATTAGATCTCAGCGCACTATGAGCTTAAGTTAAAATTCGATTCAATATAATAGAATTACAGAATGATGAGATGACAGAACGAGAAGGATGAGGGGGGGGAGGGGAGGGGGGGGTGCTGGTTCTCACATGTCAGTACCGTCCGTGGGCTGGAAGTCGCCCTGTTTGGAGAAAATGCGAGTCTTGTGCAGTCCGACAGAGCACACCGAGCTGACGGCCTCGTAGATGTCGGGACCAAGCGCTTCAAGGCATTTCATTCCATTTGGTCCCAGCCCCTGGGGAAAGGCCACCTCGAGGATTAGTAGTAGTCGCTGGCGCTATGGTCGGGTATAGTTAAACGCGCCCAGCCCGGAGGCCTGGGGGATGCCCTGGGACCCCAATTGGGTGCGTAGTGGCTGTAGCCCTGACAGGGGGGCGCTATGTGGGTTCGCAGTGGCCATTCGATATGAAAGCGATGTCATATCCAATGAACACAGTGATTTTACTCGCTATTGTATATTATAATGAATGTAACAATGATCCGCCGACTGATAAGTCAAAACCTTCAATATTTGTTCTCGGACCTTTCATATGCATTTTGCGCCGCAAGCTTCACAACATCGGGACCTGCCGTGGTTTCACGGAAAGTGCGGCGGTAGTCGCTTTAAGTATGATACATGCGGCTCATGGCGTCGTCGATATACAATTCGCATGCGATTTGAGTCGAGGGGCAAGGGACGGGATTGTTTGCAAAAAATGCCTGGGACAGGAGGGTCAGCTGCTCACGATAGCGGCACCGACGGGGTCCAATTCCGGCATGCGCTCGAGCACGGTGACGCTTGCGCCAACTTGGAGAAGCGCACTGGCGGCAGCCAGGCCGGCAGGTCCGCCACCCACGATGGCAATATCGACGACAGAGTCCATTCACTTGCTGTTGGTGATTTAAGGAGCTCTGGGTTGTCAAAGCGGCCGCGCTGGCGAGATAGGCAAGTAACAAACAATCGCTTATTGCTGTCGTCTTTGGTGGTACTCGTCGGTTGTAGTTATTGTAGTAGTCGAAGTTGTAGTTGTCGCTTGGAGATAACGGCGCGCGTGTTGTGCTCAGTCGTAGTCTCGTAGAGAGTTTAGTCGCCACAAGCCAGCACTATGAGTCTGTGTCTCGTGGGCAGGTTTGTGTCGGGGAAGATGTGCAGTCTGGGGTTGGGTGGATTCGGGTTTATTTTATATGTGCACATCAGATTCGTCGCTCCTTCCGCCCCCTTCATTAACCCAATAACACTACGACACAATGACACAATAACACTACGTCAATAGGTCGCGATCATGACGACGCAGTAGCGGCAAGTTTTAATCCTTATTCGTCACTGTCACGAGTAGCTGCTGTACGTGTATTTTCTTATATATATCTATAAATACATATACTGTACCCATATATCCCCCCCCCGTCCATGTACCTGTACCTGTAATAGATAAACCCTTCTCGACGATTATCGTTATTCTTATTCGTCAGCATCAAAGCACGCGCGCGATGAGCGAGCGACTACTGCTAGCGACTACTGGTAGCGCGAAACTGCTTTAACTACACGGGGCGCCGTGGCGCGGACGATAATAATCTGGCCGTAAGCCTGGTATCGTCGCGTAATGCGAGGGGCTTCTCTTATGGCGAAGCCCATGTCTTACGGCCACTTGACGCAGCTACTGTCTGTACACTTATTCTACGGTCGCTAGCTGTTTTATTTCCGCCTCCGGGACATGACTGGCACCAGGGAACCCCTTGCAGCGTCTCTACGACGGCCGTTTAGGCAGGGATCCAGTTACGGAAAGCCCTGGGTAGGCGACGCTCCGTTATAGTCAACAAGCAAATTGCCGAAGCCTTCTGCACGACTAATTGGAGGCCACTGATGTAATTTCCAACATTGTTGGATCACCGTCTAAAACACTACCACAAAAACACCCGGCATCAACATGGCACATGCAGACAACGTTCTTGGCGGGGTCGCGGCCGCGCGTGCGGCACGTGATGGTGCTCCTGCGCCTGCGTCGCGTCGCTCGTCGGCATGTGTTGCTATGACCCGGGTCATTGGCCGCAAGCGTCCTCGCCGCGGCTGATAGCCTACCCCGGGGCGGGGGTTCCTTTGGTTCCTGGCAGCTAAGTGACTTCGTGGTTCCCTTGTCTCCTTCTTGGTTCTTGGCTCCCTGTCCTCCAGCTCGACCTTGGTTTCATGCTTGTGTCTCTCTTTTGCTGGCAACCTTTCACAGTTGCTGTTAGTTATGTTTGTAGTGCGCTTTTGTGAAAGCCCTTATGTAATAAATATATCAAAACACCCGGCACAGACCACGAAAGGTCCGCCCTGCCTTTTTGGGCGTCGGCCCATTCGAGTAATGCGAGTTGGGGCAAGCCCCAACCCGCGGAGCAAAGCATTTCGGGAGTGCGATACATGTGCAACAAAAAAAGCAATGTGAGGGAGGGCCCGGCGTCATATATAACTGAAAATTTTCCCATTCCCAGTAAAATCCACGGCACCGTGAGGGGAGGGGGGACCCCGCCCAAAATAAAGGCGGTTAAGTCCTCAGGTGCTGACGCAATAATCTGACTACTAATAAAATCCATGGTCTCCGGAACTAACAACCGCAAATTATGACGGTGATACCCCCACCGCGGACACTCCACCAACATATTAATGGTCGCTCGATAGTCTCGCTCAGATTCACCACCGCCACATGTAGGGCAGTGTTCAAGGAACCGCTCATGCATGGCATGTATCCGGGCCAATCGGCGGGCAGTGGGAAATACTCGGGTGCGTAATTGTATCATAATGTGCAGCCCGGCCACAACCCCCGCGGGGACACCCACACCGTACTGTGGCAACGGGTTTGACGCATAAGACGCCTGGACATATATACCCCAGGTTTTGTTGCGTGCTAACGATGCCGACGATTCGCAACGCGCCCACACCGATGTCTTTACTAGGATAGTTTAGCGGCCTTGCGTGCGGCTAGTGACCTCCACTCAAGTGGAAGGTGCGCCCCCTCAGCTAGCACTACGTTCGCCCTAGCTAGTCGATCACACAAGTGCACAGTCCCCAACGTCCACGTGTTCGGGCGCGCCCGACTTGGCCGATCTACTAACCCATGTATTCAAGTCGGATGCTTTAAGAAACGCCCGAGCCCGTGCCGCAGCGGCCGTAGCCTCTATGGGCGCAATAGCCAATTCCCGCATCATCGGTGCAATGGGCCCCCAGGGGAGTTGTTACCCACCCCCATGAGGCTCCTCAGGCATTGATTGAGTACGGTTAGTAATTTAGCTGATGTTGCACGATCATCGTCAAGCAGCGTCACATCGCGCGATGGGCGCGCGGATATCGCGATGTCCCAATTCAAGCGGGAATAGACGCTATTGTTAAGTTTTTTTTCGCCCCCGGGACAGGACTGGCACCAGCGTCTCCACGGCGGCCGTTTAGGCAGCGAATAAGGATTAATCCTTAAGCATTACTCGTCCTGACTGCCAATGATACATCTATTAAAAAATATGTACCGGTTGTCGTACTAGGGGTACGTAACCCTTGGTCGTACGGGTACTTGGCGGTAATCGTGTAAACGGATATTCCTTCGTCGCTTTAGTACTGGTACTCGTACGATTCGTAATGTAACTACATGAGCTAGCTGCAAAAGGCGATCAGGAAATCACCCGAAAAGGCAACATGAAACGTCCACTACATACAACATCTGCGATCGCAGCAACAGAAGAGGGTGCGGAATGGGCACGACCGGACGCATCAGACTTGGCTGTATGCACTTCGGCAGAGAGAATGCCGCCCAAGGTACCATGCACGCGAGCAAAGACCCGATGCAACAACCCCCGCCGTGTGCGTGACAGGTGGTGGCGGAACTCAGCAGGTTGGACAACGACGAAGATTCGAAGAGCCTTGTCGGACTAACCACAAAGAAAGCACGAATTCGTGGTGGAAGGACCGCCAGGGAAGTTGCCCACAGCAAGCAACACCGCGAAAATGTAGACCACCGTCACAGCGGATTTTCCGAGGCGGCCGCGGTCTTCAACCACAGAAGGGCAGTACCGGTGATCATCATGCACTGGGGCAAAAGACGCCCGGTCCGCCGCCAGCTTGTTGTGCTCCGCCTCGATCGCCGCGATCCCCCGGGTGCACCAGCGGGGGTCGTTGCCCCAAGTGGGGGTCGTGGAGGACACGCACGTGAAATCGATCATGTAATCGCTTGCCGCCCTTCCCTCCCCCCTCCCACCCTGCCCATGTCAAATGTAACGGCCGCGAGCGGTCCGCTAGGCGCAGCCCACTCGTCTCAAGGGTCAAGTCGCCGACTCCCGAGCGGACCCAGTCAAGCACCGCCCCGCCCGGCTTCAATCGCCACGGAAGCCCACAGATGTTTCAAAGCGGTACTAGGCATGCGGTGCTTGTAGTTCGCGGCGGGGCAGATGGGCAGATGATCCACGACGCAATCCGTAGCGTTCCGGTTCGAGCCATCCGTAGAGCGAAGCTATAAGGGGGTAATACCACACGTGGAGCCATGGCATGTGACAATCGCGGAACCCGCGCGCGGGCGAAGGCCCAGCACCCGCGCAGCGGCGGCCGAATAAGCAACATGGGGAATCTTGCTTGCGAGCTGAATCGTGATCCGGCTGGAAAAGCGATAGGGAGCCCGGCCCGCACACGTTGTACATGCGCAGGGTATCAAGTCGCGAGGCCGCGGCACCCGTACGCTAGAAACCAAGATCTAGGGTCACGAAGTCACGCAAGTGAATCGCATGGCTAAGGTGGCGTTGGACAACCATGGTCGTGGTATGATCATCTGAGGAAGCACCCGCACCCGTACCCGAGGGCAGAGCAGTAGCACCGCCTGGCTGCGATTCTAGTAGGGAAGGAGTTGCCGATGACGGAGGGGGTGCCACAAATTCGCCGGGCGACATTATCTTGAGAGCTACAAAAACGCATGTAGTAACGGTATTAGCACTACTCGTATACCACCGATAGGAAGCAGTTGATGGGCAGCATAGGCGGCCTCCCCAATACCAACTCGTGAAGGAGTGGCCGTAAAAGGAGATGTTGTGACGTGCAGTCCTCCGCTAGTGCTCGTCGTACCCGTACGGGCCGTAGTACCTGCTGTTGGATCCGGTGCAGCGGTGGTCGTAGCATTACCGACTGTAAGTAACTCGAAGATCTCGCGGGCGTGCCCGCACATCTTCCTGCGGTAGCGTGGTGAGGGCCCGTTCAGTTTCGTACACGCGGCGCGTCTCGCGCGCCCATGGCGAAGCACTCGTAGCCACGGACGACACCTCGGCGCTGACCGCCTCGTACAAGGGGCCGAGGGCGGGGTTGTACTCCCGTACCAGCTTTGGCAGGACAACCGATTGCGCGGACTAAAACGCCACATGAGCCTCAAACTGCAGCAAGGCCATATTCAAACCGCCAAAATCCGTAGGCATACTCATCTAGACGATCGCAGCCTCCATGCGCGGTGTAGACTGGTCGCAAGCGTCCAGACGAAGCAACGACAATGCAGCCGAAATGTTGGCGGCGTCCATGGCCTCGCTCCAAGCAAGGGTCCAGCTCCGCCGGCGGCGTCATGCGATTGAGGAAGCTGGTCTGCGCGCCGCGCGTACGGCTAGCAGCCGCATGACCCCATGGTGGCGGCCGTACCCCGACGTGCCAAAGGAGGCGATGCGCTCCAACAGTGCGCGGCGTGGGCCTCCCGGCGCCGCCCCAACGCACCGGTCATCCACCCGGGGTAATGGCTAATAGGAGCACCCATGTACACGGCACCGTCCTGGAGAGTGTCATCGGCCGGGGTACGAAACCTTCCCGAGGCCAACTTCGCCCGTATTGCCCGCAACTCGGCCTCGCTGTCACCGGGGTGACGGACGCATCTCGTCTTCCTGTCATGTACCACCAGCCCGACTTTGAAACGCTCCGTACAATACTCGTCGAAAACGCACGGAACGTGAGCCGAGGCAGTGGCCGCGCCGCAATCATCCACGAAACTCTGAAAGAAAATATCAAGGGCGGTACGGGCAACAACCGCTTGCACCGGGCCGCGATAGCGAGGCAGCAATATAGCGGGGCTAGTGCATCACGCATGCGCACACCCGCCGTACAAGGCTGCATGGTGGCGCGCAAAATACCAATGATAAAGATCATCATCCGGCGCGTAGCACAGTAGTGCATGTCGCTAGGGTGGTCGTACAACATCCGGAAAAAAGGAATCAGGCCATGCAGACGCGGGTGCTAAAGCAACCCGTAAAGTATCGCACCCCGGGATACCTCATTGAAGGCATTCCGAATACGCAGGAGTAGTCGCTAGTAGCCCTTTCCCGCCAACACCACGCCCGCCGAAGAGTTGCAGCGGCACCCGCATGCTCAGATACGCCGTCTCACAGCCAGCTCCCGACTGAAAGCTGCGTTGCACCGGGCCCATGGCCTCACGCGAATCCGCATCCACCTGCACCACAGCGTGGGCGGAGTCCAGGCGCACACGCACGGAGCCGACGCCTAGCGGGAGTAATCGCAGCGGCTCGCTGGTCTTCGCCCGCTCCTCTCGCGCGGCGGGGTCGTCCTTGTGGAGCGAACAGACGGCGCCACTCGCCAAGAAAGCCGCAGTGCGCGAGTGGCACCGCCCCGCCAGACAGCGGTTCACCCACAGGCGCCACGAAGGTACGTTTAGGTTCTTGATGTGCTCCCAACGCCACCAGTCCACATGCCCCGCAGACAAACGGGGAGCACGGCGTAGAACCCGCCGCTGGTCCTCCCCCACCGCCGAACCTCATCCGGATTGCCACCCCACGACGGCGGCGCCCGCCGCAAGTCCGGCGGTTCCTTGGGGGGGGAGTACTCCGGGTCGGTGGGAGCAGGAGGCGGGTGCATGGCTCCCCGGGCAGGGAGCGCCGCAGCGGCGTCGGACACCATACCGAGGTCGGCGGTGTCCAGCGCCTAGCGAGCGCGCCGCGACTCATGTACATCGGCGAGTCTCGCCGCCCGGCAGTGAGCATCTACCACCGCCGGCGGCACCCCATCCGCCGCAGCATCAGCGCCCCCCTCCGCAGCCTCTGCAGAAGCCGCCCGCACCCTCGCAGACCGCCGGCGCTTCCGCCGGCGGGCACTCCGCGACGTGCCCGCCGGCAGCTCCCCCGCCTCCATTTGATAATTGTGTAAGTCGCTGCCATCCCTCGACTCGCGGCACAATTGCTGCATCCCGCACACCGAGAAGCTCGCGCGCATATCATTTCCCGCCTCCCGCAGGCGCACTCGCCGCTACGCCATTTTCCGCACAATTGCGGGGCTTCTGGATAAGTAGGGTCGCAGTAGCATCCCCGCAAACACGCAGACCGCGACTTCGGCCCCGTACGACCGGTCGTCGGTAGGAGGGAAGCGGTGAGCAAAGGCAAGCGTACGGTCTAGCAGGGGGAGAGAGGACGGACCGAGCGGCGGGACAGACACCGACATCCGTACCCCGCAGCGGCGTACGGGGAAACATGCGGTAGACGTCGCGGTTAGCGCACCACCGAGCGGTGGCCGCGAGGGCGGCATCGTGGGCGGTTGAGGCAGCAGCCGGCGCGTGCTGTCGCCGGAGCGCCCGCACGCCAGCTGCCGAAGCCGGGAGAGCCACACCGGGGGGCGGAGCCGTGGGAGGGGGGGCTGCATAACTCACAGGTGGCGGCACTGGCCGCCGCCCGCGCGCCATGGAACACGTTGTGGCCCGAGCGCAGGAAGCCGGCTCGGGGGGCGCATAGCACATACACAGAGGGATCGAAACGTTGGCGAGGTGCATGGCAGCTATTGCCGGGACGTCGGACTCCATCCCGTGGTTCGCGTGCTTGCACAAGAGGACCGGGCCGCTGGTAGGTGCGTCCGCAGCCGTTATCGCAATATCGGAACTGCCAGTCAACGCACCTGCCGGGTGTCGACGACTGCACCCGCGCCATCGCAGCGGTATATTCATCGAGGAAAGGGTTGGACTAAGCCAAACTTGCCGAAGGCGCCTCAGCGGTGGCGCTCGCGGCCTCCTTATGGGTGTCACGGACGCCCGCTGCCTTGACATCTACACACTGTCACCATAATTTTGAATTAACTATGTACAGTTGAAAGTGACATTCACAGCAACAACAAAGAAATGCATTGTTAACATGCATACCCGAGCTGAGGGCTTGCATTGAGACCTGCCACCGCCTCCATCTCGTCATCACCCGTGGAGTCATCCTCATCCAATAGTGAGATGATTACAACGGTGGCTGGACGCCGAGGGAGAGGCACATGACGTGAGGTATCCACAGCCTTAGTATCCTCTTCCTCGTCGCTGCTAGTGAGGCCAGAGTGCAACGTCTCCTCTGCCGCCTCATCGTCATTGCCGCCTCGCTGGTGCCCTTGTCGTAATCACCATCCACCTGGTTCAACCAAGTAAGGGACCTGATCATCCTCATCGGTGTCCGGCTCGGATGCCTCCGCCTCTTCATCAAACTAGACGCTGCGCGGGGGGTGGCCGGTTTGACTGATGCAGCGCCAACCGGCTGCGCGGCTCCCTGCATGACCTGAATACGACGCTTCGCCGCGTTTTGGATGGCGCTAATAGTGTTGGCCTTAACCTTGACAGCCTCGAACTTCACGCTACCCTCCTCACGGGCGAAAGCGTTGTTCCGCGCAGTCCCGGGTTCGGCACGCTCATGACGCGCTCAGCGGGATTGGCGAAGCTTTGCGTCCGTGCAATCCTCGCGATGATGACTTGATGAGAGTGACATGACCAGTGGCAAGGAAGTGCGCAAGCTTGACGGACATGTCGTTGTAGAAGGCAGAGTTCTGGTTTGGGCCACCATCAACGTAGCTAGCCGCAACGGCTGGTGCCTCGCCCTCTCGCTCTTCCATCATGTGGGCAACCTCAGTCGCGTGCCGAGCTGGGCACACATGACGGATGGAAGACATAATCCTTCATGCAGATATGTGCGTGCCCCGCAACACCATCAATCAACAATCAAGATTACTATTTAATATTGATCAGCAACAAAAATCACACATGCAACAAGAGCAACATCATCAGCCCCTCGCCTTGATAGAAGCTTTGCATGCCTCATCCTCATTCCCACGCACCGTGACCTTGATGGTGGCCGTGAGTGTGAGGGACACTGTGAAAGTCATGGTCAAGCGCAATCGCGGTGACATCACTAATACATGTGCTGGCCCTGCCACGACCACCAAAGCCGATGGGCAGATTGGGTTCACCTACGTTGTCCTTGGCCTTGTCACCCGTAGACAAGAAGACAACCTAGGTTGTCTTCTTGGAACCAGTACTGGTTCCTCCTCCGGCAAGGTATGCTTCTTGATGAGCTTGGCATAAAAGCCAAGTGCTGCGATCTCTGATGAATCTATAGAGTGCGACACAATAGTGGGAATTTATTTGTGTGGCTCGCAGAGATCGGACTGCGTGCTTCACATTCATCTTCCCGGGGAGACGCAGAAATGCATCAACACCTGTCATAATACGACCAATATATATACAAAAATATAATGAGATCTGTCATAATAACACCAACACACACACACACACACACACACACACACACACACACACACACACACACACACACATATATATATATGTTAAGATCCATGTGGACATGCGGTCCATGTGTACATGGAGCGGTCCATGTGGACACGGAGCCTCCATTGACCCATGTCCACATGGCCCCGTACCATGTACACATGGAGCAATCCGGGTCATATCCGTGTGGACATAGGCCGTCTGTCGGCCCATGTCCACATGGGTCGACCCATGTTAGCATGGAACGTCTATCGCGTCCCATGTTCAAATGGGCCGCGCTGGGCAAGCCCATCTGCACATGGCCACGACGCACGGTGGCGGGTAGGCGTTGTTCGGGCAGGCGCCGAATCGCGGTTAAGACCCGGCCTTTGTACGGGCAGGTGGTGGTTGGCGCTGCGGCGCCCGCCATTCTGCGGACGAGTGCCGTGCCGGCGCGGGAGCTGCGATCAGGCGCCGGGTACAGTCGCTATTAAAACCCCCTGCGCGCGGACATGCCGTGCTCACTCGTCCCCACAGTAGCACTCAATCGCAGCTGCGCAACTCCCCTCTCCGGGACCGCCTCTGCCCGGCTCTGGCCGGCTCTGGTCGATACTATGGCCTTAGGCAATACTAATACTACCGCAGGCGCTGCCGCACCGGAGGATGGGCCGGCCGAAGATCAACCGGAGGTTGAGGCACCATCGGTGGTGCAGGCGCATCGCGACGTCTTCAACAAGGGACTTCGTGAGTATGTGGGGCAACGTCGAGACAATCAGACGTTGCGGACAGAGGCAGAGTACAATGAAGCCATGCAAACCCTCCGTATCTTCGACCAAACGACGAGAGAGGTGGGGCCCGCCGACATGCTTTGTTCGCAGGTTGCCCCCCCGATATGGGCCACAGATCTCGTGGGTAGGCGGGTCCGCGTGTTATCACTGTACAGTCTGACGTTTAGCCGACCCGATCGCGCACCAGCCCGCTCATCCCCTACATAGTACAGTTCCCGACAGTCGACTATTTTGCCTCGTTGTTTGCGCATGTAGCTCCGCTGCTGACGCCGATTCTACGGTACGGCATGCAACTGGGCGGGCACTTGCAGCCGCCGCCTGTACTGCCGCGCCGAGCCGACATGGCGCCGCGTCTGCCATGTACTGAGGTGCAAAGTGCTCTTCTTGATGGACTGTCGAGCAGGAATGATCGCGGGCCTGGGCTACAAAGCGCCGCTTCGATATCCTGACCTGCGGAGACTGCGATATGCTCATCCAGAAGGGGGACATAAATGTCCCTCTGGAGCAAATGAAGCTCGAAAGTCTCGGCGGGATGGTCTTCGAACACATCCGGGATTTGCACCTCAAAGGGCTGCACGCCAAGGTGTACCTCCCTGAGCCCTTCCATTGTCCCGCTCTGCTTGCTGCCACTGCATGTTGGCTACGTACACACCACTAAGTGTACCCTCCCCCAATCACAATGTGCAGCTCAAGAAGCTTCACAAAATGATTCTGGGAAGGTACTGCAACATCCCCAAATATCCCCGTGCTATTGCGCCCCACGCAAGGCTTGGTGCGATGGTGGGCAATGCAAGATTGGGATGTTTATCCTCACAGCCGGCCTTGTCAAGGGTCATCAGTGTGCGCGCGGCAATGCCTTCTACCATGTCATATCCACAGGTAACATGTTGTTGCTGTGAATCTTGTCGGCATGCCCGTTATTTATGGCATGGGTGTGAATGTGTCACTCATGTGTCTTGCACGCAGGTGGAACGGATGATGGCCAATGCAGCAACGATTGCATGGCTGCTGGGACAGTGGATGTGGTGCCTCGCTCTGTTGAAACGACAAGTGCAGCCACCGATGCAGCTGCCTCGTCCTGTGAGTCAGTGGGCCGTAAGAGGCAAAGGTCTCCCAAGGAGCCACCAGTGCTTCCGGCTGCAGCGGCGGAGGCTACTCCACAAGTCCTCGTGCAAGCACGCGCGGCCGTTGGCGATTGTAGTCCAGTATCTCCCTCCCAGCTGGCCAACAGTCCCGGGCGGCGCGCGACCAGGGCTCAGTGCGGTACTGCACAGGCCAAGCAGGCTAGGGTGATGCGTGCCCGGGTCGCTGCCAAGGCCGGCCTAGCACCGGTGGTGGGTGATGTGGTCAGAGTGCCGTTGGCAAAGGAGAACCGTGGCAAGGTGGACCCTAGATTCCTGACATGCATGGTGAGTGAGGTGAGTTATGTTATGCTCCTCTTGTTGTATATCGATGCCATTTGCACGCAATGCTTGATGTGTCCTAGTGATGACGCGCACATCTTCTTCCTCAAATGCCCTCCCCAACCCCCTGTTTTGCATGTCACAGAATGCAATTCGTACTGAGTGGCTGTGGACGCAGGTGTTATCAAGACCACATATGGGCAGCTAGATATGGATCAGTTGCGCAACATTGCACCCGCGCGGGTGGGCTTGGCGGGTGTGGCAGAGAAGTGGAGCGACCAAGCATCATGAAAGAAGATCTCCCTCAGAGAAGGTGTAAGATCTGTGTCACTATTTGGGGCGGAGAATGATCAAATGCACATGTAAACGGCTGCGTGCCGCCAGTGTGTGCAGTTGCCGCAAAGCTGGTAGGAAATGCACATCTAGGTGTCACCCCGATAACAACTGCTGTCGGAACATTGAGGACCATGGTGCTGGCACAGGCGCTCAGGAAGCTGCCACCCGAGTCCGTGTAATGAACTAAATTCTAGAATAAAATAAAAAGTTAATCGAAGTCTCTCTTTAATTTCACTATAATTTAAAGTTATGGAATATGCTACTTAATTTGAACTTAATTGAAATCGAATTTATTCTGTCTTAAAATGCGGACAGAAACTTACCATATCACACATGGGCCGGATAGCGTGGATCCATGTGTAAATGGTCCAAGTACTGCGCTGCATGCGCACATGGGCCGGTCCGTGTGTACATGGTCGTTTGTCGAGGGCAATCCATGTGTACACGGGTCAGCCAACGACCCGTGTTCACATGGACCGTTTCCGGTTAACTCCATGTGTACATGGTACGGGCCATGTGGACATGGGTCAATGCAGGCTCCATGTTCACATGGACCGCTTCATGTACACATGGCCCGCATGTCCACATGGATCTTAACATATATAAGACACGACGTCACCATCAGATAGCGGCACCAACGTGTGTAGTGCAGGCTAGCACGGTGGTTTGAATGCTTATTGGGGGAGAAATGGTATTGGGCCTAGATTTTGCATGGAATATATATATATATATATATATATATATATATATATATATATATATATATATATATATATATATATATATATATATATGCATGGCTGCTCCATGCGTTCTGGGTGCTTCTCCGGCAACTTCTTCCTGGCATTCTCCACCATGTCTCTGATAGAGATCCAGTGTGCAAAGAAGCTGACATCCCCCGGAGGCAAGATACATGATAGGTGTCAATATCTCAATTTTAGACCATAGAGAGACTGGTAACAATATGGCAACAGGGATATGTCACACATGATGCGAGTGCACTTACCCCAACTCTTGTCCTAGGCAACCTCCTGCTCGTCCACCATATCGGCAAGCATCTCCCAAAAAGGCGTCGAAGCGAAAGTTTGACGGGCGCCCGTTCCAATCTCGGAGGTCGGTGATGGGATCGAAGTCTTGCATGCTAAGGGCCAGGTATGCCCGGGAAACTTATCGCCAGTGAGGAGCTTTAACGTGGCATGGGCAGCTTTCGACGAGCAAACATTGTCCGACGGTTGACAGTGTCCGTGAAGAAGAGGCCCTTACCTCTTGTACCCGCGCGATAGGTCGTATGTCCTCGAGAACAGCGTGCTGACGAATGCCGCTTTTCTGCGTGTCGTGGTCGCGGTACAAGCGACGCGCCTTCCATACCATGAAGACGGCATCGCCCGAACGACTACCTCCGCGCTTCCAACTGAAGAGCTCGATAGGGTTGGTCATGGCCTTCCTTAAGGTCCTGACGAATCTATACAAGTATCAACGACTGACAACGAAAACAACCGTGCCAGTTATTCGCACTGTCGAATACTGGCAACTGCATCGCAAGGCAACATCGCGCGGTAGAGCCACCTCGAGTACTTATTCATCGTGCAAGTGAAGTCACTCACGTCCACATGCGTGTACTCGTCCATGTCGGCGATGGTTAGAACGAGGGTCCTTAGGCAAGCGGGCAGCCGCGCGGTGCATGCAAGCCTAATGGCTTGGATGAAGTCGCACCCGGGGGGAATTTGCCATGGTGTGCGCAAGCTCCATTTGCGCAGCTAACTCACTCACAATCGCGGTGACATCACTAATACATGTGCTGGCCCTGCCACGACCACCAAAGCCGATGGGCAGATTGGGTTCACCTACGTTGTCCTTGGCCTTGTCACCCGTAGACAAGAAGACAACCTAGGTTGTCTTCTTGGAACCAGTACTGGTTCCTCCTCCGGCAAGGTATGCTTCTTGATGAGCTTGGCATAAAAGCCAAGTGCTGCGATCTCTGATGAATCTATAGAGTGCGACACAATAGTGGGAATTTATTTGTGTGGCTCGCAGAGATCGGACTGCGTGCTTCACATTCATCTTCCCGGGGAGACGCAGAAATGCATCAACACCTGTCATAATACGACCAATATATATACAAAAATATAATGAGATCTGTCATAATAACACACACACACACACACACACACACACACACACACACACACATATATATATATGTTAAGATCCATGTGGACATGCGGTCCATGTGTACATGGAGCGGTCCATGTGGACACGGAGCCTCCATTGACCCATGTCCACATGGCCCCGTACCATGTACACATGGAGCAATCCGGGTCATATCCGTGTGGACATAGGCCGTCTGTCGGCCCATGTCCACATGGGTCGACCCATGTTAGCATGGAACGTCTATCGCGTCCCATGTTCAAATGGGCCGCGCTGGGCAAGCCCATCTGCACATGGCCACGACGCACGGTGGCGGGTAGGCGTTGTTCGGGCAGGCGCCGAATCGCGGTTAAGACCCGGCCTTTGTACGGGCAGGTGGTGGTTGGCGCTGCGGCGCCCGCCATTCTGCGGACGAGTGCCGTGCCGGCGCGGGAGCTGCGATCAGGCGCCGGGTACAGTCGCTATTAAAACCCCCTGCGCGCGGACATGCCGTGCTCACTCGTCCCCACAGTAGCACTCAATCGCAGCTGCGCAACTCCCCTCTCCGGGACCGCCTCTGCCCGGCTCTGGCCGGCTCTGGTCGATACTATGGCCCTAGGCAATACTAATACTACCGCAGGCGCTGCCGCACCGGAGGATGGGCCGGCCGAAGATCAACCGGAGGTTGAGGCACCATCGGTGGTGCAGGCGCATCGCGACGTCTTCAACAAGGGACTTCGTGAGTATGTGGGGCAACGTCGAGACAACCAGACGTTGCGGTTAGAGGCAGAGTACAATGAAGCCATGCAAACCCTCCGTATCTTCGACCAAACGACGAGAGAGGTGGGGCCCGCCGACATGCTTTGTTCGCAGGTTGCCCCCCCCGATATGGGCCACAGATCTCGTGGGTAGGCGGGTCCGCGTGTTATCACTGTACAGTCTGACGTTTAGCCGACCCGATCGCGCACCAGCCCGCTCATCCCCTACATAGTACAGTTCCCGACAGTCGACTATTTTGCCTCGTTGTTTGCGCATGTAGCTCCGCTGCTGACGCCGATTCTACGGTACGGCATGCAACTGGGCGGGCACTTGCAGCCGCCGCCTGTACTGCCGCGCCGAGCCGACATGGCGCCGCGTCTGCCATGTACTGAGGTGCAAAGTGCTCTTCTTGATGGACTGTCGAGCAGGAATGATCGCGGGCCTGGGCTACAAAGCGCCGCTTCGATATCCTGACCTGCGGAGACTGCGATATGCTCATCCAAAAGGGGGACATAAATGTCCCTCTGGAGCAAATGAAGCTCGAAAGTCTCGGCGGGATGGTCTTCGAACACATCCGGGATTTGCACCTCAAAGGGCTGCACGCCAAGGTGTACCTCCCTGAGCCCTTCCATTGTCCCGCTCTGCTTGCTGCCACTGCATGTTGGCTACGTACACACCACTAAGTGTACCCTCCCCCAATCACAATGTGCAGCTCAAGAAGCTTCACAAAATGATTCTGGGAAGGTACTGCAACATCCCCAAATATCCCCGTGCTATTGCGCCCCACGCAAGGCTTGGTGCGATGGTGGGCAATGCAAGATTGGGATGTTTATCCCCACAGCCGGCCCTTGTCAAGGGTCATCAGTGTGCGCGCGGCAATGCCTTCTACCATGTCATATCCACAGGTAACATGTTGTTGCTGTGAATCTTGTCGGCATGCCCGTTATTTATGGCATGGGTGTGAATGTGTCACTCATGTGTCTTGCACGCAGGTGGAACGGATGATGGCCAATGCAGCAACGATTGCATGGCTGCTGGGACAGTGGATGTGGTGCCTCGCTCTGTTGAAACGACAAGTGCAGCCACCGATGCAGCTGCCTCGTCCTGTGAGTCAGTGGGCCGTAAGAGGCAAAGGTCTCCCAAGGAGCCACCAGTGCTTCCGGCTGCAGCGGCGGAGGCTACTCCACAAGTCCTCGTGCAAGCACGCGCGGCCGTTGGCGATTGTAGTCCAGTATCTCCCTCCCAGCTGGCCAACAGTCCCGGGCGGCGCGCGACCAGGGCTCAGTGCGGTACTGCACAGGCCAAGCAGGCTAGGGTGATGCGTGCCCGGGTCGCTGCCAAGGCCGGCCCAGCACCGGTGGTGGGTGATGTGGTCAGAGTGCCGTTGGCAAAGGAGAACCGTGGCAAGGTGGACCCTAGATTCCTGACATGCATGGTGAGTGAGGTGAGTTATGTTATGCTCCTCTTGTTGTATATCGATGCCATTTGCACGCAATGCTTGATGTGTCCTAGTGATGACGCGCACATCTTCTTTCTCAAATGCCCTCCCCAACCCCCTGTTTTGCATGTCACAGAATGCAATTCGTACTGAGTGGCTGTGGACGCAGGTGTTATCAAGACCACATATGGGCAGCAAGATATGGATCAGTTGCGCAACATTGCACCCGCGCGGGTGGGCTTGGCGGGTGTGGCAGAGAAGTGGAGCGACCAAGCATCATGAAAGAAGATCTCCCTCAGAGAAGGTGTAAGATCTGTGTCACTATTTGTGGCGGAGAATGATCAAATGCACATGTAAACGGCTGCGTGCCGCCAGTGTGTGCAGTTGCCGCAAAGCTGGTAGGAAATGCACATCTAGGTGTCACCCCGATAACAACTGCTGTCGGAACATTGAGGACCATGGTGCTGGCACAGGCGCTCAGGAAGCTGCCACCCGAGTCCGTGTAATGAACTAAATTCTAGAATAAAATAAAAAGTTAATCGAAGTCTCTCTTTAATTTCACTATAATTTAAAGTTATGGAATATGCTACTTAATTTGAACTTAATTGAAATCGAATTTATTCTGTCTTAAAATGCGGACAGAAACTTACCATATCACACATGGGCCGGATAGCGTGGATCCATGTGTAAATGGTCCAAGTACTGCGCTGCATGCGCACATGGGCCGGTCCGTGTGTACATGGTCGTTTGTCGAGGGCAATCCATGTGTACACGGGTCAGCCAACGACCCGTGTTCACATGGACCGTTTCCGGTTAACTCCATGTGTACATGGTACGGGCCATGTGGACATGGGTCAATGCAGGCTCCATGTTCACATGGACCGCTTCATGTACACATGGCCCGCATGTCCACATGGATCTTAACATATATAAGACACGACGTCACCATCAGATAGCGGCACCAACGTGTGTAGTGCAGGCTAGCACGGTGGTTTGAATGCTTATTGGGGGAGAAATGGTATTGGGCCTAGATTTTGCATGGAATATATATATATATATATATATATATATATATATATATATATATATATATATATATATATGCATGGCTGCTCCATGCGTTCTGGGTGCTTCTCCGGCAACTTCTTCCTGGCATTCTCCACCATGTCTCTGATAGAGATCCAGTGTGCAAAGAAGCTGACATCCCCCGGAGGCAAGATACATGATAGGTGTCAATATCTCAATTTTAGACCATAGAGAGACTGGTAACAATATGGCAACAGGGATATGTCACACATGATGCGAGTGCACTTACCCCAACTCTTGTCCTAGGCAACCTCCTGCTCGTCCACCATATCGGCAAGCATCTCCCAAAAAGGCGTCGAAGCGAAAGTTTGACGGGCGCCCGTTCCAATCTCGGAGGTCGGTGATGGGATCGAAGTCTTGCATGCTAAGGGCCAGGTATGCCCGGGAAACTTATCGCCAGTGAGGAGCTTTAACGTGGCATGGGCAGCTTTCGACGAGCAAACATTGTCCGACGGTTGACAGTGTCCGTGAAGAAGAGGCCCTTACCTCTTGTACCCGCGCGATAGGTCGTATGTCCTCGAGAACAGCGTGCTGACGAATGCCGCTTTTCTGCGTGTCGTGGTCGCGGTACAAGCGACGCGCCTTCCATACCATGAAGACGGCATCGCCCGAACGACTACCTCCGCGCTTCCAACTGAAGAGCTCGATAGGGTTGGTCATGGCCTTCCTTAAGGTCCTGACGAATCTATACAAGTATCAACGACTGACAACGAAAACAACCGTGCCAGTTATTCGCACTGTCGAATACTGGCAACTGCATCGCAAGGCAACATCGCGCGGTAGAGCCACCTCGAGTACTTATTCATCGTGCAAGTGAAGTCACTCACGTCCACATGCGTGTACTCGTCCATGTCGGCGATGGTTAGAACGAGGGTCCTTAGGCAAGCGGGCAGCCGCGCGGTGCATGCAAGCCTAATGGCTTGGATGAAGTCGCACCCGGGGGGAATTTGCCATGGTGTGCGCAAGCTCCATTTGCGCAGCTAACTCACTCTCGTACTCGCGTTGCAAGCGTTGCCGACTCTCGCCCGCCGAGATGGCAGACTCCAAGTCTCGCAGCTTCACTAGACCACCGGACCAGTGGCCAGTTCGTATCCACCGTCCGTTGTCGAGCATAGCCCCGTGTAGCTACTCGGCCGCTTTAGCAATGTTTGGTCTGTCGGCGTGATGCCCTTGCGCCTTCAGTTGAACAAATGGTCAAACGATTTGTCGATCGGGGCGGGGCTGTTCGCGGTACTCATAGGGAACAACCGTTTGTGGAGCTTCTCAACGATCTCCTCGCCGATGCTTTGGACAGTGTCAGCGTCCCGCCCATCACCCTCACTACCTAGCCAGTCCACCATATAGCGTTGTAGTGTATCTTTTGATTCGTCACGGAAAGGCTACCGTGGTGTTTCGGCGGGTGGGCGCAATTCGCGGAGGACGGCATCATCATCGCCACGAAAGGACTCACTAGAGCGGGTCGAGTGCCCACATGTCGCTCGAAAACGAATTCATGTATGATGACGACAATAATTCTAGCAGCGTGTCAAGGGCGGGGTCGGTTAAAAACTTTGTGCAACCTCAATATCCGCAAAGGCTAGCAGCGCCCGCCGAGGACGAGGCTACGTCATGGTCGGGCACGCCCTTCACACTAATGGGACACTCCTTTGACATTGGCAGGTACGTACTCCGCGGCGAGGTTGGAGAGCAGGATATCCATGAACGTCGTGCGGCCGTCCACCCACTCGTCGGTGCCATACTTGACTCACGTGTATAATTCCACGACATGTTCGTTGTCCACCCATATGGTGATGCACGTGGCAGCTAAGTCTCGCGGCATGGTGGGACCATGTGTTTGGTGGGCGGGATGGCCGCAATTGTGTTGTGATTCCACTGCGATGTGTTCGAAGAGAAGGTTCTGCAAACGGGCCATCAGCGCATGCCACGCGCCCCAATGTGGCGCTTGATATTATGCAAGCTTTTATACTGGCTCGGGCCCGCTAGGTAGATTCTTATGCAGAAGGATAATGAGATAATGTACTATGTATTGCACATGTGTCTCTATATATCGCTTCACATAATTTCATATAAAATAATAAATACCCACGTTGGATTAGGAACCGGGCCTTCAGAGGACCACATGCTGCGTGCAATGTTGACTATGCGGGTTCGTGTGGTCTGGCCTTAAGCCACCCACCCGACCGTGTAGCATCAAAGACAACGCGGGAACAAAGTTGTAAGAAATTTCAAATTGCAAACAATAAATATCGGCGACGTTCCATGCCGACGACAACGCATTACGGTCGGCAAACATTAGTTTAAGCAGTATATACCGGAAAAAAGATATTCCCTCCTCTTTCCCCCCAGATCTGGCGCTATTTGTACCTAAAACAAAAACAATAATCAAATCGGCCACATTATATTTACAGTCCCATTCTATTTGCCACTATGTTAATTTGGTGGTGGGAGGCTGGGAGACAACACT
The DNA here is from genome assembly GCA_006384855.1 of Tetraselmis striata. Taxonomy (NCBI): domain Eukaryota; kingdom Viridiplantae; phylum Chlorophyta; class Chlorodendrophyceae; order Chlorodendrales; family Chlorodendraceae; genus Tetraselmis; species Tetraselmis striata. The sequence continues at coordinate 28,048 of VCJN01002908.1, read as the reverse complement.
TATTTTCAACGAGTACATCCCTTGTCCGCTCGTTAGAGCGGTCGTCTCGTACGCGAGAGACCCGGGTTCGATTCCTGGCTGATGTATTTCGGCAATATCGGCCCGGCGTGTCCCGGGTTTACTCGGTTGATGCATTAGCCCTTCGGGGTTCGAATGAGACAATGGTCTACTGGCTATGCCAGACCTACGACTGCAGTTGGCGCACGAGGTCAAGTGTTGGGGCGGCTTCGGCCGATGTCCCGGGGCGAACTTTAGTTTTACTTATTTTCTAGCGTTTTGATTGTGTATGCCCCACGGCTCGGGGTGACATGATGGATACTGTAAATTAATGTCATGCGATATTGCATTCATTTGCATGTATTCCTGGTAGTTGTACTTAGTGATCCATGCTCCTGCCCTACTGCGTCGGTACTTCTTGTATAATCTAGGCTTACTACCCCTTTCGGCATGCCCTTTGATAGTACTATCCGGCCCATGTAATAGCCAAAATTTCGCGATAAATCCCTCAACCTCCGCGGCTCACAATAATTATGTGCATCGATTTCGGGTTTGGCGCCTTCCGCAGTCCGGTGACAGTGTGTGTGCATTTCTTTCCGGAATATTCACTCGTGATGGAGCCAACGTCTTAATAACCTACATGCAATCCCATTTTGCACAACCCGGAGGTTCCCATAATTCCAAACTAAACCCAAGTTGTTTCTAATAACGCCGGTGAATGCCTCAACTGCCAACGGTCATGAATGTAGCCATGTTTCAATGATCCGAACCCCCCCAAAAAATCAGATTTCGAACATATTTTCCTCCGACGCCCTTGCGCAGTCTGATAAATCCCGAATTTGTCATCCGTCGCTGGTGGTGCTTCCCCACACGGTTCCGTTCCGTCACGGTGGATCCGCATTCACGTATATTAATTTATATACCCGAACCGGATATGCTTTCGTCTCCCGACGTTGTTGGGATGGTGTGGTACCCTTGCGCATAGGGTCATCATACCATGCCCTCAACTTTTGCCTCTCGCCGCCTATTTCTCCGCTGCAGCTTTCAGGACATGATGCGGTCATCTAGCATGTTTACTGACGACTTAACTGAGAAAAAACATCAATCTCCTCAACTTTTTCCTTGGACGCTCAGTCCTGGAATAAGACTGGTCATCGGCGGCTTTTCGCAGCGCCTCGGTGAACGCGGTTTGGATTACCGGTGTGCCTGATTGCTTGATATGCTCGTCTGATGGGACCGCCCACGTGTCGGGGTCGCCAACACTATTACCGGATGGGCTAACCACCCTCGCGCCAAAACCGATGGCCGATGCGTCCACCCATACGACGAGTCCTTGCTTGCGCTACCATATGCGTTTGCCGTTGTGCTTTGCGCAGTGATCGGCGAGAAACTTCTCGCAATCCGATGACTGGTGGCGGAGCGGTGACGACATGTCCTATGCTTTGGTGCCCGCGATCCCCTCTTACAAATCAGTGATAGCATGAGCGCGACAGCTTTTGTTTATGATGTAGAACTTTCCCACAACCTGTGCCAGCTCTCATGGTCTCGCCTGCGGGCGCGAGATGAGCTCCTGCGCCAAGTTGAGCACGTGAGCCATTTTGTCCTCCGGGATTTTCAGGAACGGCTCCTTCGCGTGCCGGTGGATCTCATGCCCTGTCCGCGCCACCGTTTGGCGGGGGTGGGAGGTGGGGGGGGGGGGGGGGGGGGGGAGGGGGGCGCTGCGGCTTCTCGGTCGAAACTGCCCGCCCGAGTGTTGCTTCCATGAGCGCATCTTGGATGATTCGGTGGATGAGACAAGTTCGCATAAAGACGGGCATCGATGTAGAGGGTCATGTGGACCCCCCCATACGCATCCAATGGAACATCACTACGGTAACCATGTACACCCGCGGTGCAAGCGCATTGCCATAATTCACGCCCACATGCGCGTACACCTTGCCTTCAATTTCTACGCCGGTGTAGTGATTGAACTGTTGGCAAAGCACGGATAGGTGAAAGCGCCTTTGATGTTGTTGGCCACTCCCTAGTCGTAGCCAGTGGCGGTCCCATTCGTCGCGTCCTCCATGGACTCCAATGAGAACTTGATGTAACGGCTGAATATATTGATGTATCCTGCATCGTGGATCAGTCGGCATTTTCCTGATACCGCCTTCACATCCACTCCAGGGCCATACGGCACCATGGGGGCTGGTTGTTTGGCCATTCAACGAGCCTTCCGTCCATGAACATATTGGGTCGTGTTGCGCTGGGCGAGCATGATATCTCGATTCTCGTGGTATGATATATTGGGCGGATGGAATCGTCCCGGTGTGGTCCGATTGAGCAGTCAGTGGTTCCACCTATTCCGGTCCCATGGCCCTTGCTAGTGATCGGGTAACACGTTTTATATCGCGCCTGTAGCGGATGCGAGCGCTAAGTGTCACAGCGGGAATTCACAAAGTCGAACTTGAGACCTCTCCGCCGGAGAATGCGCAGCACGCGCTTGACCACCGGTCGCTATTGATATGCCGTTGGCATATGCATATTGCGATATGTTATTCCCATACGGCAAGAACCGATGCAAATTTCCGGTAACAAATTTTCTGCTGACCTCGCTATGGAGCTCCCGCAACTATTCCTCTTTTGTGGGTTCAGGTGGGGCTCCGCGTTGGCGGCGGTGGTCCAACATAGCATGTGCTTTGTCCAGTTGGTCTAGCGCCCGAATCCTCTGTGGGTCTCATTGCCGGAGCGGTTTGGCAATGAATGGACCAGCTCCGGTGGGAGGTGAGCTGGCGGTGATGGCGTCACCGATTGGAGGCATGCGGGTGCAGATGCTAGCCGGTCGAATACGTCATGCGCCTCCTCTCTTTCCTCTGCCGGTGCTTGGGTGATCATGTAGTCCGCGGGTGCAGTTTGTGCCTCCTTATATTTCGGTTCCGAGTGGTGGAGCTGCTCGTTTACCGGGGAGCCGTTCTGCTCCGACCGCCCCGCCGGGGCTTGAACTGCCTCAACTGTTGGGCGCGTCGCATGGAGCTCAACGACTGGCGGCTGGTCGGGGCAGGTTGTTTTGGTCCTTGGAATCCCGCCGGGTGCTGTTACATGGCTGTGTGCCCCACATGGGGCTTGGCGCGGTGGAGCTGGATTTGTGGGAGCTAGACGCTTGATAACCGGGGCGTTTGAGTTATTATCCTGTCCCGGCGCACGCCGCTTAATATTTTTGGGCGTTGGGACTTGAGTCCGGCTGATCCGGCTGCGTGGATTCCCAATTGAGACTGGGTTTCCACAGCCTGATGGACAGGTTTTCGTCCCATCCGCCTCTATAGAATTCGCACCGCTCCCACATTGTGAGGAGATAATCGTGTTGTCGGGATTAATGCTAATTGAGCTGAGATGTTGTGGCATATGGCATGCAGATTGTAGTTTCTGGGAAACTCATTGCCAGCTCGATATGTTGAACTGGTGGCTCCGCTAGTATCCATGTGTCACATGGTTGATCGCCTGTGATATTCACTCCCACGCCGTGTCAGCCCCGTCCGTGCCGGTGATGACGTTTGAAGGCGTATGAATCCTACTTAGAGCGCATGTATTCGGGCGACAATTTTACGGGACTGCCCAGGATATTGTACGCGTAGGGCGGTGTTATGTGCCATCATTCCATGGTCTGCAATTTATGGTGTGGTGGCAAACAATCCTGAAGGCTTTGATCATCGGAATCGGCGTCCAATCCTAGATGAAGTTGAATTGTTCCTCCCTCCCCGCCATGTTTGAAAATGTTTGAAAAGCATTCTTTTGCTGTAAGCGCTCGATCTTTGCCATAGCAGCGTCTTGTTGCACTAAATCTCCGACCATGTGGGTGAACACTTGCTTGGCCTCTAAGATAAGCGGTCGAGTAACCGTCTCGAAAATGGGCGACGTCTCCATATCCGTCTCTCCGTCTACACAATCCGGATCCGTCTCTCCGTCTATCAGTCTCTCCCAATACGTCTCTGCAGTATCCACATGAACGGCACGTCGACAAACGCGGTGGGTATCCATCCCGCCACCACGTAGGCATCGCGGAGTGCCGGTTTACATTCTGAACACCAAACCCGAGCGGTTGCCTCTTAGGCCAAAATCGTCTCATGCCAATCAAGTGATTGGGACGGTATGCTCCCAGCAGCCGCCGAGCGAGTCGCTATCCCATTGTGATGGTGCATCCTGCATGAGGTGTTGGAGACGTAAGGCCGTAAGATTCTTGGCCATGTCGCTGATGTCAGTGTATGTGTTCTTCTTCAATTGTCCTCTTGCTGTGTATATGCGCCCGCCACCAGCAGCGGCCCACAAGCGGAGGATCCTGAGTGCGCCAGGCCCGCCGGCACCACCACCACCTCCACGCGGTGGGCGCTAATACCCCCTCAGACCCGTGTCCGGCTGGGTGCGAGAGGGGGCTGAGCGAGGTGGCCGGTTGCCGCTGATCCCCGGATCGTGCGACGATAGGGGAGCCCCACAGGGGCCTACTCAAGTAGTATCCGTAGTCCCGGTAGCGCCTCTTCGTGTATACGCCTCGGGCAGGGGCAGCCTACTCGCGAGAGCTGTTCGAAAAAAAATCGTGTTTTCGTACTTCGGTCGTGCGACCCGCCTACTACGGCGGGTGGTACAATACTCGGCACAGCCTTGCACGGTGGTGGATTAACAAATGCAACCGGGCACAAGGCCCAAGAACCCACCCTCGGGCAGTGACCTCGGCCAGGAGCGTGGGCAAGTGGCTGCCACGCATCGGGCGATCCATCACTGGTAAGTTGCACAAGAGCATACGGCCAACAACCCATGGGTATTTTCCCCGCCTTCACCTCCGGCCCTCGAGGAGTCCGAGGACACAGCTCGCAGCAACCTACGGCGGGGGCCGATCTCGGCAGCGAGACGACCCGGCGGCCTAGCCGCTTGGCCGTGGCCGGTAGAGCGATGCGCTGGAGCAAGCTGCGACATATGGGGGCATAGAAACGGTGAGAATACGCATATACGGGCAGTCACGTGGTCGAGTGTTTGTATATTGTGCGCATCTGGTGCGGGTGGCGCTTAAATGCTGGCGCCATGTTTGCGTGTCACCATGCCCTTATGAAACACTAAGCGTGTACGCGTCCATTCATGATGATTAGTAGCACTGGACTGCAACATAGCCACCTGGCATACGGAGGACCCGCCCTACGAGCTTTAATTAGCGGACCCTATGCGGGTTGGTTAGGGGCGGGCTCTTCCATGATGCTGGGAAAATACAGCTTGTCAACACGACAACTTCATTCAGCTGTAACAAATCTCAAATTTCAAATACTGTGTGCATGCCATACATTGTCACTACCTGGCAACGTATATATCGAGCACAGGGAATCCCCTTGCCCCATGCATGAACTTCTTGGGCTCGTTTACGCGGCCCCACGCGGTAGATACTTCCAACATGCATCCATGTTGACTGAGATTGCGCTGCATGACTAGATCTATGTTGCCCATCCATGTGTCTGGACATGTGAGTATTCGGCACGACGAACATGGGATTTTTAGTGATCGATCCATACTGCGTGCGTGGTTCCGTGGTATGGATGTAGATGACCAATCAACACGCGCTTTTTAATTAGCAGTGTTGCTCTAAATTTGACTTAGCGCGTACACTTTGTGTTTGTGGAAGACTACATTTTTCTCCAAAGCGTTTTGTGCATGCTGCGTGGATGCTGGACGCTTGCAATTGTAATTGTTTTTCGGCAAAAGAGCGTATGGGCCTGACCACAACGGTGATCTATGCGCCTGGTCCGTGCGTAGCTGCTACAAAAAAAGAATGGCGGAGCTGCGAGGTTTATAATTGATCCAACTTTGACTTGCTCGGAGGCGCAAGTTCAAATGTTAAACGGTGCTAGCATGCATGCATTGGCGATCACATGGCGCAGATGGCGTCGAATTGTCGTGTGACTATGAGTCTGATAGTAGTCTAATGCTTGGCCATGGCGGCGCATCCGTTCTTGATCATGGTTGGCAGTTTGACGCTTTGTCCTTGTCCAACCCCAGCAGGGAGACGTGGTGGAGGAACCTCCCCTTTGATATAGGCCGAGTGCATGTGCCAAGCATGGCACCTTAGCACATGTTTTTGGCGCACCATACAGTCTTGTTCTCCACCGTGGCCAATTATCCTGTTGCCCAGGAATCACAACGTTTAACAATATGGGATCCATGCACCATATCTATTGGCTTGGGATGAATTGTGGGCTTGCCCCGCCGGACTCCTCGCCAGCCTCGTAGTGGGGAGCTGCGGCCGTGGCATGAGGTTGGATCTTCAAATTTCGTGCTAAAGCGCTCCCCCATCTGGTGAAAGCGAGCCTCATCACCAACGCCTTGGCTAGATCTTTGGCCGATGCCAATGTGAGACCCTTGTACTCCTCCGTGTGATCCGGGGGGTAGGCCATCTTGGTGATCAGTTGGAAGGCATGCATGTTCGTTGCCACTGCGCCGCGGGTGTCCATGCATGCCAAAGACCCAATCAACCGCGCTCTTGCGGATAAGTCCCAGCGCGGCGGTGATGATGGAAATCGTATTGAAATCCAAAGAGACCTCGGATCCCTTGATGTTGATCCGATACATGAACACGCCGGTCATGATCTCGAGCGAGCATCCTGTTGCGCTCGTACTTGATCTCATGTATGATTCGCCTTGAGCGCAATGACCACCTTGTTGCTGTCCTTGAATATGTTGTCGCTCTTCTGGATGACCATGAGGATTTTCATCTCAGAGACGATTAGTTTGATGAGCTCTGCCTCACATAATTACTTGAGAAATGTGACGAGATGGTGAACCTCGGCCAGGGGGTGAGACATGGTGATCGGCATGATCATCTTGGTGTCATGGATTTCGACAAGGTTCTCCGTGAGGCTCGTGCATTGAACTACGCGTTGACCGTTGGCGTGTCCAGTGGTGCCTTCCTCAATGTCCGTGAGATGCTTGGAATGTTGGCCACACGGCCCTTGAGCTGGGTGATCGTGATCTGGTTGGAATCCATTTCGATCTGGGATCCTTGGATGGGCTTATCCATGCGCTCCATGCGAGAGCGCGCTAGGCGAGATGCATGGCCTCCCCTGCACTTGACTCGTCATGGTCTGCTGCCGATGTGGCAAGTTAATCCGCCGTGCGTTTATCTTTGGCGTGTTGATGCCTCTCATGACGTTGTTGAGTCTCGGTCTTGGCCTCATGGAGCTCGTTCTTTCCATCCGTGGCTCGTTCTTTCCATCCATGTTACCCCTGATCTCGTTGATCTCCTCGCTCGATCTCATCATCGGTATCTCTAGTTACTTCCTTGCCGCCGCTGCCCTCTGGCTGGCCAGGCAATGCGGTCTTGCCCTTCCTAGGGTTGCTGGCTGCCTTCTGTTGGCCTCGGGCAATGAGCATGGAACACATGTGTGAGCTATGGATCCCGGATTAATGTTGTATGTCTAGCATGTAGCATGACATATATAGTGTTTCTTAACTGTGTATGTATCAATGTTGAATCCCGGCCCCTTGTCGCATTATTGGGGCCAGCGAGACCAGATTGCGCGATGAATTTTATTATTCTGGATCTTGGGTCTCGATATGTGTAAACCGTGAGTTCCTGACACGGTGCAGATATGAGACTCCGGGTAGTAAGAGCCTGCTGCAAAATTCAAGAAATATGATACTCCTGGTAGTCCATTCCGCAGGCGGCGGGACACCGCTCACCCGGTACTGTACTGCCAAGACGCGACGACGTCAACATGCATGATGCATAGTTGACGCAGAACATACTGAGAATAATATACTAAAAGGCGCCGGCTGGCAACTGCAAAATCACTGGTCGCGGCGATCTGGAACGTCATCGTCAGCTGACAAGGGGTTTAATAATAAAGCGGCACGCCGTATCGTCCTGTCGTCCCGCACGAGGCCTGATGGATGAACAGTACCAGTACGGTGTGCCCTTCTTGTAATTCACACCAGTACGGTGTGCTGATTTTCTAGTACTACTTTTTGTAGTAGGTGGATTTGTTCCTGCTTTTTTTGTAATTCAAACCAGTACGGGTACCGGTCGCTACGAGTTCTGGTACCCAGGTACGCTGCAAGAATATCACTGATTCATTTATTTTTTTCAGGGCAGTTCCCCAGAAAAAAATACCAGTACATGATACCAGTACATGATACGTAGCGCATCTAGCGACAATATGCTCTAGACTGCACGCCGGGAGTCGCGCCGCACAGTGCCACCCACCATCCACGTGCTGCCACCCTGAGCGTGTGGAGCAGCACTACCTGCGCACACTCGCGGCAGCAGCAACACCACGCTGCTTCACCAGTGTCGGACGCCCGCTGTAAGGAGTAGCAGTCACTGACTACCACCAAGGATCACCCACCTCGCGGGTTGTTTCACTAGCATGACGACGTTGCCCTCTTCTCAGCGGGCTGGCCTCGCTTGCTTCCGTACGAGTAAACGCGACACTACTTCTGACAGTACTAGCAGCAGTAGCACCCTTGCGGAGTTCAATGCCAAGAACCACGCCAGAACACCCGCCAAGTACCAGGCCACTGGGGGCGAAGAGGGGAGTGCGGAGGCGCTGGGTTCCACGGGGATGGCCGCCTGCTTCGCGCCCTTCACGCGGCGAGCGCATCAAGTGATGGACCAGGAGCTGGTTGTGACATCAGCCGCACCCGAGGCGGGTACGGACAGGACGGGCTCGGACTGGGGGAGCCTTCTGCCAGGGTTGCTGACCCATATCTTCCAAAAAACGAAGAGTGGGCAGACCCGCTGGCCGCGTCGCCGGGTACGTCCGCCCCACCTCCCCTCCCCAGCCCTGCCAGCCCTGGCATATCTTCCTTTTCATCATTCTGTACCGTAGCTCTCGCTATATGTGAGCACATGTGCGACTGCCTACTCATATTGCGGACCATACCCTGCTCTTGAGGTTGCGCTGCTCGGCGTCCCTGCTGGTGCAGCAGGGGGCCGCCAACGAACAGTACTCAACTACTCACATCAGTGCTGTACTCGTACCGGGAACCTGCGCTGCGCCGCCCGTATAATATATAGCGAAAATACATATATATGGAGAATAGCAGTCGTAGTAGCCGCTTGGCCTACTCGTTCCCGTAGCTACACGCGTATTGGGCCTTCCGGGACCAAGAGTACAGGGCACCTGGACCTGCTGCACCAGGCTACGAGTAACAGTGGGGATATATATCGACCGTATCCACGGCAATACAGCCTTACATGCACTAACACCTAGCTAGCTCCACCCGCTACCACAGCAGCGTCAGTCGTTGTAGATGTCTTTGCCTGCCCTGCCTAGACGAGTACAGGTACCCTGCTGCGGTGGTATTTTTTCCACGAGCAGTAGCGCTTCTCAAAATCACACGCGTCCTGGTACGGGTACGGGTACCCCGCTCTAGCGACTGCTCGCAAGTAAGGATCAACGACTGGCGGGCTTGTTCCAGCGACCGCCAGCGACTACACGGGTGCCTACCTCTTGGTGTACTACACTGGTGTACTACCTCTTGGTGTTACTAAAAAGGGGGCCATAACTAACAAGGAAGCGGCCGAGGAGAAGCTCACTGTGCCGATCCTTTGGGGCTAGGAGGGCCAACCAGGCGCGGGAGTTTTAGGGTTTTTAGGGTTCCAAAGTGTGGGGTGGTTCCAGGCTGGGGTCAGGGGACTGTCAGGCCTCGCTGATGCTGAATGCGTCCTTTGGATGCGTCGGAATCCGGTGTCACTCTGGATGCCGTAGCCTAGGCAGGCGGACCACTCGCCTCCCCAAGCACACCGCTAATTCCATAGGAGATCCTTTCGAGTACGACTAGTTTGCCCACTACTTAGCCCTCCGGCTGCCCTCCTTGGGTCCAAACGGCAGCGGTAGCTCCTGGTGGCTCTGCTAGCACACTCGCTGGTGGGGACGGGCGCGGGTGTGCTATTTGCCAGTACATTGTGCAGTGGTGTACCGCAGCGACACAGTGACGGGCACGCAGTGCGATGCGTTGCTCGTCCCCGATGCAAACTTTGACACGGGCGGCGCCACCGCACCCACCGCCCCCTATGCAATTCACGGAGAATCAGTAAGGGATGCCACCGAGCCACCTCTGGCTGCACCCTCCTTGCTTGCTTACTGCCCCGCCGCCGTCATGCCTCGGCGAAAGGTGCAGCGGTTTGTTTTCCGTGTTCAAGCATGCTGTGCTGCGTGTGGATACCGGGTTCCTTGTTAGGTAACGGGTGTCACGCAACGGCACCCCTTCCTTCACCCCCACACCCACTGCCCGCATCCGCGCGGCACGTAGCCCGAGCGCTGTCCAGGCACCCTTAGGTGCCCCGGCCCACTCCTAGCTGGCTAGCCGGCCCTGAAAATGCCTAAAAGCGGCAGCAAGTGGGTCAGAGCCTCTCCGCGCGACGGCTGGTTCTCGGTAGTTCTACCAAGAGGTACACTGCTGTAGCTACTGCGCGCGCAGGTGGTAGATAGGATTAGCGATCGGCGGGCTGGTTATAGTGACCGCCAGCGTTTACGTGAGTACCTCCTGGAATACTCTGACTGAGTACACTAACTACGACTACCACGGGTGCTAGCGCGGCACTAAGAAACCAGTGTTAATAGAAAATGCCTGTCTTCTTTCAACTTCTTACACCCCCAAAGGCATCGCGAAGTGATAAATGGCAAACCAGTAAGGTACCAGAAAGAAAGCCATTGCCTAGTGACCGCGAGCAGTCAACAGAATGCACTTTCTTACTGCCGCGCCGGCCCCAGCAAGCGCCTTGTGAACGTACTGCTCATAAAGGGGGGGCTGCGCGGATATTTTAGCAGGCGCTAGTACGGGACTGTGTATGACATATGGAGTATGTGAGAGCACCGAGAATGTCAGTCTCATATCAAGAACTGCCAGTGGTATACACTGGTACCCGGAGAGTGCTGTAGACACGGGAAAGAGGGCAGCAATCCCTTTGGGGTCTCCCGCGCCATGCGTGGGCGACTTTCCTGCGCAGTGAGTATGCGCCGTGTCCCGGGCAGCAGCTGGAAGGGGGTGGATATAAGTCATACGAAACGCCAGAAGGAACGCGTCACAAGCGGGGTGCGATAGGTAGTCGTGGCCTCTGTGTACTTGGAGCCGAGCATGTTCTCGCAGCGCAGCTCAGAGGGTTCGGCCCCGCCAGGGTGGTCGTTTGTGAGGATGTTGGGCTGGCCTTGGAGGTCTCATTGATGATGGCCAAGGTCGATATAGCCGACAACCTTCGCCACGTGGCTTAACATCTATTAAGGCCCGTCCCCCCAGTTGGCCAGCTGACACAGCCCGTGGCCTCCCCCCCACCTCTTCCCCCGCTGGCCGCAGGCGCTCTTCTCTGTGGCGGGGGTCTGCAGCAACTGGAGGGGCGTTGCGTACGAGGTCTTCTTCCATGCGAAGCACTGCAGTCCCTCGATCACCCACCCCTGCGAGCTTTTCATAACGGTGACTGCCCCGCGACACGCCAACGCCGCAGAGTGCCACTCCCACCTGCACGATGCGCCCTCCCGTCTGATTCAATGGCCTCCTGCTCACCCCTGCCGGAGCTCTTGTCATTTGCTGCGGCACCCTCATTTCCGCTACGGTTAGGGCGATGGATCCAGCACGCCCGTCCTCTAACGCTTTGTCTCTCCTCGCTCTGCTGCAGAGGCCCTATTCCATCCCCACCCCGCTGCTTCACTGCCTGGTGGTGAGGGAGCGCCACCCCAGCGGCGAGGGCCCCACCCAGTACTACATGTACCTGGGCGAGCCGGAGCATGAGCGCCAGGAGAAGTTTCTCCTTGCGGCATCGCACCTCTCAAAGTGAGTGGGCGCTCTCCGTGGACTTGCCCGGTAGCTGTTCCCGGCGCTGAGCGGCGCCTGGCTGGGCGAGAGGCGACTGACGGGTGGGAATGCGACTCAGGCCTGGGAAGGACCGCTTCAACGTGCGCATGTGCGTGGAGCACGACGCTGCCAACGAGCAGGGGGACACCATCGCCACCCTGAAGACCAACCTGCTCTGCACCAGATACTCGCTGGAGATCAACTGGGTGAGCTCCACGCCTGCCGCCCTGGGTGGCATATTCTCCTGCCTCGCTGATGGGGGCAGCAGCCTGAACAAGAAGCGTCATTGAATTGGATGCGCGGGACCAAACATAACCAGTTGACTGTTATTGAGTCATAGATATGAATTGAGTCACAGGCTTTTTTGCAGCTCTGGTTCATTCTGGTCAAAGGAATCGGCCCCCTCCCCCCCCCCCCCCCCCCCCCCCCCCAAAAAAAAAAAAAAAAAAAAAAAAACTTTGCGGAGGTGTCAAACGCAATATTGTACGCCGAGCCCTGAGTGCGGATGTGATGCTGACCCTTGTTGCTGCTGTGTCCCCTGCAGCCGCAGGCGAGCGGGTCGTGGGCAGTCAATGGCGACCTCCGTGCCGAGCGCCGCAAGGGGAATGAGCTGGTGGGCAACATGAAGTACCGGCGCAACTTTTTCGGGTTCAGGGGGCCGCGCAAGCTCAACGTGCAGTTCCCTGTGATGGGCGGCAAGCCGTCGGCGCATGCCACCGACGCCGAGCCAGCCGCCTCCAGGGCAGCGGGCCACGGCAGCACGCAGTGGAGCCATGTCGGGATGTCCTCCCAGAGGCAGCTGCGCGCCAAGCGGCAGCCTGATGCTGCCAGGAAGGAGCCCGAGGAGGAGGAGGATGCGCTCCGCCCCGCCAGTACCTCGAGTCCGGCGAGTGACAGCAAGATTGTGCTGAAGAATGTGCCGCCCCACTGGCACGAGGTGAGTGCCTCTCCTGTGCGCGGCCGGAGACCCCTCCCGCCCTCCCCCCCCCGCCCCTGTATGTGTTGTTGGCAAAGGGCCGGTGCTGACGCATCATGTCCTCTGTGTGGTCCCTGTCATCCAGCTGCTGCAGTGCTGGTGCCTGAACTTTGGGGGGCGCGTTAAGGAGGCAAGCGTGAAGAACTTCCAGTTGATGCATGTGGGCGATGAGGGCGTTGCCATGCAGTTTGGCAAGGTTTCCAAGGACACCTTTATCCTCGACTTCAACCCAACCAAGATTGCCCCGATTCAGGCCTTTTCAGTGGCGCTGAGCTCGTTTGAGTCGAAGCTGCCGTATGAGTGAAGCCCGTGGCATTATGTAGAGGAGTGGTGTGCGGGAATGGTACCCCGCACCGCTCCCTGTAGATATCTGTGGCGAGCCAATGCCAGTAGTGCCCCGACACGTGCGTACTGTGGGAGCTGTCTCAAGGGTGAATAGACTTTCTTGATGGCATGAAATATAGACAGGGAATGGGTACCCAGATTCAGCCTGCCATTGCTCTGCATCCCGCATGGCACATGGCAGCTGATCCATGCCTACCTAACTGCGCCAGTATTGTAATAATAATGCACACACCGCAATATTTGTCACGAACCACCTACACCACAACTGGGGCTCGTGTCAAGGAAAACCTTCCTAGCCACCTGTTTACGGTTAAGGGTTTTTGGGCAGGGCAGTCTCGGTAGCGCTGAGGATGCTTTCGCGTTATGGACATCAGGGCAGGGGTAAGCTGTAAGAGTACCTTGAGAGAGATCGAGAGAGATCCCATCCCATTCCTGAAGGTGCAGCTGGCTGAAGGGCCTGGGAGCAGACTCCGTGGCCACCGGGGAAGGATGATAATTGCGCGAGTGTCATACCGGGAAGACTGGCGCCTCAAAGTGTTCGAGAATAGGGAGAAGAAAATGGTCATACGGGGGTTTAATGAGGACAGTATGCCCTACTGCGGTAGTAAAGTAAAGTAAAGTTCGCCCCGGGACATCGGCCGAAGCCGCCCCAGCACTTGACCTCGTGCGCCAACTGCAGTCGTAGGTCTGGCATAGCCCGTGGACCCTTTCCTCATTCGAACCCCGAAGGGCTAATGCATCAACCGGGTAAACCCGGGACACGCCGGGCCGATATTGCCGAAATATATCGGCCAGGAATCGAACCCGGGTCTCTCGCATACGAGACGACCGCTCAACCGAGCGGACAAGGGATGTACTGCGGTAGTGTTGGTAAAATGCTTGTCCTTAGTGCAGCAATCAGGGCAGACGGCGTCAAAGAAGGAAGGCTTATGCATCGAGGGTTACCGGACGATATTCGAAATTTGAACGGGGAAACACACTATCGTCGTAAATGGTAGTCAGGAGGGCAAGTAAAGGTCGGTCAGGTTTGACTTTAGTGCGGTTATTTGCTTGTAAGTCTGCAGCAAAAGCGGCGAATTGCGGATTTTTTCTGAATAGGGGACATATCGGCAGTCGCGTTAATAAGCATGGCAAAGTCGGCGGCTAACTGGGACCGACAAACCTGCTCGCGTGAGAGCGGCTGTGGTTCGTACGACTCAATAGGCAATTGGCGACCTAAAGAAGAGACCGCCGCGTGCGCACGCACCGACTCGGTGTCGGCGGCACTCGCTAGGCTATGCTCTTCCAGTGGCAGAGCGGATGGTGGGCGGGCCTCGGTGGTTGGGGAGTAACTCGGCGGAGCTGAAAATTCCATTGTACTACAATTCGAATCTATGGCAGCGTCTTTATTGCGCCAGTCATTGGCGGTCAAGATCCAGCTTTTGCATGCCTTTCGCGGCTTTTGAGGCAGCGACTTGCAGTTTTGTCGGCTTGGGATGTCCTAGAGCAGGTCATAACACAATGGCCGCCGGACTCACCGCAGTTGTCACATGTACATACCCTTATAACGGTGATAGCCACTAGGAAGCTTAGAGGCACAAGCATGAGCAAGTGTCGGTGGAGGGGGGGCACCCGAGCCGATGGAAACGGGCCAGCACAAGGGCGCACTTACTTGTTGGGCGACGGGCTGTTGCAGGGCGGATTGTGGGCATTCCCTTAGTGCATAACTCGGCGTCCACTGCCTTGAGGTGACGATCCCGGATAGGGAAAATGTTGAGCTCCTCACGTAGCTTGATAGCGCTTGACTCAATGCTGGCCTGAGTCGGTTTCGGCAGGCGCGCCATGATGGTTCCGATGATGGCCGCTTCGGAGGGGTGGTCCGCAGGCGGGAGCAGCATGTAGGCACGGCGGACTTGTTGAGAGAGGTCGACGCAGCTCTTGGGCTGGGACGAGTCGGTGGCAGAAATGGCCAGCCCGTCCGTGAAGCGGTTGATCAATACGAACATGGTGGAGCAGCCGTGGCACTCTTTGATGAAATGGTCTTGGAAGTCGGTGAAGTTCGCGAAAAATATACTAGCTGACTTGTGGCATAGGGGTGCGGTTTTGCAGCTCGAGACTGTCGATGAGGCCACGGTAGACGGCGCCGATCTCGTCGTATGTGATGAACTCTTGCACGAGCCATTTCTCGACTTGGGCAGACCAGATGAGGCCGTGGACAACCTCCTTGACGCGTTGAAGGAAGCGGGCGAGTTGTGCAAGGTTGCGCCGGTTGGTCACGAGGTCACCTGCGGCGATGTCCATAGGGGAAGCCATGGTGGAGGCGGCGGCACGAGCGAGAGCGGTAGAGCAGCGGGTGGTGGTCGGCATACAACAGCGTAGGAGGCGCGGGGGGGGACTATCGGCCAGAGCTCGCGAAACCAACGTAAGATACTGTAATGCATACTTTGCACTTTCCAGCCGGCCCTTAACACCGGGCGAAGTACTGCGTATGTACTAAATCCGGGCAAGCCGGCGCGCCTTCTGTTACTGGTAGCGTGTTCCTCCTGCGATACGGTGGACCGTCCGACGACCGGACGCCCCACCACCAGGCCAACTGCCGGCCTGCGCCCACAGTGGCGTGAAGAGCATGCCCTCCAGGAGGACACCACCACAGCCACCATGGACACCGACAGATATGAGGAGCAACAGGACGCCGGGGCCGGCACTTTTTTGTCCGCGCTGGCGGGGGGCGGCAAAGTACAACAGCCAGCGTTCCGCACGGTCGCAACTGCAAACAATTTCGCGGGCACCCAACTCCCACCAGCAACCCGCCGCCACATACGCGTACTGCAACGCTCATCCCAGCTGCTCCTAGCCGGCCTCCCCGCCGGCACGGAGGATGCCGCCCATGTGGCCCTACTGTTCGGCGACTTGGTGGCCCAACATCAAGCGATGTACGAAGAGTCGCGCGGCCGGACTGTGACGAATATGATCCGCACCCTCAGCCCCAAACTCGGAGTCCAAATCTTGCCAGCAGACGTCCGGGTGGTGACTCGCCGCTCCCCCAAACCTACCGCCGCTGACCCAACCGGATCGAGTGGCACCAGGCTCCCCACTACCACGCACTGGGTCCGTCATCATGCGGCTGGCCCGCCGAGAAACGGCCGCTAGCGTTTTGCAGACCCAATGGACGGGAGAGGGCACAGCGATCCTCGACCGCCAGGGCCGCCGCCGTTCCACCCGCTTGCTCGGAGCACCGCACCTCGACGACATCGAGCGACCGGTACACCAAGTGTGGCTCCGCTCCCCCTCGTTCAGGGGCCTTACATAGGCCGACATGTGGCAGCACCTGGCGGAGGGCCTCCTCCCGGTGTCCGACCAACCCCAACGTGGCGAAGCGGCGGTAGACCAATCGGCGGCAACGCTAGCAGACAATATGGCGCGCGCCGGCGTGAGAGCCTGGGCCGAGCACGAGGCCGACCCAGACGCAGACGACGCCGTTATCCGCCCCCCGACCCGCACCCTATTGGCCCTCATGGAGGTCCACGAGGTGTGGAAGGCCCGCCAATCGGCCGACTGGTGCGACTCGAACTCCTTGATCCCGATGCGGCGCGCCTACTACACGATGTGTGCCGCGACGCCGTACTGGCGCTGCCGTTTGGCGACCAGACGCAGGGCCGAGCGATGGTCCGGGTCACCGTTGAACACAACGAAGAACGCGAGCTGCTAGTGCTAGTGCTGCCTGTGGCTCCGGAGTAATTCGCCTTGCGCATTGGTGCACCGTGTGCCAACCGGCCTCTTGCGCGGCACTATAAGCCGTTTGGCAGCCCCGTCTTATTGGGATAGTCAGTCGCTTTTCTCATTAGTGTTTGGACTTGTGCAGACGCGTACCGTCGAATTACAAGCTCATTACGGGACCCTTCCCCGTTAAGGGGTAGTTACGAGCGAAGTACGACCATGGAGCACGTCTGTGTCAAATGAGGACACATGTGTTCTCATTTACACGCTAAATACGCTCGCCATACGGGATATGGCTAAGGGCTGAACACAATTATGCGGATATTGCGCTATGGATACGCAACAAGCCGGGTACTCGCACAACAGTACTGCTACGATCTGCGCTATATAGTATAGAGTTACATACCACATTATTATAATATACTATATAGTGGCATATTATCATATCAATTATATATTAAATTGTAAATATTATAGTAATGGTCATATTGGTAATGTAGAGGTTGATTTCACCGGGCTATTCTGTCACCGGTACTGGTAACGTTTAGACTCTAGTTTGAATCATTGAATGCTAGCTCCATGTACGCGTACCGCTTGGACTTCCCGATGTCCAGCGGCGCGCTGGCGACAACATGCGACAGCCCTACTACATGACTCACCCGCACTACAAGGGGAGTCCACCTTCTGCCTTTGCGCTAGCTGACCAGCTAGCGCAACGGCGTCGCACCTCTCGTAGGTGTGCAAGGTGTGAACATCTCTACGAGTGGACGGTCTCGACGACTAGTCTTCCACCACGACACTTGCCCACTGCTGCGGTGGCAGGCGGCAAGAAGGCGGCGGACCCTACGAAGGCAACGCCGGCCGACAGTTTGGCGAAATGCCCGCGGAGCCGACAGAGACAACACGGGACACGACAACGCTTGCGTTACTGCAAGCGCTGGCGTTGAAGGTGGACGCTTTATCGACCCGCTTGGACGAACAGGACAACAACAAGCACAAGGAGCAGCGCGACATTCCCTCGGACGACGACGAAGTCGGCGAGGGTGGCAAGGCGCCGGAGCACGACGCCCAGACAGCCGCCGCTACGGGGGGCGCGCGCGGCGCCCCGGCCGTGTTCATAGACCCTCGGGATTGGGAAGACCTCTTGCCCCGGGCGTACCAAGACTGCCCTCTCCCCGCCCCCCCCCCCCCCCCCCCCCCCCCCAAAATCCCCCCGCCCCCACCCCACCCCCTCACCTTCGGGCGCCACACGCCCGAGCCTCTGGCGGCCCCGTAAAGACGAGGCCGACCGCTACCTCACTGAGGCCAACAAGACTACGTCGCGCGACGAGTACCGCCACATGCTATGCTATGGTGTCTACCGCGCCGCCGATAACGCGGCGGCTAAGACAGCTCTGGCTACGCTTCGCGCGCCCGATACCCCCACCCAAGACCGCGTCGACGCCCTCGACCTACTCGACGCCGCGCATCCACGCTTGAAGCAGTGGGCGACGCGGATGAGGCCAGGCTCACCTACCTTCGACGCTTCAAGGCCAAGAAGGCCCTCACCCCCGAGGAGCAAGTCGCCGAGCGAATCATCTACTCCCGAGTCTTCGACACCGCCGAGCATGAGCGCTCCGCCAACGTTGTCGACGGCCTCCTGACAACGCTCGCGGACAAGCGCCTCGATGTCGGCCTCGCGGCTGCGGCCAAGGTACCGGCGTCAGCGACCTTCACGAGGCAGGCAATGGAGCGCGACACCGACCGTGACAAGGCGCGGAAGGAAAAGCACAAGGCGGCGCGCGAGAGGCGGGAGCAGCAACGCCGCGAGGCGGACGCCAAGAACCGCGACAAGAACGGCGGCAGGACCGGCGACAAGACACGCGACTGACGGTGTGGCGCGCCGCGCCGACAGCTGCTGCCCCGACTCCGACTTTATGCGTCACCGAGTAAGGCGGAGTTGGCGGCACCGGCAAGACATCGGCGCGAGCGCGCAAGTGACGAGCTGGATACGGGATGTCGTACGCGTGCCTTTCCGCCACAGCCGGCCACCCCCAAGGTTCAATCAAGGCGTCTCGTTCAACGACGCGACCCCTGCCCAACTCAAGCTTCTTACCGCCGAACTAAGACGCTTTACGGCGGCCGGCGCGTGCGTGGGAGAAGTCCTCGTGCGCATGGTGGGTGTCCCGGGCGTTCTTCGTTCCGAAGCCCGGCGACACCCAGTGGCGTTTCATCATCGACCTCCGCGTACTCAACACCTTCTGCGCACGCAAACCACTACGGATGGAGACACTCATGGGCGTCCGACATCTGACTGCGAAAGGTGACTACATGTTTTCGTTCGACCTGCAAGACGGCTTCTATGCCCTGGGCATCGCGCCATCCGACCGCAACTACTTCACAGTCAACATCCGCGGGACCCTCTACCGGTTGTGCGACCTTTCCATGGGCTGGTCGCTCAGCCCTTACTACTTCACGACGTTCACGATGACGTTCGTCAAGCACCTACGCTCTCCAGCTATCCATGCTGCGCCTGGCAATGTCCCGCGGTCGCGTCGCTGGCTGCGCCGCGGGCGATGGAGGGGAGCGCGCATCTTACCATACGTCGACGATTTCTTGATGTTCGCCTGGTCGGAGCCGGAGGCGCTGGAGCTCCGCCAGCGCGTCGCCGACTTGCTAGACAGCCTGGGCCTGCTGCGCGACCCCGCCAAAGGCTGTGGGAGCCGGTCCCGTGCGCCCAACGCCTAGGGGTGGACATCGACACGGCCACGGGATATTTATATGCCCCGGCGGACAAACTGCAGCGGCTCGCGCGCCAAGCCAAGCAATTGCTGCAGCGCGCGGCCCGCGACGCCCGTTGCCTGCCCGTGCGGGAGCTGCAGTCGCTCGCTGGCCGGGCTCAATACCTGTACTTGGCAATCCCGGCCGCGCGCTTCTACCTGCGGGAGCTCCACGACGTGGTGGGCTCCAAGTGGGGCGGCCGGGTGCGCATGACACACCAGCTGCGGCGCGACCTACAGTGGTGGACCGCCGTGCCGACTCAGTCCAACGGCCGCCCTATCCACCGCCCCGTGGAGACGGCCTACATGCACTGCGACAGCTCCGGCTGCGGTTGGGGTGCGGTGATGAATGGCATGCTGGAGGCGCGGGGATTCTGGGGGGCAGCCGGCGAGCGCCAGCACATCACCTGGAAAGAACTAAAGGCCGTCCGGCTGGCAGTGGAGTCTTTCCTGCCGCACCTCGTCGGTCGCCGCGTGTTGTTGCACGCGGACAACCAGGCGGTGTGCAACGTCCTTGCTGGCCTCACCTCCCGCTCTCCGGCGATGATGGCGGAACTACGCAAGCTATGGTACCTGCTGGACAACAACGGCGTACACATCTGAGCCCGCTACATCCGGTCCGCCGCGAACGTATGGGCGGATCGACTGAGCCGACACCTCGACAGCAACGACTGGCAACTGGACTCCGTCCTATTCGCAGAGTTGGAGGCCATGTGGGGTGTGCACTACGTCGATCGGTTCGCATCTGCCCTGAGCGCGATGCTACCACGCTACAACGCTTTGTGGTTGGACCCCAACTGCGAGGCGGTGGACTCCTTGCACCTGTCCGATGCGGAGTGGCGTCGCGAGAACGACCACTACAACTCCCCATGGCCGCTTTTGCCTGACCTGGTGCAGGAGCTGCGCCAGAGCGGCGCGGCCGCTACCGTCGTGGCCCCTCGCTGGGAGGGCAAGGTGTGGCACCAGGCACTTACCGAGGTGGCGGTGGCGGAGCGCGTGGTATTGCCTCGCCCCGATCTTTTCCGGCCGGGGCGGAGGGCAGGGCGCGATATGCCCGGAGCGCCGCGCTGGGCAATGAGTGTCTTCCGTGTGCCATACCGTCCTGGCTGCACCTGCGCCGCGGATCAGTGAGCGCAACCTTGGCGCTGTTCCCCGTACGAGGTGCTACGCCTGTCGACAGGCCCGCGCGCGCGTCACGCGTGCCGCGGGCAAAATATATGTTGGACTTCCAGCCGAGCGGCACGAACCCGTGGGTAGCTACTATGCGTCCGTACATGCGTTCAGTACTAGGCAACGACCAACTCGGCGAAACGGCGCTTCATTTATGCGCGTCGGCGTGGGCAGAAACTACCGCCAGTACGTACGGCAGTGCCATCCGCCCATTCCTACAGTTCTGCGGTGAGCAGGGTGTGCCGCCCCTGGGTGCCACGGCGGCAACCGTCGCGCGCTACATCGCGTGGCAGGGTTTGCGGGGGAATGTCACGGCAGCCAGTCTGCAGCCTTACCTTTCCGCGATCAACGGTTTCTACCGCGACCACAGCGCGGAGCCGGTGGCGCAAGGCGACCTCATTAGCAAGGTGAGAAAGGGCCTCACGGCATCGCAGGTGGAGCCAGACTTGCCTGGGGTCGCACCGACGTGCCCGCCCGGTTGATCACACGGACATTGCGGCTAGCGGAGACCCTGCGTGAGGGGTTGGGACTCACATGGACCCGCGACCAGCATCCTCGTATCCTCCTGTTCCGCGCCGCGATGGCAGTCGTTGCCATGTATGTGTTCTACGCGCGTGGCAAGGCCGGCGTAGTAGCTTGCCAAACGAGCGATTTGACGGTTATTGCAGATGGTACAATCTATCCTACTGTGCCATAGGGACCGAAAAGGTAGACGAGGGCAACACCTTGACCGTAAGTTACAGTGCCAGATTCCGGCGCGAGCGCAGCCCCGGATTGCGGCCCTGCTGCTCTATTTGATGCCGCACGCGCAGTTTGCTGCGGTCATCAGCGCGGACTGCCAGCAGCCCCGTGGTCAGTGACCCACGACGAGCCGGCGGCATCGTGGACATCTGCCACCGATTCAGACTGGTTGCAGCTAGTGGCACATATGTTGGAGGAGGACCCGCCTCCCGGGTTTCGTGTGGACGTCACACTCTCTCCGCAAAGGCGCGGCCACTGCGGCGTACGCCATCGGCGTGGTGCTGCAGAAGACCAACCACTTTGGCAGTTGGGCGCAATTGTCCAGCGTCGTGCTCGACTACATCAATCCTACGGCGCTGCCATGTGCGGCATCGTGGCAGCTCTTCGGCTAGCTTACCCCTTGGGGTGGGCCGCCAGCGACAGGCTGCCCGCCCATGGGCGGCATGATGGCGAATTCGGCCCCACAATGGTTAAATGGTCATATTGGTAATATAGAGGTTTGATTACACCGGGCGATTCCGTCACCGGTACTGGTAACGCTTAGATTCTAGTTTGCATCATTGAATGCTAGCTACCTGTACGCGTACCGCTTGGACTTCCCGATGTCAAGCGGCGCGCTAGCGACAGCATGCGACATCCCTACTACATGACTCACCCGCACCACGAGGGAGTCCACCTTATGCCTTTGCGCTAGCTGGTCAGCTAGCGCAACCCACCCACCCCGCTACGCTAGCCCTTACATTGCGAACAGTACGCCCCATGGGCCTAGATACTCAGCACACCCAAAAATGTAAGAGATTCACATCTTTGGCAAATTCGGCCCCACAATGCTTAAAATTATTATAATGTGTTAATACATATATTATGTATATTTATATTGGAACATTATATAATATATTATTTGTATATTAACATAATGATATCATATGTATGATATTACGCGGCGCCGGACTTGTTTATTTTAGAAAGCGGCTGCGCCTACCTGACGCACACTCGCCAGACAGTACCGTAGCTGCTCGTCCCCCAGGACCCTCCATCATGGTTGCCAAGTGTCCGATGAGGGTGTCGTCTCGCTGTATTTTAGGTAGTTTGTACCCGACGCGACGCGTGCCAAGATCTTGAACCCAGTACCATCCCCCCCCCTCCCCCCCCCCCCCCCCCCCCCCCCCCCACGCACGGGATCTGATATGGGCACGGGCGTTCAGAACACCTCCGTCGACGGTCCATGCCATACTCCCTGAGCCGGGGACTGGAGTCCACCCTGAAAGGTACATTAGGTCGGCGGGTGGGTGACTTGACTGCGTAGAGGATTATAATTTCACAGGCGTTGACCGCCCCGTACTGCGTTACTTTTTGATGTTGCTCCTGCAGCTGAGGACAAGACAGTGATGCCAGCGCCGTCTTTGACGAATGTTGGCCGCGCGACACTCAGATTCCTTAGGCTAGCTCGAGGTCTGCGAGGTGACGCCGCACTGGGAAGCCGCAGGTGAGTCGCGTTTGTTTTCCCACTTGTGTGATTACACAGCCACCGCCGCTGCAACAAGCAATCAACACGCATATTGACTTTCGCAGTTGCTTTGTCAGACCGCCGCCCAGTCCCTATGTTCGGCGGTAAGCCGATCGTATCGACTCTTCAGCGCAACAAGGTCTTGTCGCTGCCGCTGGCTGGGGGGCACCGGTGCGTCGCCAAAGCTCCATGGCTTGGTAGGCGTGCTGGTGCACAAGCAGAAGAGGGCGGGCAGCATCATCAAGCACAACATCAACGCGGTCAAGAACATGGCCGCCATGCAAGCCGTCCCCGGGGATAACGTCGACGAGGGCAGTAGCCCGGAGCCCCCGGCCAAGAAGGCCAAGCAGCCCGCCAAGCCGGCGGCGGGAGGGCCGGGGTGGTGCCGGGGCCAGGGCGGGCGGTGGGGCGCTCGGGTCGCGGGCCAGCCGCCGGGCCGCCGTAGCCGCTGCCTCCACCCGCGAGCAGCAGGCCGGCCGCCGAGGCGGTCCCGGTCAAAACCGGATATAAATACTTTATTCCGCGCGCCCACTGCCGCGCGCCTCGCCGCCCACTGCCGCGCGCCCGCTCACCGGCTGTGCCGCGCGCGCGCTATCGCGGATTAGGCCAGAGCGCAGCGAGATTGTCGGCCTTCTAGAGGCAGATGCAAAAATTGTCCGCTGTTGATGATGCGTCGTGATGGTGAGTGATATGCACTTGATGCAGTTTATTACGAGTATGTCACGGAATGACTACAGACGAGTGTCATACTACTGGTAAGATTAAATGACAAGTACATGGTATTACAGTATAATAATTACGAAGTCAAGCGGGAGCCTAGTATTGCTTGGATTGGTGAGCGGGGGCACATTGGGGCTAAATCGTTGCAGTCCAACCTGTCCGCAATCAACACGTTCTTTGAGCTACACAACCTCGACCCGATCGCCAAGCACAGTCTGCACCTTACAACTGTTCGTCGTGGCCTGATGCTTAGGCAACGCCGCCTGGAGGCTGCCCCTTTGCTAGTCGTCCCTCTGCATGTTGATGTCGCTTACAGCTTTGTCGAGCGAGCAGAGTTGATTGTGTCTGCTCCCATCTCAGAGTACCAGTAAAAAACTTCCGAGCCCTCGTGGCCTCGGTTGTCAACTTCATGTTCTTTCCTAGGGGACTTACTGGCGTGTCCTGCCGAGTGCGGGACGTGCATGTCGACGATTACAACATAACCATGCAAGTGTACCGCGAGAAAGGCCGTGTTGCTCGATGCGGTCCCGACGACCTGCGCGTACTGCTCCTTCCAGTGTCGGAGCACCCCCGCATTGCGCGTCTCCTGCACCACTTCATCGACCACGTACAGTCTGCCCCCCCTGGCCCATGTTGCCTTGGCCGAAATAAACTTATGGGCGGTCACCCCAACCGAGCAGTCCAAGTCTTGGACCGCCGCTACAATGTCGGACTTGCTCTCTACGGCCGTTCGGCTTGTCGGTAGGTGCTGCCCCTCCCACCGGCATTTCCTCAGAGCCTTCGCAAGGGGGCCGCATCTGCCGCTAACGCCATCAGAACGCCACTGTCCCACATTTGCTACCAAGGCGGCTGGGGCACCAACTCCGACGTCGTTTTGGACTACATGATCGACCCCAACGTCCTCCCTTCGCCTTGCGCGTGGTTCTTCTTCGGTCACATCGCCCCCCTCCGCCACTTCCAAGTCCAACAAGACTCCGCAGCGGTGACCTTCCCAATGCCCCCTTCATGACCTGGCGCTACCCATTCTCCGCCAATCCACCGCTCTCTACGTTCGCTCCACACTGGCAAAACCAGACTCAACTTTGAAATGTTCTTAACTTGTTTATGGGTTTCCTTCCTTTCCCTAACCGCTATTTGGTTACAATGCTCTTCAGTGGTACTGGATACTAGGCACATCTTGTAACGCCCTATTGGGTGCAGCACGAGTATAGACATAAAAGCAGCCATGAAATAACAGCGGAGCCTGCCATCTTCCAGTTTCGCTGCGTTTCACGCAACGTCCCCCTGACTCCGTTTTCCCTCCACGCTTTCACTAAACCTTTTTGCCAATTTCGGCTCTTGTCCTTGTAAAGCCGCCTGTGTGATCTTTTTGACAAAACTGCGCGTTTCAAAGTTGAGTCTGTTTTTGCTCTGGTTTTGTCAAAAAGGTCACACATGCGTTTTTACACGGACAAGAACCGAAATTGGCAAAAAGGTTAAGTGAAAGCGTGGAGGAAAACGGAGTCAGGGGGGTGCTACGTGAAACGCAACGAAACTGGAAGATGGCAGGCTCAGTTGTTATCTCATGGCTGCTTTTACTCGTGCTGCACCCAATAGGGCGTTACAAGATGTGCCTAGTATCCAGAACCACTGAAGAGCATTGTAGCCGAATAGCGGTTAGGGAAAGGAAGGAAACCCATAAACAAGTTAAGAACATTTCAAAGTTGAGTCTGGTTTTGCCAGTGTGGAGCGAACGTAGAGAGCGGTGGATTGACGGAGAATGGGTAGCGCCAGGTCATGAAGGGGGCACCGGGAAGGCCACCGCTACGGAGTATTGTTGGACTTGGAAGTGGCGGACGGGGGCGATGTGACCGAAGAAGAACCACACGCAAGGCGAAGGGAGGACGTTGGGGTCGATCATGTAGTCCATAACGACGTCGGAGTTGGTGCCCCAGCCGCCTTGGTAGCGAATGTGGGACAGTGGCGTTATGATGGCGTTAGCGGCAGATGCTGCCCCTTGCGAAGGCTATGAGGAAGTGCCGGCGGGAGGGACATGCCGCGCAGATGTAGCGAGTACAGCTGTACAGGTACCAGTACTGTAGTAACTAGTATGTAATCCTTAATATCGCTATATCAGTACCGTACTGGGCCGGGATACCCTGTAGTCAGGTACTAATGATGACACCAGGATTACGGTGGAATGACGACAGGTTACTGGGGTTGGTGACGGGGCAGTGGAGTCTGGCACCGCCGCAGCATGTGGGCGGAGCGCAGCGCGTGACTATCTGTAAGTATTTATCTAGCGACCCGAATTTATCGCGCTACCCGTACAAAACTGGCAACTTATGGGCAATTCCTACCGCGGATGATAGCGCACAGTCCGCGCGCAGATTCTATCCATTTTGTTCGCCCCCGGCCCGGAATTCCGGCAGATTCCCGCAGATTCCAGCACACCGGTATATTCTCGAGGAATATAATGTACACAGGCGCGGTCATGGACAACCACGGCGATGAGATCGCGCGGAGATGGTGCTCATATGACGACTGGTATGGCGATACTGTGTTGTACTCGGATGCGTAACGGTCGCAGCGGATTATATACATTTTGGACGTCCCCTGGACGTACTACTACCACGCATGTATTATATACAGGTATAGTCTATAGTGACCAGATAGTAAAACCGTAAACCAGCGCTCAGCTACTGGACATATGGAATGAATATTGGAATAAAATAACGATTTGTAATCGACGATCCGGTACCTGGTCCGCTCGGCGCCCCAGCTACCATCAGTACTGTACCTGGGTAGTCGCAATTTGCGCTGTCGACCGCCCGTGCAGCAGCATATAGCGATGTAAATCTGGTCCGGCATCTCTCTCGTACGGGTTACATGTGGCCTTGTGTGTCATCACCACGTCGCGGAGTCGCTACGGAGTCGCTATATAATAATTCTGAAATTATTGGAACAACCGACTACATACATTATCGCTTAAGATGGGCGGCGGACAAGCAGTGTCAGGCCCGGCATGCATGCCGGTAAAGCGAATAGTCGCTATTTTCACGAGATACATTCCAAGGGGGAAGGCCGCACAACTTCGTCACAACACCGCCAGCAGGCGAGCCCTCCGGCACAGGGTGTGGCTCCGCCACCCCTTCCTACCCCCGCCTTGTACTGGTACCGTGTGTGAGCGCACGCACCCGACCCTTCCCCCGACACACCGAACCCGCAGTCATTATCTAGCGACGTGGGATTGGCAGGTGTGCTGCCAACGCCCATATCATGGTGGCTCGTTTATATATGTGCAATGTTTCCCAGCATCAGGCATATATGCGAGTACGATACTCCGGCCAGCTGTGCATTATGTCGTCTGGGCATGCGTCAGCACCACCGCCACCTGACACCGTACAGACTGCTGCTGCATCAGGTTGTCGCGATTTTCACATCGTCTCTTGCCAACCTATGCGCACTCTGTTTCTGCGGACTCTCCTCCGTTCGTCTGGCGCAGCCGCCCTACCAGCGACGGCAACAGCGACAAGCCGCCCCCGGCAGAGGCTACGAATATCACCCCGCCAACTCAGCACCACCCGCAGATCCGCGTTCGACGAGATGTCGGCCTCCGCCGTCAGCATCGCAACCCCTGCTGGCCGCTCCCTGCTGCTTGGTAGCGGTATCGGCCCCCACAAGCTGCTGGTTGGAGGACACAGAGGGTACGGCGCCGTGACCCGCTTGCGATCTAAACTACTGCTGTGCCTCTTTACGCAATGCCCTAGCTAGTGTGACGTATGTCGCGGTGAAACGTAACCTGCCACGTGTATCAGGCGCAGATAATACATACAGTTATAAACCACACAATCGGCAAACGCGACCAGTTCCCCTGCTGGTACGAGCATAATACGAATTTATAGCGACCACATGCAGGAAGGCGCTGCTTTGATAGTGGTGTGGAGATGTAGGACGGCGTGCATTAGTATTCTTTAAAATAATCACTTAAAATTACCCCTTATACCACTTTAATATATCAGAAAGAATACACCCATTTTATCCTTTAATTAAGTGTCGTACCAGTCGACCACCCTGTTTACATCAGGTATCGGTACATGATTGGTACCCTTAATTAATGTTTTGACTTCCGAGAGCAATAATATAGATAGGGAGGTAAGGATTACTGGGTGCAGCGTGGCGTGATCCCCCCGGGAGCCCTGCATCGTGTCCCGCTGACGCTGTCTTTTATCTATCCAGGATGGGCGAGAACTTGCTGCACGCACACCACGGCCACAGCCTGCGCTTCCGCGAGAACACTCTGGCTTCATTCCGCGAGTCGGTGGCAGCGGGCGTGACCTTCGTGGAATTTGACGT
>VCJN01002907.1:0-120643 GCA_006384855.1 Tetraselmis striata | reverse complement strand
GACACGTTCGTGGTTTTTCCCGTCGTGGCCAGTCCAGTCGTGCGAGAGAAAAACGTCCTTCTCCCACCCACCACCGTTCGCCGCCGTGGACGAAGCCATCACTGCTGCGCCAGCACGCCAGGTCCGGCGATGGCTGACTGACGTGAGCAGCTGAGCGGCTGCTGCTCGCGGTGCGCGGTGCCAGCGGCGAGTAGCGAGTACGGGTAGTCTGACAGAAACCTGGTGACGGTGCTGCGCGTGATATCCAGTAGAATATGGGTGAATTAGCTTATTATTATTATAGTCGTTACAGTAATAACGGAGCGTCGCCTGCCCAGGGCTTTTCGTACGAGTAACTTCATCGCCGCGTAAGAAACGGCCGTCGTGCAGAGGCTTCCAGGGTTTATTAATATTTACATGATCTAGCAGCACAAGGCGATACCAGAAAATCACCAAAAAAAGGACAATAAAAAAGGTCCTCTACAGCGACTGCGAGGTGGAAGCAGTAACATGAGAGGACGCAGAATGGGCACGAGCCCACGCATCAGACTTGGCCATCTGCACACCGGCAGAGAGAATGCCGCCCACGGTACCATGCATGCAAGCCGAGACCCGCTGCAACAGCCCCCGCCGCGTGCGCGACAGGTGACGGCGGAACTCAGCAGGTTGCTGCCGACAAGTTCCCGAAGTGCCTGAACGGTTTTGACCACGAAGGAAGCATGAGGTCGGGGCGGAAGGACCGCAGGGAAGATTGCGCACAGCCAACAGCACACGCGAAGAATGTATACCAACCGTCAAAGCGGACTTCCCGAGACGGCCGCGGTCTCAACCACAAAAGGGTAGTACCGGTGAACACCCCTGCACTGGGGCGGAAGACGCCCGGTCCGCTGCCAACTTACCATGCTCCGCCTCGGTCGCCGCGATTCCCGGGTTGCACCAGCGGGGGTCGTTGCTCCAAGTGGGGGTCGTGGAGGACACGCACGCGAAGTCGTCATGTAATCGCAAGCCGCCCCCCCATCCCGCCGCGTCAAGTCCGACGGCGCGGAGCGGTCCGCTGGGCGCAGCCCACTCGTCTCGAGGGTCAGTCGCCGGCTCCCGAACGGTCCCGGTCAAGCACCTCCCCCCGCCCGCATCAATTGCCACAGACTCCCCACAGATTCTTCAAAGCGGTATGCATGCGGTGCTTGTAGTTCGCTACGCGGACATATGGGTAGATGATCCACGATGAAATCCGTAGCGCTCCGGTTCGAGCTATCCGTAGAGCGAAAGCCATAAGGGATCAATACCACACGTGGGGCCAGGGCATGTGACAAGCGGGGAACCTCCGCGCGGGCAAAGGCCCAGTACCCGCGCAGCGCCGGCCGATAAGCATCATGGGGAATCTTGCGGGCTGACTCGTGATCCGACTGGAAAAGCGATAGGGAGCCCGGCCCGCACGCGTTGTACATGCGCAGGGTATCAAGTTCGCGAGGCCGCGGCACCAGTACGCTGGAAGCTGAGATCGAGGGCCACGAAGTCACGCAATGCGAATCGCACGGCTGAGGTGGGCGTTGGACAACCATGGTCGTGGGCTGATCATCGGAGGTCGCACCCGAACCCGTACCCGAGGGCGGAGCAAGTAGAACCTGGCAACGATTCTGGGAGGGAAACAGTCGCTCCTGACGGAGGGTGTGCCACTACATCGCCAGGCGACGGTATCTTCAGAGCTACAAAAGCGCATGTAGTAGCGGTATTGGCAGTACTCGTACAACCGATAGGAAGCAGTTGCTGGGGCAGCAGAGGCGGCCTCACCCGTACAAACTCCAAGAGGAGTGGCCGTAAAAGGAGATGAGGTGACGCGAAAGTTTTCCGCTAGTGCTCGTATCTCACTAGGAGGGAGATTTGGACACGTCTGGCTGCTGCTGCCTGCAGCTTTTGCAAGGCTGTCTTTGCAGCTGCAGTGTCTGCGCTAACCTGTCTTATGCGGTGTTGTTTGGTATGCTCCAATTTCACCTGGTAAAAAAGAAAACCATGTTATATTCTTGTTATATAACATGGTTTGTTGTTATAACTACCTTGTTATTCTCCACGTAGGCAACAATCCATATAAAATTCCAAAGCTTGAGGCTGTAGTATATAAGGCGCTCCTTACCTCAGTGGTGTTCTGGGTATGCTCAGTTGCCAGCGCCATGGATGCTTGAAGGCCATCGAGGACTTCTTGCTGCTCGGTGATTGCATAAGTTGCGCGCGCCT
The DNA here is from genome assembly GCA_006384855.1 of Tetraselmis striata. Classification (NCBI taxonomy): domain Eukaryota; kingdom Viridiplantae; phylum Chlorophyta; class Chlorodendrophyceae; order Chlorodendrales; family Chlorodendraceae; genus Tetraselmis; species Tetraselmis striata. The sequence continues at coordinate 118,432 of VCJN01002907.1, read as the reverse complement.
CCTTCGGCGCGGGCCTGGCGGAGCTTCTCATCCTCCTTCTCCAGCAAAGCCTTGTCCTTTGCAGGAGCTTTAGCAGCTGCTGCAACGCGTCAGGGCGGCTGCCTCTACACGCTTCCTCTCAGCTTGGCGTGCAGCCTTGTCAGCTTTTGCAGCAGCTGCCGCCCGTCGCTTCTCCATCTCAGCGCGTGCCTTCTCCTGCGCACGAGTGGCGGCCTTCTGAGCCATGCACCTGGCGTGGTGCTCCTTGTCTCGTGCTCGCTCTTGCGCCAACTTGTGACGCGCTGTCTCCTTGGCTATAGCCCTCCACCTCCTCAAGGCATGCCCAACAGTCTTATTTAGTCATTTCGTGTACAGAGCGCGCATGGCTCTTTCACCGCAAAGCATTTGGGCGTCCTCGCCCATGATGCGACGGCGCAAGGGCATCTTGTAACGCTTTGAACACTTGTCCTTGTCTGGCGTAAACGCCAGCACCTCACAGATGAGCGGGTGCTCAGGTAAATTCTGCACGATCAGCTCCTGGTGGCGAAGGCGCTCGGGCTCGCGTTGGTGGTGCATGATCTGTTGATAGGTGCACTTCACTGCAGCACTCTTTACATCTGGCAGCGCGCGGACACACACAGCATGCGCTAGGAGCTGAAGAGGATCGCTGGGCATACCAATGACGTTGTCCTGAATCGATTCAGTCACAGTCTCCCGCTCAATGGCGCCCTCGGGTTGCGCGATGGTGTTGACTGCTGTAATGGCGCCGCCCTCTTTTTGCTCTTTGATTGTCTGGTACACCTTGTTGCGTACGGCCTCAGGGTTGATGTCCCACTGGCGCATGTCTCCGTTAGGGTAGCCGGCCCTCTCGAAACTACAGCGGTTGCGCTTTTTGGGCACTGCCTTCTCCCAGGGCGAGCAGGAGGGTATGACGAGCTTGTTGCCGTAAGAATTTGTTACAGTATGTCGGAGCAACGGACTGAGAGTTCGTCCCCGTATAGATTCAAAAATGCTCGAAACCAATCCTTGCCAGCACTCCCACGGTGGATGCATCCTTGGATGATCTGTTGTTGTCGGTCGGTCTTGATGGCGAGCGAGCAATATTTTACGACCTCCAGCACCTTGCGTCGCAGGGCCTTCACAGTCCACGGCAACGCTGCCTTCCCACGACGAATGATAGCAGCAACCATCTGCGCTTCCTCCTCTTCGGTGAAGATAACAAGGCTGGAAAACGAGGTCATCGAACGAGCCTTCCTAGCGGTTGAGACGTTGCGTTGGAGGCCGGTCTTCGGTACGCGAAAGCATTGCACGGCAGCGCGGGAACGAGTGCGTTCCGTTGACAACAACGCTCACTGCATGCACCATGTCGGCGCTCGTGTACTTCTTGTACTCCCCACGACCGCCCTCATCCGTTGCCTTGCACTTTTGCTTGACCTTGGGCTTAGGGGGTCGCATAGTCGCGTGAGGCTTGGTTCGGTGGAGGTGGTGTGCGCTGGGGGGACCTGTCGCTCCGGCTGTCGTCGCGACGGATTTCAAAAATCGGGTCCACTCCCCCCCCCCCCCCCCCCCGGCTTGGACACCCCACTGCGACCAAAGAGCAGCCCGTAGCATATGAGTGCATATGGTTGCCTGAAAGCCCTACTGAAATGCCTCAGAATGATCCGACAACCTCCATGATTGGGTCAGTCTGCACCAAGTTATGGGTGAAGAACTGCCCAAGTGTATCCAAAAATGGTGTATCCAAATCTCCCTCCCATGGAGATACCCGTACGGTCGTAGTACCAGCTGCTGGATCCGATGCAGCGGTGGTCGTAGCATTACTGACCAGCGGTGGTCGTAGCATTATTGAGGACCTTTGTAATTGTCATTTTTTTTATGGTGATTTTCTGATATCGCCTTCTGCTGCTAGCTCATGTTACTGACAGTATGTTATACATATATTACTGACCGTAAGTAACTCGAAGATCTCGTGGGCGTGCCCATACGCCGCGCGTGCGCGCCGCACATCTTCTTCCGGTAACGTGGCTAGGGCCCGTACAGTCTCGTACACGCGGCGCGTCTCACGCGCCCAGCACGGCAAAGCACTCATAGCCACAGACGACACCTCGGCGCGGACCGCCTCGTATAAGGTGCCAAGGGCGGGCCCGTACTCCCGTACCAGCTTTGGCAGAACAACCGATTGCGCGGAATAAAACGCCGCAGGGGCCTCGGACTGCAGGAAGGCCAGATTCAGACCGCCAAAATCCGCGGGCATACTCATCTGAACGATTGCAGCCTTCATGCGCGGTGTAGACTGGTCGCAAGCGTCCAGGCCAAGCAGCGAAAACGCAGCCGAAATGTTGGCGGCGTCCACGGCCTCCAAGAAAGGGTCCAGCTCCGACGGCGGCATCATGCGGCTGAGGAAGCCAGTCTGCCGCACCGCGCATACGACCAACAACCGCATGGCCCCATGGTGGCAGCCGTATCCCGACGTGCCAAAGGAGGCGATGCGCTCCAACAGTGTGGCGTGGGTTTATTCACGGGTGCGAGTCGTGTCCCAGGCCAAGGGCGGAAAAAAATTCATCCCCGCGAGAGGTAAGGGTACAGGTAGTACCAGGGGTAACCCCTGGCAGTACGCGGCGGGATGGCGAACAGCGCGAATAATATATATTAGGCCGCCGTGGGTCAGCATTATATAAGGATCATGCAAAATGGAGTAGATAAATAATAATATATACAGTTGTCATCTCGATACGTGTAGATGCAGAGTACTCTTATCCCTCGTTCGTATGCGTTTCCTGGTCGAGCCCACCGTCAGACCCGGGAACTTATGCTGACTAGGGCGCTCAGTGGTAGAGCGAGTGACTACGAGTATGTAAGTCGGCGGCTCGAGACCGGCCGGGCCGTGAGAGCTTAGTCGTCACTGCATATTCGTACCGGTGCTGTCTCATCTCGTAACAAAGACGCAGTGATTCAGTATCGGAGTACGTCGCGACTTGAACGAGGACCTGAAAAATGGGCCAACGTGCGGATAGGCGGGCTGGTCCCAGCTCGCCTAGGCCGTCTGCCCGGATTACGAGTACCTGTACCCGTAATACCGGCAAAACCTTTACAAGGTACATCCCTTGTCCGCTCGGTAGAGCGGTCGTCTCGTATGCGAGAGACCCGGGTTCGATTCCTGGCTGATGTATTTCGGCAATATCGGCCCGGCGTGTCCCGGGTTTCCCCGGTTGATGCATTAGCCCTTCGGCGTTCGAATGAGGCAATGGTCTACGGGCTATGCAAGACCTACGACTGCAGTTGGCGCACGAGGTCAAGTGCAAGGGCGGCTTCGGCCGATGTCCCGGGGCGAACTTTACTTTACTCTTATTATACGAGTAGTATCATTATCCAGGCTGACCTCAATGTTAGCTGGGACATAGACCCTCGGGGCCTCCTCGCCACCCACTGGCAGGATCATTTAAACCATATCGTATGGTTCGTGAACCCTGGGTTCGGTAGTGGAGCGAAGGGTATGAGATGGGCTTGGCATATGGTATATGACGCCAGGTGCAACATTGGCGCAACGTATGACGTGGAAAAGGGTTTGGTCTGCGGTGGTGGTTTGGTGTGGTAGGCGCCCCCACGCCCTGGTGGGGGCGCGGAGTATTTCCGTGGCACATTATTGGGCGCCGCGGCAGCGCATCCGCTGTGGCGTTGGCCGACGCCACACTAAGGGGTTCCTTCACGAAGCGCTAGGAACCAGGCGCCCTGTTAGGACTACACCTAACCCTGCACTTTACCCACATAAACACTTACCTCATATTATTATCATTTCCTATATCATATCACTACCCGCCGTACTTCTGTAACTCGTGCTGTAACATGTACGCATACCATTAACCATTATCAATCCCAATCACCAATGCTACTACTAACAGTCCCCGATGCTGCTACTGACATTCCCCGATGCTGCTACTGACATTCCCCGATGCTATATCTCCACAATGACCAAGACTGACCGCTGAACTGCTCTGCCGCTGCTCTGCCTCTGTGCTGCTGACTGCCGATAAATAGCTGGACCAACTGATGATTCTGTAACATTCGATACTGTTTCCTCACAACCTTTGCCTTCTTGCCTCTAATTGCATTAGGGCATTATTGTACCTCACATTGGTTTCGCGAGTCCTGGTCGCCCCCCCGCGCTTCTCAGCTTATGCCCGTATCAACCCGCAGCCAAGCTACCGCTCTCCCTGCTCAACCTTCTACCATGACTCAACCTATGGATATCGACCCGGTCTCTCGTGCTGTCCAAGCTGAGCTCTCCAAGTTCGCCATCCGCGCCCCTACCAACGACATCCCTGCCGATCGGCGCATCGCTGACCGTCGTGACCTGTATGCCCTCAACCGCTTCCTTTCTACCATCGCCGAAACTGTCCACGGCCTCTACTGGACCCCTGTTCTGGAGCAATGGCTACTCCGCCAGTTGGACTCCGACAGCGAGACCGGCGTCCTGTACCGTGCCCTCATCGACTCCCTGACTCATGTCAACCGTGAAGTGACCACCGGCATCACCCTTGCTACCTACTTCGCCGACTTTTCCGACTTCATGAGCAAGCTTATCAAGAAACTGCGCGGCTGCGCGACCTTTCACTCCCTCGTTCACAAGCACGTCAAGAACCTCAAGATCGCCCCCAACAACTCGTCTATGGCGCGCAACTCAGTCGATCTTGCATCCAAGATCGTCCGAGCCTTTCATATACTTCCCGAGGCGGACCGCCCCAACGAATCTGCTATGGCTTGACTCATCTTGTCTCAGCTCCCGGAGCAAACCAACGCCCGCGTGGAGGCAGCAGCGATGGTCGCCCGCGAGGAGCTGACAACCCTGGACACCCTTCGTCGCCATCTCGAAGCTGTCGACGCTGAGTTCGCTGCTATGAACGCTTTTGCCAAGCGCCGTGCACTGTGAGATTCAGATGTGACGTAAATGTGCCCTACTGGTGACGAACGACGACATACGGGGACGATACGGGACGGACGAGGGACGTGGATTTCATACCCAGTAGCGACGACTATCGCGCGCGACCTGTAAAGTACTATATGAATTTCTCGTTTCCATAATTTCATCAAATTGATATGCGCACGCGGGCTCGCGTGTCGCCCGCCGACGCGGAGCACCCGGGCTAAGTACAGGCGGATGTACGCACTCATTGCACATCGCCGCACATCGCTGACCGCACATCGCTGACCGCTGACCCCGCGGTGTGCCGCGATGTGCGGCACGACGGGCGGAGGTGTGGGCGGATGTAGGTGGTACGGTAGGTGGTAGGCGGTAGGTGGTGTTCGTAGGTGCGCGTTTTAATGCAGCCGCCCTAACTGCTGATGATTGTGTAACGCCCCAGCACGCGCATGAAGTATGGGGTCGCCTCACGGTCACCGCCGCTCACCGTTGAATCAAGCGCGGACAGCCGCGCACTCGCATCTGTGTTGCCTGCCGGTGGTGGGTTACATCCACCCCAACTCTCAACCCCCCCCCCCCCCCCCCCCGCCCCTCGCGCGCGGCAGCAGGCATGCCGGCAAAGGGATGGATAGCGAGTGTGTCGAAGGATGGCGTGTACTCATGCAAGCACTGCCGGGGCAACGTGACGGGCACTTGTGAGAAGATGGCGCGAGAGCGGCACTTCCTAAAATTCCCGAACTGTAGCCACTCGTTGAAGCGTGCGGCTAAGTTGCGCCGCAAGGCCGCCTTATCACAAGCAGCAGCAGCAGGGGCGGCAGCAGCAGCAGCAACAACAACAGGGGCGGCAGCAGGAGTAGCTGCAGCCGTCGGAAACGGCCCGCCGGCGCCGGTCTCGGACGACGGCGGCTCGAAGGTGGACGATGTGATGGGCGTGGGGGAGGACCCCGTTGGCGAAGACGGTATGGACATCGACGCGCCTGCGTGGCCGCCGGCGGGCGTGGAACCCGCGATGAGGGCGTGATATGGAAAGGCGATTCCGGCGACTTCTACATGAAGGTTATCGCCAAGAAGTTCCGGGGAGTATGGCACTACGGCGTGATAACCGGCGTCGTTACCGAGTGGGTGTTGGAGGACTACGGCGGGGCGACCCAGTGGCGCGCTGTTTTCGAGGACGGGGGCATTGTGGGCCTTCTGCGTTCAGAGGTGAGTGGGCCCGGCCTGCGTGCTGGTGGCACCACTCAACTGCGGTTGTATGGAATCACACGCACCCGCCCGGTCGGCGTGGCAGGTTGTGGAGGCTATGACGGCTGCCCAGGAGCACCCCCCTGTGGATGCGGACGGGGAGGCTCGCTTGGTAACCGTCCATGAAGGCGATGACTTGTCCAGTGAATCACGCACCTTGCCCGGCGTGCGGTCAACACAACCCGGCTGGCGGAGGCCAAGCAGAACACTGGCTGCCATGGCGTGTGCCATGTGCATGTGGTCCGGGGCTATGTCAGCATGGTCAACCTCTTCCCCCTCGCGCCGTTCCACCTGTTTTTTTTTGGCTTGGGAAGGGACTTCTGGAGGAAATTTGTCACCGTGCAGGGCCACATTGGATTCCGAGCTATGAAGCAGGAAGACCGGCGCCAGGCTTTAGTCCCGATACCCAGCAACTTTGAACGCGGGTTGCGCCCTTCGTTTGCAGTGTCCAAGAATCGAAAGGTAAACCCCTCCCCCCCCCCCCCCCACCCGGGCGTGGGCGTGGGCGTGGGCGTGACGGCATTCCCCTCCATGACTGCAGGGTCAGGCAAGGTGACGGTGCAGCCCGGCTGGGTCATGGAGGACTGCTTGCACCACATGGAAACGTTTTCCATTCTTAACGCCGGTCCGCTCCTCGAGGAGGCCCGGGTGAAGGCGATCATGCCCGAGAAGGAGCTCGCGTCCCCAGCGGTGGTGCGTTCGGTGTCACGACTGGCGGTGCTTGGGCACATGTACAAGCGCCTGCAAGGAGCTGCGTGGTTCGTCACGCGGTGGGGGTTGCAGAATGTGGTGACGGAGGAGGACGGCCCCGAGCGCAAGGCGCAGGTGGACGCGCTCACTAGGGAGGGGAGGACTCGATACCCAGCGCGGCACCAAGGCGCGGCGGCCGGGGCAGCGCGGCGCCAAGGCGCGGCGGCCGGGGCAGCGCGGCGCCAAGGCGCGGCGGCCGGGGCAGCGCGGCGCCAAGGCGCGGCGGCCGGGGCAGCGCGGCGCCAAGGCGCGGCGGCCGGGGCAGCGCGGCGCCAAGGCGCGGCGGCCGGGGCAGCGCGGCGCCAAGGCGCGGCGGCCGGGGCAGCGCGGCGCCAAGGCGCGGCGGCCGGGGCAGCGCGGCGCCAAGGCGCGGCGGCCGGGGCAGCGCGGCGCCAAGGCGCGGCGGCCGGGGCAGCGCGGCGCCAAGGCGCGGCGGCCGGGGCAGCGCGGCGCCAAGGCGCGGCGGCCGGGGCAGCGCGGCGCCAACGCGCGGCGGCCGGGGCAGCGCGGCGCCAACGCGCGGCGGCCGGGGCAGCGCGGCGCCAAGCGCGGCGGCCAGCGGGGATGGGCGGGGCAGCGCGGCGCCAAGGCGCGGCGGCCGGGGCAGCGCGGCGCCAAGGCGCGGCGGCCGGGGCAGCGCGGCGCCAAGGCGCGGCGGCCGGGGCAGCGCGGCGCCAACGCGCGGCGGCCGGGGCAGCGCGGCGCCAAGGCGCGGCGGCCGGGGCAGCGCGGCGCCAAGGCGCGGCGGCCGGGGCAGCGCGGCGCCAAGGCGCGGCGGCCGGGGCAGCGCGGCGCCAAGGCGCGGCGGCCGGGGCAGCGCGGCGCCAAGGCGCGGCGGCCGGGGCAGCGCGGCGCCAAGGCGCGGCGGCCGGGGCAGCGCGGCGCCAAGGCGCGGCGGCCGGGGCAGCGCGGCGCCAACGCGAGTGGGATGGGCGGGGCAGCGCGGCGCCAAGGCGCGGCGGCCGGGGCAGCGCGGCGCCAAGGCGCGGCGGCCGGGGCAGCGCGGCGCCAACGCGCGGCGGCCGGGGCAGCGCGGCGCCAAGGCGCGGCGGCCGGGGCAGCGCGGCGCCAAGGCGCGGCGGCCGGGGCAGCGCGGCGCCAAGACAGCGCATACAGCGGAATCGGCGGAAAGGGATGCATTACAAGTTGTGGACGGCAGGCGCTGAAAACTATGCGGTCATGCCGCAACAACCCCAGCACTGGCTTCTGGATACCTCTGATCTGGCTGGCGGCGGCGGGCTGCGGGATGCAGGGCAGCATGACTGAGGTGGCGGTGCTGGTGAGCTCGGAGAGTCTGCATGCGGCGGAGGCGGCGCAGCCGCATAGGCACTAGACAATGCTCTGAAGCGAGCCCCAATTGTCTGCCCAGCGCCTGCCCCAATGTAACGCACCAGCTTGGCAGCAATTGGCAGCTCTTTTGCCCCCCCTCCACCCCACAGACACACTACCAATACCAGTTTCTCATCCCGGCGGGCAGTTGATGCGTATACCCAGGCTTGTGCGTCCGCGGTGCGGGGGGGGGGGGGGGGGGGGGGGAATCACTATAGCTAAGCTAGTGATGTGAGATATGAGTGCAGCAACAGATATTGTGCAAGATATAATACGATGGCATGCAAGCGGGTCCCCGCTCTTCCACAATAATCATTGGCCCTGCTCCCTCTTGCCCCGCCCCCGGTGCCCTTTAGCTGCTCTCAGCATCCCGAGTGGGATGGGCGGGGCAGCGGTTGCTACCGAGTGAGGCGTAGCATCGTTTGCAGTAGCAACGCAGCCTTTCCGGTGTGACGCCGCCTGGATGTAACCCAGCAGTACGCGCAAAGTGCAAGTGCAAGCTGCTGATGGCGGGGATCCCGCGCGCGGGGGGGGGGGGGGGGGGGGGCAGCGGCTGTGGGATAGGCGGGGCAGCGGTTGCTACCGAGTGAGGCGTAGCATCGTTTGCAGTAGCAACGCAGCCTTTCCGGTTGCATAGTGTGACACCGCTTGGATGTAACCCAGCAGTACGCGCAAAGTGCAAGTGTTACACGTCCGTGTGCCCCACCCAATGACATTGCGCCCGACCTCACTGACGGCATGTCTCGCTCTCCTTCAGCTCCTGGGCCGTCCGCCGCCTCACCCTGCGCACCCTACCAGCCGCGCGTGCCTTCTCGGAAGCCTCACACACGGCGGCGCGAGTCGCGTCGTGGAACGCGTCCCTGACATGGCGGAACTCCGCCCTCACTGTGGCCGTGGTCGGGCAGAGGACTGCCCGCTGATGGGTCGCCATGCATGGGTACTTGGGGCCGCACAAAGCCGGGGTGCCGTCGCAGCAACACTCCCAGTCCGTCCGTTGGCCGCAGTCCACGCATGACGGGCGTCCGGCCAGGACACGCACATGATAGTGCATGTGGCCACCTCCCGCCACTGCTCGCAGTGCTCCGGTCAACATGGCGACGAGCAAGTCGGCATGTCCCGCAGGTGGCTGCGGGGCGGGTGGCGCGAGCGCAGCCTCGCTCGCCTCGACAACCCCCTCAGCCCGATCAGTCGCCTCGACCACGGCCTCCTCCGCCTCCTGACGCGGCGCACCAGGTGCATCATCGTCGCCTGGCAGGGCGTCCCCCCCCGCAACGGCGCCGTCGGCGGTGGCCGACGCCGTCGTGGCGGGGTGTTGTGAGGAGGTGGCCCTAGACATAGGTGGGGCCGGCACCGCCATGTGTTGCTCCACATGCGGTGCGGTTCCTGACGCGACAGCTCCGTCGCACCAGTACCGGCGCCGGCACCCCACGCCTGCTGGGATTACCACCAACCGGCATGTTTCCTTTGGGAGGCGGTTCATCCGCGTCGGAGGTGAGCGGCGGTGCCTGTGTGGGTGTGAATACTGCCCGGCCATTAGGGCTCCCGCCGCCTGCCGCTCCGCCGACCCAAGCCGCGGCGTGTGCTGCGCCCCGCATAGTCGCCTCGAATATAATATACATGACGCGGGGACGGGGGGGGGGGGGGGGGGGGGGGATTCGTGCGTTTCGTATGTCGGCGGAAAGGCGTGCGAAGCTGCGGCTGGCGAAGGTGGTGGAAATAAGCGTGGCGGCGTCGGCGGCGTATTACCGTGCGTGCATGCGTGCGCAACCCCGCGGCAGCAAGCGCCGGACTCGGCGTGTGCCGGCGGCAGAGCTGCGAAGCCATGGACACGGTACGGGATGCCAAGTCTGGCTAAGCAACTGCCGAGGCTGGCGGCTTAACCCCCATGTCCGGCGGTTAAGGGACGGAAAGTGCGTAGAAGTTGATCGGCAAAGCGGGCATATAAGCCTGGCTGTGCTAGGTTCCTATTAAGTAATGGCGGTTTGTGCTAAGTAATTCGTAGGGGTGGACCATGCAGCGCAGGTAGGGGGCGGTATAAATGAGGCCGGGCACATATACTGCTCCACGAAACGACACTGTCGCACGTGTAGTTGAATAGACGCCCCCCCCCCCCCCCCCCCCCGCCGGGTCGGCCCGCCGGGTCGGCCCGCCGACCCGCCACGGCATGTAATATCTGTCATGCATCGCCGGGGTATGTGTGAGTGGATGCCCCGCCGCCACACACCCCCCCCCCACCCCACCCCCCCCCCCCCCCCATTTACACTTGTGCACTCATTAAGTTTGGGCTGGTTTCGGAGCAGTACATGTACGTATGTATATACATACAATGGAACGTAGGACCTGCGCGGAAAGAGGCGGGGCTGGCGGAGTGCGTTGGGGGTGCGTAGAGTAGCGTGTTGGTGAGATTCGGGGTGCATCGGACGCCGGATGCCCATCCACCCAGCGTAAAAGACGCGTACGTAATATTCACACTATATATATTCACACGCAAATGTGTGAAAACCGGACATACCGTGCCGGATGGGTGGGAATACGGCGTCCGATGCAGCCAAAACCCCAGCACCACGCTATTCCATGCACCGCCAATGCACTCCGCCAGCACCGCCTCATTCTCTGTCGATTTCGAAAACGCCTTCACAATATCCACCGCTAATTGCAATTGCCACCGTGTAATGTTGTCACGATGTGCGCACACAACAACACTTACTACCGGTTCCGACGCGGATGGAGGCGAGGCTTGCGGAGTGCGTTGGGGGTGCGTAGAGTAGCGTGCTGCAAATAATTGGGGTGCATCGGACGCCGGATGCCCATCCACCCGGCGTAAAAGACGCGTAATATTCACACTTTATTAACACACAAATGTGTGAAAACCGGACATTCCGTGCCGGATGGGTGGGAATACGGTGTCCGATGCAGCCAAAACCCCAGCACCACGCTATTCTATGCACCGCCAATGCACTCCGCCAGCACCGCCTCATTCTCTGTCGATTTCGAAAACGCCTTCACATTATCCACCGCTAATTGCAATTGCCACCGTGTAATGTTGTCACGATGTGCGCACACAACAACACTTACTACCGGTTCCGACGCGGATGGAGGCGAGGCTTGCGGAGTGCGTTGGGGGTGCGTAGAGTAGCGTGCTGCAAATAATTGGGGTGCATCGGACGCCGGATGCCCATCCACCCGGCGTAAAAGACGCGTAATATTCACACTTTATTAACACACAAATGTGTAAAAACCGGACATTCCGTGCCGGATGGGTGGGAATACGGCGTCCGATGCAGCCAAAACCCCAGGGACACGCTATTCTATGCACCGCCAATGCACTCCGCCAGCACCGCCTCATTCTTTGTCGATTTCGAAAACGCCTTCACATTATCCACCGCTAATAATTGCAATTGCCACCGTGTAATGTTGTCACGATGTGCGCACACAACACTTACTACCGGTTCCGACGCGGATGGAGGCGAGGCTTGCGGAGTGCACTGGCGGTGCACAGACTAGCGGGAAACTAGATCCATTGTCGCTTATTTACAAGCACGGGCGGTGCTGCCAGACCTGATCGTCTACGGCCGATATAATATTCACACTAAATTAACATCGGTGCACACCGCCGCACACCGCCGCACACCGCCGCACACCGCTGCGCGCGCACATTCGTCGCACACATTATCCCGGATTCACTCGCCGTATCCATTACGCCGTGCTACTTCAACAATAAACATTGCGAAATTACACCGACACAATGCCGCACCGACTAGCTCTTGACAATACGTGCATATAAATAGTAGTGGCGCGCTGCTCCTCGCCTCCGATGTGTCGTTGACTGCTGCGGAAGGCGGTCGTCGACTGGGTGTTAGTTTCTCCACCTCGGCCGCCCCCCCCCCCCCCCCCCCCCCGCGCGCCCCCCCCCCCTTCACCGCTCACAGCGCCATGGCCGACCTCGCCCCCCCGGGCAAAAGTGGGCGGCGAGCCTTGTTGTCTCGCGTGTCCGCGCCGCCGGCATCGAGGAGGACGAGAAAGACATGAGGAAACGCGTGACAAGGTGGGCGCGCAACAAAACACTCCATCCTCCACATTAGCACGCACCCACTCGTGGCTAACTTGTGCCGCGCGCAGGTTCGTCCGGGAGCGCCGTTAAGGCCCACCTCAACGCCAAGGCTTCCACAGTGCCAGCGGCGCAACTCGTGGTGGCCGAGGAGGCCGCATCCTCAGCCGCTTAAAGGCGAAACGATTGTGGCTTGTTGTGGGTGTCTGGGCACAGGGGGCGTCCCGACGCGAAGGTAAGGAAGCTCATGGCGGCGTCGTCGACGGCACAGCCTCCCGGGGTGGTGAAGACACTGACGGATGACAAGAAGCGGAAGAGGCCAGTGAAGAAACGCCGAGGTAAGAAACTGACGGTCGCGGAGTCGGAGGCGGAGTCGGAGGCGCAGGCGGAGGCGGAGGCGGAGGCGGAGGCGGAGGCAGCGAGATCGTCGAAGCGGAGGGTCCCGCGGGCACGCAAGAACAAGAACAAGCAGTAGCCCCCGCCCCCTTACCCCCCCCCCCCCCAGGCGGGAGCGGCTGGCGGCGAGGGGGGGCGGGGGGGGGGCGGGGCGGGCGTGGTCCCCCCGCCCCCGCACCCCCCCCCCCCCCCCCCCGCCGGGCCACATTCCCCGATGGCAGCTGTCGCGAATATTGTAATTCAATCATTCTTCGGCAAACCGCCGCCTGCCCCCGCCCTCCCCCTCGCGAATATTTATGTAACGTGAGCACTCTTTGGCAAAACATGGCAGCCAAACCGCCCATCTGATGACCTTTGATCGGACGGCTGGCAGGCCCGTTCAGCAGTACTAGCTATAATGTACACAAAATTCCCCACTTTGGCCGAATAGTACGGCTGAGATTTGCGCTCCCATGTACTAATAGTCGTAGTTATCCACAGGACCACTGTCCATCGTGCCCGGGTACCGGGTACCGGGTACTACATACCCGGTACCGGCTCAATAAATATATCGCGTACTACCCGGTACTGCACGGACAACCTTGTACCTTGTACGTCAGTGCCATGTAACATTTTACCGGGCTCGTACGACTACCAGAATGATGACAAAAAGGATTTATCGCCCGCCGGCAATAACGCCGGATGTACTCGCACGTAACTGGATGGACGTGCCGCCACCAGCAGCAGCCTTCACGGATAAATAATAGTCGCTAGTAGTAGTGCTTCGTCACCTGTATGTCACATCTGAATCTCACAGTGGTGCCAACGGTAATCCTGGTTCTAACCCGCCAAATAAATATATCCGCCCCGGTGCTGGCCCTTTTCCTTCTGCCTTTCTGCCAGGACCGCCCTCTAATCCTCCGCCTAACCCCTCTCAGGCCTCTGGCTCAGGCACTAGGCCGATTCCCGGCTTAGCCGGATATGGCCGTTACATTGGAATCTGTTCTGGCTGTGGTAAAATAGGCCACTCTATTATGGTCTGCCCTGAGACTAGCCTCACTGACAAAAAGGCTTGGCAAGCTAAAGTCGCTGCCACCAAAACCTCTAAGGGTCTTAAGGCCATGAACCTGAATGACCAATGACGGGTTGGGGCGGAGTTACCGTCAGACGTTCGAATTGTAATTCAATCGAATTTGTCCCAGCTCCGCCGTGTTATCCCCCGACCTCTGAGGCCCGATCTCCAATGGCACTGAATCCGGACGAGAATAGCCCGGCTACCGCCGCCCTAGTGGCTGATGCACAAGCTGAGGCCTCCTCGGTATTGCCCACCGAGTCGTACAAACCAGAGTCGCTCACCAGCGAGCAGGTTCGTAGGTCCCTGTCTGCCGCTGACTTTGCCATCCCTGCGGATAATCCAACCGAGGGCATGTCTCGTACTGAGAAACGTTCTGCTATTCGACGGTTTCGTCAACGTCAGTACGCTAAACAGCGGCGGACTAAAAAGAATATTAACCGACCACCTGCCTGCCCACCTGACTCTATCCGTTTTGATAAAACTGAAATGTCTCGACTAAATTCTGAATATGGTCCCATAACTCTGGACGCTTGTGCCTCTGCGTTTGACGATGTTTGCCCTGAGTACTGCTCTAAAGATAAACCCTTTACCTCCACTTCAGCTATTGGTCATACTGTACTAATAAATCCACCATACGACGAATCAGTATTGTCGATTCTCGAACATTTTGAGTCTCAACGCCGGGAATCACCTTATGACACCCGTGCTATAATCATTTTGCCTCGCTGGTCTTCCGACTTAGGGAAATCTTGGACCCCTATACTGAAAAAGTACAAACGACTCCATTCCTATCCCGCGGCTACCTACATGTTCCACACTGCCACATCTGCCACTGAGGACTTGCCAATGCCACCCACACAGTGGATAGTTGACGTATACCTCGCAGATAGCACTGTCGAGGAACGTGAGGCTGCTGCTATTAATTCTGTCATGGTCACTGAGGACTACAAAGCCCTCAGCTACGAATCGCAAGGTAAGACATACATCCCGCGTGCCCGACTCAAGTCGCACCAACCCCGCTTTGAAACACAAAAAGGCTTTATAACGCCTATGAACGACAACGATCTGCTATTACTCAACCCAACTCTAGCTGAACACCCTGCTTTACCGCCCGCTACTATGATGCTCGATAACGGCGCTACCCTTTGCTTTATCTTTCCGGCTAACGCTAGATTGGTGTACCCGGGTTCACTAAACAGATACATGTCGTCGACCGGCCATATCACACTCAAGGTTTAATCGTTTTTCCTCGTCCTTCCAGTATGTTGATGCTAACTCATCTCTCTAGCTGCGGTAGAGAGTACAAACCCTAACAGGGTTTCTGGACCGTCATCTGGAAACCCTAAAATCGGGATATCGGCCAGATTTCGGCGATAATCTCAGCGAAAAACTTTATGCGCTGATTCCTCTATCACCCAGGGGGAGTGCCGCACCCAAACCACCATGATTCCCGGGCCTTTTGGTCCCTATTGGCCATGGAAGATGGGATGTTGGTACAGTGGGCGGGGTGGCGGCCATCGTCGGGGTCGACGGCGGCCGATAAATTATCGACAAAAGACAGAAAAATGCAAAAAAATACGTAAAATATTTCTGAAAATGCAAGACACTCATATAATGATAACCATCAATGCCCAGAAAGATAGGATTACACAGAGGGATGAGTTTACATGTCCAGTACACGGTTGGTGTTGATGGTGGGAGGGTTGGCGGGTCCAATCTTGGCCCATCCATCCGCCTGCAGGTGGGCTGCAACATGCCTGGCAAAGCATGGGCGGGTGCAGAGGGATGAGCACACAGGGGCGCCGCAGTCAGAGCAAATGCTACGGACCAGGTTGCGGCGGCATTCCACACACTGCCTACGCTTGGCGCGTTCTTTGCCATCCTTGAACTTGCTGGGGGTGTTCTCAGGGTTGGGAGCGGAGTACATCGTAGCTGTGCGCTTGGTGCCTTTTGTGCGCCAGCCCTAATCAAACGCGCGGGGCACTCCAGAGGGTCCGTCACCTGTCTCAGTATCAAAGGGACTAGGAGCACTGCAATGAGAGCTCTTTGAGCTGCGGGTAGTTGCACGGCTGCGGGGGACAGGCGAGGTGCTGTGCAGGCCAGATGCAGAGCCCATCATCTCAGCCCTCCCCTCCGCAACCAGCGCGTCCACCATGGCGCACTTCCACTCATGACGCGTCATGTCCTTGTTGTTGGTGAAAGAAGTGTAGCACAGGTAGGCGTTGGATTCGGCCACTGCAGCGGTGTACAGCCAGAACCGGAGCACAGCACTACGGGGGCCCCAGCCAGTGGCAACAGAGTGGGGGCCCACACTCAGCTTGTTGTTGATGTCCACCGCGTTGAAGTGCTGCCGATAGGTGGCGTGGCTCTCCCGTTGCTCCACCTCGTAGCGGTACTTGTGTACGCGGCCGTCCTTGTACTTGGACTTCAGTCGCTCCACAGGCGGTGTGATAGCATCACTGCAGCATGTATGCACAAGGAGCATGGGTTGGGTATCCTGCCAGGCGGAGGCATAGACCATGCAGCGCTCACCAGGCTTGCCAGGAACATCATGCTCCTTTTGCAGTGACGCGAAGTTGATGCGCGCTCCTGCCACAGCACTAATGAGGCGTTGCTGATTCCTCTATCACCCAGTCCTGGCATGTCTCGCTCTAATGACTGTCAGGCAGGTCCCCAGGGTCGCCCCAGAAGCGAAAGTAGGCGCGCCACTCGTTGAAGCGGCGCTGTGTCATCAGCGCAGCGAAGCCATAGCGGGTGGGCATCGCCTTGATGGAGGGCACTGCAGGGTTGTCCCACAGCTCCTCCAGCGACACCGTCGAGTGAAGCGTCATCGCGAGTAGAACCGCCAGGAAGACCTTGAACTCCGCCAGGGAGAAGGGGACGACACTGCTCCCCCCCTTCTCGGTGTGGCGGCGCTGGTTCATGGCATCGACGGCGCGCGACATCGCGCTGAGGGGGAACCACTGCCAGAAGTGCCATGCCACGCCCGCCTGCGCCGCCTCACTGTGGTTGCGGCGGTAGTGGCCGGAACGTGGGGGTTACGCTCTGGCCTGCTCACGCTGACAGCGGTAGCAAGAGGCGGGTACCCAGTCAGGCGGCGGAAGCTCGGTGGGGGTGGGGCGAGGGGTTGGTGCCGCGGGATATTCGTCGCGTTCGGCGGAGTCACCAGCGGGCTCGGCATCGGCGTCCGCAAACGCATCCAGCAGCTGCTGGTTGGCCGCCTGCACCTCCTCCAAGTCAACGGTGGTCGGACCCACCCGCCTGTGCTCCGCGGGGGCCGCTGCTGGGGCGGGGGGGGCGAGGGCGGCAGCCTTGAGGCTGACCTCACGCTCTATCTCAGGGTGATCTTTGGCGAAAGTGACGCGATGCCACGCGCCAGAGTGGCCACAGACGACGCCGCGCAGCGTGACACCCGCCACGGGCTCCCCTGGGTGGGCAGCAACCCATACCTTCTTGGCGGCGTCGGTTATATCACCGAAACGGACAGTAATGGCCGTTCCGAGGGGCAGCCGCATGGTGGGCAGGTGGTGGTGGTGGCGGCGGCGGAGCCCGCGATCTGCTGGGCCCATCGCATGCGCATTGTGGGTATCTGGCCCACCCCCGCCGCGAAAACTATATCCCAGCTGCCTTGGGGTGTCAGCTACGAGGCCTGACCGTTGGTTACGGTTGGGACGACCTCCGTTGCTCAGAAATTCTATTTAACTATTTAGTGCACCAAGGTGCACTATAGGTGTACCGGGGTTCACGTCCGTTAGCCGGAAAGGCTAACGGACTTATTGATGAACGGTATGTCCGCATAAACAAATTACCGACTCGAACTCTAAATAATAAAATCCGGATCGTCATGGCTGATGGCCGCCTCTCTCTCGCGGCTAAATCGTGCACCCTCAAGTTAAACATAAACGGTTATACGGCTACAGTTGAATTTCTCGTTACTACGCTACAGAACTCGTTCAACTGTATACTAGGCATGTCCTTCAACCTAGATATTGATTGGCTCAACCCCGATATTGATTGGCCAACCGGTAAATTAACTTTTTCCGATGGCAGCGCAGTGAAATAATCTGCCCTACTCAGTCCCGCGAATCTAACGTCGATATCGTTCACGCTAATGCTATGGCTCGTGAAATAAAGGGAAAAGATCCGAATACTGTATTTTTCTGCGCAATCCTAAAAGAATATGACGCTACTGAAACAACTACCGCGGACCAAATTGACTCCGACATCGCAGGAGTGACTACTGACCAAAGCACAGAATACACTAAACATGTACAATCTATACTGCTTAAGCACCGCTCTATTTGCCAACCTCTTGACTCCCTACCGCGCTCACGCCCTGGCCTCGACCTTGAAATACCACTAACCGAAAATGCATCTGTTCCGGCCGGAAAAATCTACCGACTTTCACCCGCTGAATTAGAGGAATTAAAAAAACAACTTAACAGCTTCTTAGAGAAGGGTTTTATCCGTGAATCTTTCTCTCCCTTTGCCGCCCCTGTCCTGTTCGCTCGAAAGGCAAACGGCGGCCTCCGCATGTGCATCGACTACCGTCATCCTAACAAATACACCAAACGAATCGAGTTTCCGGTACCCAACGCGGACATGCTACTCGATATGCTGTCTGGTGCTGCAGTTTACTCTGCTCTCGACCTTGCTCTAGGATACCACCAACTTCGCATCAAAAGCTCTGACGTACAAAAAACTTCGTTTAAATGCCAGTTCGGCCAGTTCGAGTTTCTAGTAATGCCCTTTGGCCTCACAAACGCCCCCTCTGCCTTCCAACGCTGGATGAACCATGTACTACAGCCTCACAAAAACACCTTTATCCTCGTTTACCTTGACGACGTTTTAATCTTCAGCAACTCTCTCGATGAACACCTCCACCATCTCGACATCACACTCGGCTTACTGGCGCAGCATGATATACGACTACGATTACCTAAGTGCTTTTTCGGTAAACACGAGCTTGAGTACTTAGGACACATGGTCAGCGAAACTGGCCTACGCCCCTCTGATAATAAAGTCTCCGCCGTTAAGAACTGCTCCCCACCGCGATATGTTCAGCAGGTCCAACAGTTCCTAGGCTTTTGCAATTTTTACCGCCGTTACATACACAAACACTCTGACTTAGCTGCACCCCTTTACGACATTACTCGCAAAAAGAAAACTTTCGAGTGGGGTGTACGCCAACACACTGCTTTTAATGCACTGAAACACGCGCTCTGCTATGCCCCTGTACTAATGAGTCCTAAAACCGGTCCTGACGCGGAATTCGTCATATCCACGGATGCCAGTAAATACGCCTTAGGCGCGGTTCTTTTACAAAAAGACGATTCCAACAAGTTACGCCCGTGCGCTTACTTTGCCAAAATACTACAACCTGCTCACACAAATTATCCTACATATGACCAAGAACTATTAGGTGTTGTCTGCGCCCTTAAAGAATGGCGCTGCTATATCGAAGGTGCTGCTAAGATTACAGTAATCACCGATCATGCCACCTTACGTCATTTACCAACTCAAGATGCCCTCGGCCGCCGCCACGCCCTCTGGCTCTCTGACATTTCACCTTACCTTGCCATCTCAACCCGCACTCAAAAACCTGTTTTGTCAACACTTTACCGCAAAGGTAGTCAAAATGAAGCCGACGCCCTATCCCGCCGGCTCGATCTTAAACATGATGTCCTCGCCACTGAGAAAAGACTACTTGACTCAAAACTAGAAGATATGCATGATTTTCTCTCGTCTATGTGTCACTTGCAAATCGACCCCTCATTGCTTAACCGCATTCGCCACGGCTATAGCATTGATACAAATTATTCAGGCCCCCGCATACTTGTCGGTGTCACCTTTGACCCTACCGATAACCTTTATTGGATGGCTGATAAAGTCTGCATACCTGCTGCCGATAAACAAATCATGGACTCTATCATACACGAATATCATGATACTGCTGGACACCCGGACGCCCGACGCGCTTTACTCAATATTTCGAAAACGTTCTGGTGGCCACGCATGAACAAAGATATAAAACAATACTGCAAACATTGTTCCACCTGTCAACGCATTAAAACTTCTACCCAAAAACCACCTGGTATATTATCTCCATTACCAAAAGCCTCTCGACCTTTGATTATTTCAATGGATTTCATAACAGTCCTCCCTTTGCAAGACGGCTATGATGCTATAGCAACCTTTGTCTGCACCTTTTCTAAACAAGCCCACTTTATTCCCTGCAACATGTCTATTGACGCTTCCCAATTAGCCAAACTGTTTCTAAATGACATCTACCGACATCACGGCCTGTGCCGTATTATTATTTCCGACCGTGATCCCCGTTTTACCTCCGCATTTTGGCAATCCTTATTCCGCTCTCTCAAAACCAAGTTAAACTTATCATCTTCATACCACCCTGAAACTGACGGTCAAACTGAACGTACCCACCGCATTGTTGAACATATACTTCGCGCTTTTGTGCATAAAAATCATGATGACTGGCTAAATGCCCTATCTCTTGCTGAATTC
This sequence comes from Tetraselmis striata, assembly GCA_006384855.1. Lineage (NCBI taxonomy): Eukaryota > Viridiplantae > Chlorophyta > Chlorodendrophyceae > Chlorodendrales > Chlorodendraceae > Tetraselmis > Tetraselmis striata. The sequence continues at coordinate 98,191 of VCJN01002907.1, read as the reverse complement.
TCATATAATAACTCCACCCACTCCGCCACAAAACACCCTCCCTTTGAAGCCGTGTATGGCCTTAACCCGTTAACCCCTGCCAGTCTCTTGCGCCAAACCCCGAATATAAACCAACCACACCTTGACCTCTTACATACTATATATGATACTCATGCCCTTATAATCGAACAGCTGAAATTAGCCGACGAATACCAAAAAGCTTATGCATACAACCGTACCCGACCGGAAGAATTTTTTGAGGGTGATAAGGTATGGTTGTCCACTGAACACCTTCTGTTACGAAACCAACCAACTAACAAATTCCGTCAACGTTTTATTGGCCCTTATCTCATTGTTCGTAAGATTTCACCTCAAGCTTACCACATACGTTTACCCCACACAATGGAATGCCACCCTGTGTTTCACATTTCTCGCCTTCGTCGCTATCACTCCCCTGATGTTCCACCCGACACTGTCCCTGGTCGCACTGCTCTACCGGCGGATGAATTTATCATAGATCAAATCCTCAACCACCGTATCGAATATAACAACGATAACCTTGACTACTCCCGCGGCCCTACGCTTCTGTTCCTAGTCCGTTGGCAAGGCTACGACGGATCCCATGATTCATGGGAACCATATCAAAATCTTCGTCGTGTTGACATGCTACACCTATATGCAGACAAATCTCAGCCCCTGCGTGACTTATTCCATATACCACACTACCGCAACTTGCATTCCAAGTATCCGGCCCGCTTCCCATTGAAAATACCGTAGCTATTTTTCTCCGTGAGGGGAAGGAATGTTAGAACTACACCTAACCCTGCACTTTACCCACATAAACACTTACCTCATATTATTATCATTTCCTATATCATATCACTACCTGCCGTACTCTGTAACTCGTACTGTAACATGTACGCATACCATTAACCATTATCAATCCCAATCGCCAATGCTACTACTAACAGTCCCCGATGCTGCTACTGACATTCCCCGATGCTATATCTCCACAATGACCAAGACTGACCGCTGAACTGCTCTGCCGCTGCTCTGCCTCTGTGCTGCTGACTGCCGATAAATAGCTCGACCAGCTGATGATTCTGTAACATTCGATACTGTTTCCTCACAACCTTTGCCTTCTTGCCTCTATTTGCATTAGGGCATTACTGTACCTCACACGCCCCGTCGAGACATATATAGGAAAGGGGGTTGTTGGTCGGTGTAGATTTGGTGTTGAAAGGAGTAATTAGGGAGGGGCGGGGGGGGGGGGGGGGGGGGGGCGCGTGAGGTATGGAGCATGGTGGCTAGGGTTGTCTCGTGTCTCAACGCGTGACTGGCCGCGTTGTGCCTATCGCGCGGGGTTTCTCCATGAGGCGTAAACAGCCTGGCGTCCCGTCTTGGTGTGGGCAAGGGGGTGTAGACAGACACCCAAAGCGTGGGAAAGGGCGGCACGTCGGCAGGGGCAAAGGGGGGGGGGGGGCTTGACGGCGTGTGTCGGCGCTTTTGGCGCGTTTGGGCTCTCGCGTCTCGCGTAGTGGTGCCTGTCGCGCGGGCTTCGCCCATGCTGGGGTGCAAACAACCCGGCGTCGCATCCTAGCGTAGGCAAAGGGGTGTAGGTGGACACGCGAAGCCTAAGGGAAGGCGGCACATCGGCAGGGGCAAAGCGCGCGGCGGGGGGGGGGGGGGGGGGGGACGAGGGGGGCTGATGGCACGTGATGGCGCGTTTGGCGCGTTCGGTGTCGCTCGCGTCTCGCGTGGTCGTACCTATCGCGCGAGGTTCCTCCATGAGGTGTAAGCAACTTGGCGTCGCGTCCTAGCATAGGCAAGGGGGTCGTAAGTGGACACGCGAAGCGTAGGGAAAAGCGGCACGTCGAAGGGGGAAAAGAGAAAAATAGCATGATGGTGCGTGATATCGCATGATCGCGAGGGGCTTCCGTCTCGGCGCTTAGCTTTGTTGGTTCCCCTACGCGGTACCAACCACACCGGCGTCACGTACTAGTCTAGGCATGGGGCGTCTAGGTGGTCATGCAACGTATGACAAGGCTACCGCTGAATGTTGGCCCAACGCACGCAAAAAGTCTATCAAGAATCATACCTCCAATACTGATTTGTATAAAGTCAACTCATCGTCATCTCAACCTACTCATGAAACGTCCTCGACAACATCGGATGGGACTTTTGGATCGGAGGGTGGGCAGCATGGGCCACAATTGTAGCAATAATAAAACAGTCATGGGATATGGTGGCGGCGTGACCGCTGGACTCAACCATCCCCGGCGAGAGATGTGCTGGCAACACAACTCATGTAATCCATGTCCCATTGTGATCGACAGTGTTTGGGGATCCGCCGTATTGAGCATGGTGCGACGGTGGCCTATGACATGCTTTGGGTCGCAATGGCCAGCCCACGGGGAATGCGGGCATGGGCCAACGAATGATGTTGTGGCGGGTCATTGGAGCAGGGTCTTCAGAGAAACGACTATGGAGCAGCGGGCAGCACTGCTGATGATATGTTCGTCGTGTGTGGTACTGTTGTGCCTATGAGTGCCTATGCCTATGAGTGCTGCGCCGCAGCCGTCCGCGCCTTAACAATCCAGCCGCGCGATGTGATATCAACGGTGGGGATACCGTGTGACAAGTGGACACCACGTATATGCACGCTGGGGCAGCGATCGTCGTGGTCTAAGCTGATGAAACTCGAAAAAAGGCAGCACGGGCGAGGGCCGGCGATTTGTGCTGCGGGAAGTAGCTGTATCTATGGTTTCGGAGCATAATCCGTGGAGCAGCGCGGCAGTGCTACTACTATATCCGGCGTGTAGTGTTACGTCCGTAGCCCTACTATGAAAATTGGTTTGTGAATTTGTGTCTTATAATATGTGTTTTAATGCATCCCCTGCGCTGCGGGGCTAGCTGCGTGCACTATCTGTTATGGTGCCATATACGCACTGCCGGTGCTGTGCTATAACCCCTGGCAGCTGGCTATTGCCTGGAAGTAAACACGGGCGAAATTATTGTTGCGGTTTGAGCTGAAACTCGCAGCATGTGTTGCTTACATACACTACACAGCACTGCCATAGTTTGATCTGCAATGGCCAGCACATGGGACAGTGCGTGTGAGGGCCGGCGAGTTATGCTGCGGGTTTCAAAGGGAGGGGGCTGTGTGGCGCCTTGGCTTGTGTTACAGTGTTTTCTAGGGCAGGGGTCTCATCTTACACCCCTCCACATAAGCCCGGGTTTTGCATTTTCGATCGCAAAGCGCATGCATGGGCGAGGATAACGCCGGCTGCATGTGCATACATGCTAACTACAGTGGGAATAGTTCGGGGCGAACGCCTATTGTGCGCTTAATACCCACCCGCGCGACAACACGACCATTTGTGGGTGCCCTTTCAAAAACGCGAAATCAGTGCATGATGCGTTGGCGCCAAAACATTGTGGGTTGCGCCAACCGTCCAAACCTATGATAATAGGGGCTTACGTCGCACCACACTCGGTGGTTACGGCCCTTGGCATAAGCTGCACACACCGTGCGTGTAGGCCACTGAAAGCATGTCGCTATAGGCACGACGTGACACCCCAACGACAAGTTGGCCACTATGGGGAGCAATTTTGGGGTGAAAAAGCTGCTGTTTCTGTGGCGAACGCACGTAGGAGAGGCGCTCGATGGCCCCCTTGGCGTAGGCCAATGCTCTAGTATGGGGGCGCGCGGTGGAATGCCAGTTGCACCGTTTCGTGGGCGGGGTGGCGCGGTAGGGGCGTGGACTTTAATTAATATGAAATTCCTTGAAAAATGCTGTGGAAAATGGCATTTTGGCTGGTAGATGTGTGTATCGCTAGGAGGCGGCACATGCCAAGTGTTGGTGATTCGCGGTTATCCACACACATAACGCTCTCGCACAGCCGAGTATGGGGGTTAGACACGCACTTGGCGCAAAGCCGCGCGCCCGACATGGGTGGGCACATAAGGCTGTGAGGGGCAACTTGGATGATCATCTTCGGGAATTTTTCCCGGGGCCCCAAAAATCCGAATTTTTGATTTTGAAAGATTGGTTTCGACGCAGATTTGAACGAGGAATTGCGTGGTATTTTTAAAACAATTTCCTGAGCAAACCCTGACATGTTATAGCGTTTTAAAGCGAAGGGGGTGTTGCTGCGCGTTGCCGACACTGATGCCACGCCAGTATCGCAACGCGACATGTACTGGCCGCCGCCCACACGGCTGCACCCCAACCAAATGCACCCGAGCCCCTCGCCAATGTGTTTCCTCACGCGTTCATGGCCATCCCGCCGTTTGGTTGTCTATTCACGCGCGTCGGCGTGTGCGTGATACCGACCCTGGTGCAGTTGCAGGCGACGCCCATCCACGCACCAAGTGCAGCGTGACACCCTAGTCAAAGGTCTTTAAGCTTCGGTTTGAGCCACTCGTCATGCAGGTTTTATAAAACCCTCTGAGATTCCAGGGTTTCATCTCATCTACCCTACGTTCAGGTACCCTAGACTTCTGAAGTCTTGAGACTGCCGAAAAGGGACCCCAAACTTATGTGCAGGGGTGTATAAGTGTCTATCTAGGGCAGGGTACTAATGACCTCAACGAGTGTACCGTCAGTTTTTGTACTGCTCGGAAATCTGAACTAATAATCTTATAACCTTAAAGTAAAGACCGTTGGGTGTTCAACTACGACCTACGTGACATTAGGGTACGTAGTAAAAGTACAAATTACAACCATCGTTTTCGGCCTCTGCGGTACGGGATGCCGGAGAGGTAAGGAACTTAAGCGGCCCCAAATATACAGGCATTGCCCATTGTTTTGTCGTATATACCCGGTACCGAACGGCTCGTTGTACCGTGTGGGGCACTGATTTGAAGTTGAGTTGTTCAAAACCCGTTAATTATTTTTGACGCATATAGTAAAGTGGTGAAACACTGAGACCATGCTTGCACCTGTCTCTAAAACGGCCGTTTAGGCAACAATCATCTCACGAGTAATACGGAAACCCGTGGGTAGGCGACGCTTCGTTATAGTCAGCAAGCAAATTGCCAGAGCATTCTGCAAGAATAATTAGAGGCGGGTGACGAAATTTCCACTATCCCTTGCAAGTTGGAATCTGTGACAGGATAAATAAACCCTGCAAAACCTAGTAGTAACCCGTCAACCAGTAACCTGAGTTAATGACCCCGGTACATGAGTCACATTAGCGAAAGCGGGTGACGTTTCATCTATTCATCTGTCCACCTCGCGCATATGTCTCCCTCGCAGCACACCTTGTAATCATCCTCTTTTCTTCCACAACGTTCCTACGCTTAACTCTAATACTTGTCTGCTTCCGAACTGAATCATGCATCCTGTTGATCCTTCCCGTCACACGTGGTGCTTCTACGGCATTGGCTCCGGGATCGGGACAGCTCCATGAGGAATGCTCTGTGGCTCCGGAAATAAGCTTGGAACTGGAGGCAGGTTCTCGGCGTTGGCGCCGAAATGCTTCAACTTGACGATTAGTACCGCCGTGTGTTTGCTGGGCTGTTGTCTGCGGAAACTCCAATAGGTGGCTGCTGCGCGTCGGGCGATCCGACACTGTCGGAAAATCTGAGAGCATACGGCCAACGGTGCATGGGGTTGTTTTCTCCGCCTTCACCAACACCCAAAGAGACAGCCGGGCGGCCTAGCCGCTTGGCCGTGACAGGGGGAGCGAAGCGCTGGAGCAAGCTGCGAGTTCCGGGGGCACAAATAACGGCGGGAACATGTGCTTATGCGGCGGCCACGTAGTCACGGGTTTCCGCGGCCGGGCTAGCGCGTACATGTTGGCGCCCATGTACACGCGCAATTCCTCATACGACTCACGTGTCGCCTGCTGATGCCACTGACGCAAAATTATCACATGTAATGCAACATAGCCACGTGGCCTACGGAGTCCCCGCCGTCCGCGCTTTATTTAGCGTAACCTATGCGGGTTGGTAGTGGGGGTTAGCCCCTTGCCTTATGCTGGATAAAGACAACTTGTCAAAAAAAAAATTGATTCAGTTGTAACAAGTTTCTAATCTCAATCTTTAAATAATACGGATTTCACAAAGAACGCATGGAGCTTTTACACGTCATGGAGCTCCCGCCGCATGTAAAAGCGGGCGGGGGTGACAACGAGGTACACGAATTGACATTTGCCCGCGAGACCTGTCAAGCATCTAGCGGGCAGCCAGCGAAGATTGCGAGCAGCTCGCTGAAGCCCGCGATTTGGGTCGCGAGCGATGACAACCAGTTTCTCTACAGGGGCATGCACAGACGGTATATTGGTGAGATCGACTTTTATAATCCCAGCAGGTGAACAAGTTTTTTTGGTGGGCTCTCAGATCCCAGTGTGGGGTTGCGTAGTAAACCAAGGCCGCCGTCGAGGTCACGTTGGATGTAGTCACGCTGCAAAATCGCATTTGCTACCGAACGAGCGGGAAACATGAAATCGTCCATGCAGGATAGACAACATGCGACGCCCAAAACGGCGCTGAGACATCAACGTCCCATCTGCTTCCATCGGGTTGCGCCGCAAGGCGCGGGTTTCGGCAAAGTAGTGAGCTGACAAACTACCCGGGGCAAAATGACCAACCGCCCATGGGGAGGCCAACCAACTGGTACAAAGGTCCTGCGGTAATGAACACTGAAAAGTCCCTATCATCATGAAATCGCAGGCATGCTTGGGCATCCAATAGCCCCAGCCGCACTCGATCGGGGTTCTTGGAGCCCTTTCACATGCCACGAAGCTGAAAGTGGTATAGCAAGACTCCGGTCGGCAAGCGGATAATCACGTCGTCCGTTTCCTCGGACACGTACCGGTGCCACCTCTCTTGGGCGGCGTGGCCGAGAGCGTAGCTATGGTCGTAGTCGTCTAAGCTGTCCGGCCCCTCGTCGTAGGCTGGCAACATGCCGAGAGCCATATGCGTCCAGAGCTCCGCCTCTGTGAGGCCGGGCATCGCTGTTCCGTGCACCCATACTTGCGGCATCGGGCGCTCCGCAGATTCCAGATGCGGGGCGGCGCCCATTGGTGTGATCGCGCACCGTCCGACGGCCGGTTCGGTCCATCAGTTCCTTCCCCCGCCCGTCCGGGCCGACATCCGCGAGCAGCGCAGTACACGCGCACGATGACGTTTCTGGTGGTGGCAGGGAGCTTCTTGGCAACCGCTGTGTCCCCCGCCGCCAAGGCCTCTGGGGGGCGGGTGACTATGCGGATATCTTCGAGGCGGGGCCTGTGGCCCACCCACTGGGCGGTCTTAGCGGTGCTCGCGGTGGCGCTGCGAGCAGCCTCGTCCAACGCCTTGCCCTTGTCGACGAGGTCCCCGAGAGCACCGCGACTGGTGCCTCCGGGTCGCTGTCGGCTCATTGGCCAGTGATCAACATGTGCGCAGGCCGTGCCGCCGGACGCAGGTAGCGGGTCGAGGGCAGGGCTTTTTGCACCCCGGAAAAGTTGTCGCTGTCCACGAGGTGTCGCACGGCCGGCGCACGAACTCGCCCGCGCCACCCGCGCCACCCCTCCGGTATAGCTCTATGGCTCCGCTCCGTCGACTTCCATGGCGTTCCATGTACTTCTGCGCACTCGCATTGTCTGGCAGTGCGGGCCGGCAGTTGGCCCGGTCCGGCGGTCGTCGGACGCGCCTAGGTGTCGCACAGGGGTACCAACCGCTGCAAAGTACTCGGACTTAGTACTTTGGTAGCTTTTCGTCCGGTGTTAAGTGCCGGTTGGGAAGTAGGAAGTCCATGTACATCAATATGAGCGCATGTGCCGGCATGCGCCCCAAATGGAGCGCATCCCGGCACCACCGCCGAGTGAGCACTAGCACCGATTGCGCCATGCCCAAGAAAGGCGAGCAATGGTTTATTGATGGTTGGAACTGGCCGAAGGGCTTGGCCATGGCCATGTGCCCTGAGTGGGGAACCGCCGCGGTTTTGTCCGCTCCTCGCTGGCGAATAATCAACAGCTTGTCCGTAGGTATGAGGACTCCGTCGCGCGCGGTATGCGGTTTCCAACAACCTTAACATCTTTACGAACCCTATTACGGGGATCTTCCAGGAAGCTCTCAAAAGGCTTCGCTCATCACCGTACATGCTGACGGTGGAAGACCAGGCACCCTGCGCGGAAACATTGCCATAATTGTTGCTGCGACTTTGCTGTGGAGAGCAAAGATGGAGCGTAGCAAAGGAAAGGAGATTGGACCGCCTGCCGTCCGCTGTGAAGGCAGGTGGCCATCCCGGGCGCCCCCACGTACACATGCTCGTGCAAGAGCGCGCATTTCGGCGCCAGCCGGGTAGCTCGTAAAAAAACAGAAACCCTATATTAAACTAGTTCGTTAAAATAAATTGCGAAAAATATCATGTAGGAACGCGAAAAATGCAAAAGGAAGAGGGCGACATAAACCCGAAATCCGACGTTGTCATTGTCGTCGTGGCCATACTTTAGGTATATGCATTCGGAACAAACTTCGTTATTTATACCGGTAACATTTTTCATTAAATACGTTATTCGGTTGCCTCATTATTACATACAACGCAGTATTTGTCTTTTCGCCCTAAAGACATGACTAATGGCAACATTGCATCTCTATCTGGCAGTATCAAGTCTACTCAACTCGAATTCCTGATGGAGCGGATTTTTCCAGGGCCATGCTCTCAAATTGCGAGGAAGCCCGTAGAGTCCCCGCTCCCACTCTCTGGCACAACATTAGGGTTTCCGAGAGGCTGAGCAATAGTCGGGCATATTGTCACAATAACGCGGGCGAGGGGCACGGAGATACAGTTCCGTGTAGCGCATAATTTCCCCAAATACCAGTGCCACCCCATGATCGGGCCAAAGGCAGGCAAGCCCCTCCACCTACGGCCGAGTGTAGAGCCGTGCCTGGCTATGACTCACACACAATATGCTCGGAGAGGAAGGTTCATAAGAGACTAGACGGGAGCCCCGCCGTGCTCAAGATATAGTACCTCACCGCGAGGTACTATAGAGGGTACGTGTAGTAAGCTCCCATGGAAGGGTGACCTAAAGGGGCTTGGCCGTTCCTAGCTATATGAGAGAGTGTGATATGGAGCTAGTCTGGAAGTGACCTCCGCGGCTCGGGGGTTGGTGGAACGGCATGCCGCCCTCGTGACTGCCAATGTTTGTAAATATATGATCTCGGGGCTCGGGAGCCAGATATTTGACTTTTGAGACGGGTGGGTTTCGCCTGGCTGACCGTTGACGGCCACTAGATTTGACGCTGACGGGGTGGGGTGGCCCGGCGTGCGATTACATGATCGACTTCTCAGCGTGCGTGTCTTCCACGACCCCCACTTGGGGCAATGGCCCCCGCTTGTGCACCCAGGGGATCGCGGCAACTCAGGCGGAACATAGCAAGTTGGCGGCGGTTCGGGCGGCTTCCTCGCCGTTGCATGGTGTCCATCAGTACTGCTCTTTTGTGGTTGAGGACCGCGGCCGCATGGGGAAATCGGCTTTGACGGTGGTCTACATCTTCGTAGTGTTGCTTGACGTGCGCAACTTTCCTGGCGGTCGTTCCGCTTCGAATTCGCGATTCCTTGGTAGTCAGTCCGTGCTGGCCCTTTGGAACTTTGTCGCCGGAACAGCCATCGCATGTCGCGCACTCGGCGGGGTTTGTTGCAGCGGCTCTCTGCTTGCGCGCATGATATCTTGGGCAACAGCACCGCCCGAAACACGGGACATCCCCATTGCTGATTGCCACAACCCGCCACCTACATACAACAAATACTATTGCAATGAAGGAGGACATCGCAGCCCCCACTAATCCTACTAGCCGGCTCTGCGGTGGATATATATTGAGCAACACTTAGCTATTCCGGTCAGCTTCCTTCCCCCATCTCACCTTAGTAGCTGTAGGCGGGACGCCTTTGGCTGCCTTAGCCTGCCTGCTGAGCTCTGAATGGGACATGCCTGACTTGGGTAAGGGCAGCAGGGGGGGCGCTGCTGTCCTAGCTACAGCCTGCCAAAGGGAGGAGGGGCTTGGGCACACAAGAGGACGGCCGGTAGCTTGAGCTGTAGTTACACATAGTGTTCCCTACCATGGTTAGATAGCATGCCCTAAGAACAAAACAGTCTGAGCAAGTGGACGCAGTAGACTAGCAATTGTAATCGATTTCAATTTCAATACCTTGGGCGGAATTCTCTTTGCCGTTGTGCAGAAGGTTAAAGGTGTTGCGTGTGCTCGTGCTCATTCCACCTCCTCCGCTGCTGCTTTTTCCACGCACCTCGCAATTGCCGTAGTCGGCGGCGCTTCGTGGTGCCTTGTAAGTTTATCTCCCGATCGCCTTTTGCAGGAGCTGGCCCGTGTAAAGAAACACGTGCAATATCTATAGGACGATGGGCTTTTACCGATAAATTGCTGAAGCATCAATCCAGCTACGGAAAAAGCCCCGAGTAGGAGACGCTGCGTTTCAGTCGACAAGCAAATCAAGAATTCCGCATTTCCGCAAGACTAGCGCGACTAGTTGAATAAGGTCAGTGACGGAATTCCCAACGGCTGAGGGCAGCAGCGGACCGCCACAGCCGGCGCGGCGGGGCGATCAGCGCCGCGACGTGCGAGATATTATTTTAATGGTCGCTACAGAATGTTTGATTACATGAGCGAGATATTATCAGCGATAGCGACTGTTATATTGCAGACGGAGCCAAGACGCACGCACGGCGACCGTGATATTGCACGGTGCTATTAGATTACGAATGTGCATGCATGAAAGCCTGGCAGGGGGGGGGGGGGGGTTCGAGAACGACATTACTGATCTCTGTCCTGACAAGTAGCGGTAGTCGCTCGTACTTGCCAGTTGCGACTACCCGTAGTTATCCAGAAAATGACGAAGCTACTGATCACGTGATGCAAGGAGGTGGGGGTAGGACACGGAAGAGGCCGGCCTTAGCTTGAGCTGTGATTACATTTTGAGCTCCCCGTAGATGTTAAGAAATAGCAGGCCCTAACAGCAACTCAGTCTGATCACTGGAGAGCGGCAGACTAGCACGTGCTGGTAACCATTGTAAATTTCGACGGAATTTCCAACACTGTTGGATCAAACACTGCCATCACAACACCTGACACTGACCATGACAGTTCTGCCGAACGCCAGTTCGGCCCATTCGAGTAATGCGAGTTGAGGCAAGCCCCATCTTGCCCCCCTCGGGGGGGGGGGGGGGGGGGGGGGGGGCTCTTGCGCTCCGTGACAGCATTGCAGCGGTGATGGCCATTGTAGTGTTGAAACGGTGGGAGGTGGTATGTCATAATTGCTTGGTTGCTTGGCAATTTTCGATTCCTCAAAGGATTTTGCGTGGCGTCGGCCATCGCAGCTTGGCTCGCCTCATCAGGGAACGAGCGGTCAGATGGACCAACCCTGAATTATTATAATTACACCCAGGCACGTGCAGTCATTCCAACTATCCTACCCCTCCGCGACGCATGCTGATGCCCCAGGAGTAGCGCCATGCCGCCATCTTCCGCGTGCCTAAGGAGAGCCTTGGAAGACCGTCTGAGCGGTATTGAATGGTGGTAGACGACCTCGGTGAAGGCTCATACGCCCGGTAGGTGTGTCAGTGTGTGTGAAGGGGGGGGGGGGGGGGGGGTCAGTACACATGAGCAGGTGTACATGGCTACCACGCTGTAGGCTGCGCCGCTCACTCGCGCGGCTTGAGGCCCAGAGCCTCTTTGAGCTGTGTGAGCATGACGGAGAACCTGCCGGCGAGTGGGAGACCGACGGGAGGGATGGAAGTGAGGCTCAGGAGGCGGATCGGCACGGCAGCGGCCAGAAGCCGGCATGGCGCCAGCAGATGAATGAGGGCAATCACGGAGGATTCGCAACTCTCACAAGCGAGCCAATCAACAATGCGTCCATTGGTTAAGGACGCACGGCACGCTGCGAGGCGGTGTGGGGGACACCGAGGGGGCGCAGGAAGGGCTGTGCCGCGGCTCACCTGGCTTCCCTGCGGCGCCTTCCCGCGGCGGCACCAGCGGCGGCATTGCTGAACGTGCCCTTCCCGTCCATGGCGGAGATGGTGGAGCCGCCCACAGAGACGACCGCGCTGCAGTTGCATGGTCAACACACTCAGATCCCCAAGTGGCGGGACACAGAGGAAACATGTGAAGGGAGTGGGGAGGAAAAGGGGCTCAGCGCGTGGGACTAAAAGATGTACATAATCACACAGGTGGGCTGCTCACAAAAAAGTCAATCAGTAAAAGCATCTTGACGGCGCTAGACGGAGCGGTGCCTGTCCGGTGATCTAACGCACGGCGATTGTCATAGCACAATGTGTCACCCCAGGGGGGTCGCGCAGCATGTCGAGTCGTTATTTTAAATCATCACATAGGGACTGAATAAGATTAAATTCGGATGAAGTTTCATAATGATGGGAATACCGCATGGACGACATCAGTGCTGTGGCAGCGATAGCGCATACATGCTTTACCTGTGACTTTATACCATGACAGTAAAAAATGTATGGTTGTTTCAAAGTCAATCAGCATCGTCGTCAAGCAGTTGAAGTGGCGAGATGAGTCACGAGGTGCCGCGTCATGTGATAACATACTGGGCTTGATAGAAGTTGCTGCGCGGCTTGCTTTCCTTCCGCTCAGGTGGATGGGTGGGTGAAGGGGGGGGGGGGAGGGGTTCCAGGCCTGAGGCGTGTTCATCAGCTGCTCACCTGCTGGGGCTCTCGGCGTTGCTGGGCCCCGCTAGCTGGCTGACCTGGCGAGCACTGGGCGCCTGCAGGAACCAGTCAGCAGGGCGGTCCATCAGCGCGGGGCAAGACGTGCCCATCGACATGCATGGCCCTTCCACTCCTCCCCTCACAGGCACAAAAGCAGCCGCCAGGCGCAATCGGGCGCCGCCTCGGGTCAGTAGTGGCAGCGCACCGGCAGGTTGGCGAGGCGGAGCGCCTTGTACGTGCCCTGCACCATCACGCCGACCTTGGTGGGCGCAATGAGCTCCAGGTTGGGCTCGTCGTTGTCGAACTCCTGCCCCCAGCTGTGGATCTGGACGCCTGTGTGGGTGGGTGGGTGGGGGGGGAAGGGGGGGGGGGGGGGAGGCGCAGGGTTGGATACTATCAGCAACAAAATATTGAAGATAAGCACCTTCGTCACGGGTTTATACTAGAATTCTATAATTAAATCGAATAGAGAAAAGCTTTCATGACTTTCATCGCCGGCGGTTTTTGCTGTTGAGAGGAATCGCCACCTTGGGGGACAACCACTTTAATATAACAACATCTCTACCCTTCAAGCAGGCGCTTGATAGCCCATGCGGTTGCGAGGTGGCCGGGCGCTGCGTCCCCCCCAGCGGACCTGTCACGATGGCGTAGTCCGCGTCGCTCACGTCCACCGCCTGCTTGATGAGGGCGTCCAGGTCCTGGAAGAGTGCAGCAAACCAATAAAGCGGGCGCTAGTTAGGCAATAGGATCCAGGGCGCCGGGAAGAGCGCATTGGCAAGCCCGCCGTGGCACATTCTACAACGCCCAGGGCGCCTCGCGAAGGCGAAAGCGTGAGGCGCCCCGCACACGCACACGCAAAGATTAAAGGGTAGGGTCTGAATGATTAGATGGGGGAGCCTGTGTCTCCAAAGTATAACCATAGGGTGTGCTGGTCAAGGGCAGCGTCTTTGGATTTACTGCGGAAAATAGTGAAAGGATGCGAAAGTGAAAAATGTTTAGTGCTGGCTGAGCTTGATAAGCCTGTACATCAGCGGTGCAGCGAGACGGGGCTCACGCTGGAGATCCGGCGCTCCGCTATCCGGGTGAGCTCCACTAGGTCAATGTTTGCCAGCCGCTGCCCCTCCTGCGCGGTTGGCGAGCAACGCTGATCAGCTGGTCACGAAACGTGGGCGTCGCGGAACGTGGGCGGCGACGGCGGGTCACATGCAGGGGAAAGGCGGCCGACCTGCTTGATTCGTTGCGCGAGGCGCTGCTTAAAGATGGAGAACTCCGGGTCTGCGATGTCGTGCTCGCTGTCGGGAGTGAGGTAAGTGTCCAGCCCGTTGGCGTTGAACTGCCCCAGGGCGCCGATCATGGCGCCGCACGCGCAGTTGGTGGTCTGCTGGCCGGGACGCGCCAGGGGGCCTGCGTTGCCTTGGGAGTCGATGGCGACGTGGGGGCACGAGAAGAAGATGTACCTCTTGCGGCCGCCGGAAACGGGCGAGTGGCTCAGGCCGGCGCCCATGCCGGTGACGCCGCAGGTGAGGCCGCCGCCGAGGCCGTTGATATTGAAGACGAGCGGGTAGATGCTCTCGATCTTTTGCCGCAGAGGGTTGGTGGCCTCGTCGCGGCACAGGTTGACGACTCCGATGGAGTTGGCGCCGTCGAAACCGAACGCGCACAGCGCCATCTCCAGTCGGAACAGGAAGTCGTCCACCGGGGTCGCGGTGGGGAAGTGCTTTCTAACGCCCTCAAGGCGCGACTGCAGGTACGACTCCTCCACGGTCGGCGGCCGGACCGGCTGCGGCTTCTTCTCCAGGCCCGGGTACACTGCCGGCGCAGGCGCGACCTCGGGAGCCTCGGCAGGGCCAGCTCTGCAAGGAAAGCGAGCCGGGCTGAGAATCTCCCCCAAGTCGATACAACCTGACGGTTGGGCTCATGGCAGAGTCGGCACGGAGGCGAACCGCATGTACTTTCTCCATATCCAACAAAGCTAGCAGAATAAAAAAACAGCGGGACGGCCGAGCCGGTGTCGTGTTGGCAAGGGATACACGTGACGATGCGCGTCGCATTGTGTCACGTCACCATGAGGGAGGACTGGGGTCACACCTGGAGTCAGCGATTGGCGCCGCTTCCTGGACTGTCTGCACGGCGGCAGCTGCGCCCGTGGAGGTGGCCGGTCCATTTGGGGCGAGCCGGACCGCCGAAGGCCGACGATTGGCGCCCTTGGTCGACACGCCGTCCACCAGGATCTCCGCGAGCGCGATCAGCGGCACGGCCGGCCCTGCCGCACCCGCACAGCTTCATCAGCCAACCGCAGCTGCAGTCCGACACCATTCAGGTCTCCAGGCTCCGCCGGATGAATTCATGCATCCACCCAAGAATAAACTCGACGACACGGCGACCGCGAGTATGACTCGATACGTAGCTACTACTGCCATACGGTACGCCTCGGCATACACAGCCGCAGCACCCTCCCCGTCCAGTGCATTCCATGCGGCTTGCCTTTCTGCTCTATTGGGACACCGGAGGACGTGCGTTGGGCGGGATGGCTCACCCAGGTCGCGCGGCCGCGGCCTGGGCGTAAGTACCGGCAGTTCCGCGGCGCGCCAGTGCTGCAGCAACTCCGCGCGTTGCCCCTCCGCCGCGCTGTTGGCCGCCACCTGCTCCGCCACCGCTGCCCGGCTGCCCTCCAGCTGCGCCCTCAGCAGGGCCACGCCATTCGTCGGCACTGCAGGGGCCACCTCAGCCGGCGCGGTGGTGGCTGCCTTTGCGGCCTGCGCAGGCAACTGAGGTCGGGGCGGCGCGATGGGGCTCAACTCTTTTGCAGAGGTTTTGACAGTCGGCTGCATTTGCCCTCTCCAGGGGAGCAGCGCCGCAACGGCTGGATTCGATGTAGCAGCAACTCTTTATGCATTTGTGCAACAGTATACATAGGCCCGGCACCGCAGCGCCGCAGGACAATATGACATACGCGCGGGGCCCCGCCGTTGCTCCGAAACCACATTATGCGAGCCAGCGGTGGCGTATTACGCACTATCTATGTATGATCCTTAGTAGTTTCAAATTAATATGAACAAAGGATTACTGCTTGTCAAGGCGCCGAAGCATAGCGGCGCAGTAGAGTGCGCTCCACTCCGTGACTCGTGATTTTGATGCCTCCAGAAGGACTGATGTTTCCAGAAGGACTTCAGCAGGACTTTCGGCAAAAATTCTGAATGTAGTTTAATATGCAGTCACATTGCACCCCGCGGTTTCCCTGTTTAGATCGGGTCTAAATCGGGACTCACGTAAAACGTAAGCGCCTCGCATACGCGTACATGCTGGAAACTCGACACAGATTAATCAAGACGGGCGCGCCGAGGAGATGCATCCCATAGTTACTTTCAAAGACAAAAACCGACACTACAGACAGATTTATAATATTTTTTCTGGAGGCAGCATTCAGTGTTCATCAGCCTGAGGTTTACGGCGAGGCTGACCTGGGAGCTTTTCACCCGCGCAGCACTGTTGCGGGCAGGCAGGTGAGGGGGTGGGGGGAAGGGGGGGATGCCGCGCCTGTGGCCGTCGGGGCGGTAGCAGCCGTGCCATCAGCAGTACCAAGGCGACCAGCGCGGCGACAGGCACGAGCGCCAGCTCGGGCGCTGCTGCAATTGCCTCCGCCTTGGCTCGCGCGGTGAGACCCGGCGCGGCGCAGAGCTCCAGGGAGGCGGCCCAGTGCTGGCTCACGCACGCCCAGGCGGCCTGCGCAGCGCTGACGGCGGCGGCCCAGATGGCAGCCAGCGCAGAGGTGGAGTAGCCCAGTGCGCCGGCCGCCACCTCAGGCCCCTCCTCGCGCAGCCAGGTGAGCCCGCTCCGCAGCGCGCCCTCTATCCATGAGAGCGCTGTCGCAAGCGGGCTTGAGTTGGGAGCGGTGCCGCCGTTGGCGGCTGCGGCACCAGGGCCCGCGACGAAGGCAGCAGCTGCCGCGAGAAGGGCGCAGCTCTACCAAGGGCAGGGGGGGTCAGCCGTCAGCAGAGAGGACGCGTCATGGCATGATGATCCCCTCAGCTGCTGCCCTATTAGCCCCCACACCATTGCAACCCCCAATGCCACGCCCACCTAGCGTTGCAAGGCCTATGGCTGCCGCCAGAAAGGCGCAGCCATGCCATAGGCAGCATGTGATCGGTGGATGCGCCATGGCATGATGATCCAGTCCACTGCGCCTCAAGTCCCAGCTCAGCCCAGCTCAGGCTCCACCGTCGCTCCAGAACAATCTCGTGCCCCCACGCCCACCCACCCTGCTAGCCGCGCCCACGCTCACCCCCCACTGCCCTCTGAGTCCTGGTCCACTGCACCTCAAGTCCCAGCTCAGCCCAGCTCAGGCTCCAACGACGCTCCAGAACAATCTCGTGCCCCCACGCCCACCCACTCTGCTAGCCGCGCCCACGCTCACCCCCCACTGGCCACCCATCACCGTCCGCCGGTAACGCCCCAAAGGATATTGAGCTGCCTCCCCCCCCCCCCAAGCGCGTGCGCTTCCTCTTGCCTGCACCGCTGCATTCAACTGGCCTGGTATGTCAGGCTTCCAGCTAGATTCCGCGCCAACCTGAACTCGATGCAGCAGCGATCTCATGGCGCATACGCGACGTGCCAGTCACTATTTGGACGGGCAACAATTCGCGGCTGAGCGATGAATTGCAGAAGGGGATGGCAGGCAGGGGGTAGCGCGTGGAGGGGTTTGGCTGGTGATGAGCTCACCGCTGATACACCGGGGCGGCGGCTCCCGTTCTGCGCATCCTGCAAGACAGCCCGTGCATCGTCAGCCAAACGCAGGAAACATTCCATTTCAAGGCCGCCCCCCTGTCTATCTGAGCACGCGTGAAGCAGCGGTGCTGTGTTGTAATATAGCTCTTCCCGGTCACCGATGTACCACTAGTAGACACAGCACTCCATCATACGTGTGTAACATGTGTAATATGTAATTGTTGGCGACCCCTCTTCCGCTATTTTCGGTATCTGGGGATCGGATTCGTGCGAGATAAAAATCGCGCTTCCAACACATCCCTTCACGGTAACTTGGAGTCCTACGCCCATGCAGGCTGCCGGCAGCACTTCTTACTTGAATGCCTCCCCTCCCCCCCCCCCCCCCCCATCTCGGATGGGGCTAGATTAACGCCCAGTGTGCCCACTCGGGCATTTAGTGATGTATGTGCACCATATGTACGGTAGATGGTATAAATAGGTATATCCATCGTCTACTACCCAGTACTTGGATTTGCTTCAGCTAATTTTCGATATTCTCCTAGATGCAAGGATTAATCCTTATCACCGGTACCCATAGGATTAATCCTTACAGCCTCAATAATTTACGGGTTATTTAAATTCCTTACAGGTACCAGTTCCCGTGGGTATAGATAAGTGTCAAACACCTTAAGATACAGCGGCCTTAATCCTTATAAGAGTCGTAGGGATTACCGTACGATGAATCCCGAGGATCGCGCCGCCGTACCCGTAGTCACCTGCTACTGCGCGGCTGTTTAGGCATCTCGGCAAGCCAGGTGAATCCCCGACCCCCCTGCTCGGGCAGACCCACCTGTGTCTCTTTCGCCTCGTCTCTGTATGTGGATCCATGCGCGACACGGCAGCGACCCTTCGTTCGTAGAGGTATTGGCAGGCCGGTGGCGGGCAGACGCGCCGAGGCAGGTGGGGGGCGAGCGGCCGAGGCGGCGCCTCGAAGGCGGAGCGGCGGGCGCGCCGACGAGGCGGGCAGCGTGGGGCGGGCAACGGGAGGCCGCGCCCGCGGCAAGGTTGCGGTGGGGAGGACTTGAACGGCCATGATATCTGACTTTGTGGCAGGACGAAGCTGGGAGGCGCCGCTGTAGGTGCGTGGGGCCGGCGCGAGACCTGGCAGATGTGAGGCCGGCCACCTCTGATCCGCGAGGCAACAACGCCACTGTTACGCGACGACTGGTATCCTCATCGCTCGCGGGGGCACTACCACTTAAATTAAGCGGCCCGGCGCTAAGAGGGTTCTGCTTAAATGTAGGCTTTTTCCTCCCCCAGTACTTTGCGTGCATTCTCCGGACGCTCTCCCTGTAACCAAAAAGTTCAACTTAAATTAATCCATACCATGTACTCCCGGTAGGAGTAACCGGTCCATTTATATTTTGTATTATCATACCCGCTGTACGGGTCATAGATAGTGTTTAAATGATCGGATTCACTGCATGACTGTAATGTAATATTATACTATTATTAATTGTGTTTCTACGGTATCTCCATATATTAGTCGCTATAATAGCAGTCGCTTCGATGTGCTGAGCGGCAGGCGGGAGGCGGTTCTATCAAGCGCGCAAGTCTGCCGCTGGCCGCTGCTGGTGGGAGTGGCGGCTCTGCTGACGATGGCATCACATCTGCCGACTAGATAGACAGTCGTCGAGTCTTATCCTTCAACCCCGAGTGCAGTCACACGGGCGCGACGCCTTATACTCTGAAACCACCAGCTGCCCGTACAGTGGGAGGTAGTCTCGGACACGTTCCCTGTTGCAGCCGCCCACTGCTCACTGTACTTCGCACTCATGATAGGGGCGACAAAGTACCATACTACCAACTTGGAAGTAGGGGCTGCTTTTTTACACTAAGGGCTGGCCCAGAGCTAACTAAGGGCGACTTGCGGCGGCGGCGGCTGTAGGAGAGCCAGCCCTCGGGAGATCCAGCCAGCCCACCACCATGGCGGAGGCTACCTGGCACAGCTCGCGCCACTTTCTGGGCCTGCAGGCCCGCGCCGCGCGATGGCTCCCCTGCGCCGCGCCACCGCCGCCAGACCACTCCGGCCGCACGGTGGCCGACAAACTGTGCGTGCTGGGCGGCTGGCACGAGGACACGGAGGTGCGGAGGCGCTGGCGCTGGCAGGGGCTTGGCTGCCCGGGACTGGCAGCAGCGGGGACGTGTGCCTGGGGTGCGTTGCCACGGCCGGGGGGGCGCACTGACCTGCCCCCCCCCCCCCCCCCCCCCCCGCCCCCCGCCGCCCCCCCTTGTCGCCCCACCACTGCACTACAGAAGCACTATCTGTGGGTGACCGACATGAGGGTGGGGCTGCTGGGCGATGGCGGGGCGCAGGTGGGCAGCTATCCCCCCCCCCCCCCCCTGTCCCCTCCCCCAACTCCATGCCAGGCTCCTTTACCACTGGGTCCCCGCCGCTGAGCTCGCCGCGCGTAGGTGGAGGAGGCAGAGGCATCTGTGCAAGCCGCCTGGCAGCACTCGGGGAGGATCACAGACATGCAGGTGCGATCCCAGACGTGGACAGACTGTGGTGCCTGGTCTGCGGCGCCGCCCATGGGCCACACCCATCATGCACAGCTGCATCAGCCGGCTGGCATCCCACATGCCGCCCCAGCACCCATCCGCCTACCCCGCGGCATCACTCCCCGCGCCCGCCGGCGCCCTGACCCGCCGCTGGTCCGCCGGCAGGTGGCTCGCCTGAGCGCCTTTGGCGAGGTGCTCGTGATGTTGAGCTCCTCCGCCGGCGGGCTAAGCTTCCTCAAGATCTTCACGCCGCGGGAGCAGGGCGCGCCGCTCAGCGATGTCGAGGTGAGCACCCCTTTTCCTCCCCACTCTCCCTTCCCCCCTCCTCTCCCCCATCCCTCTGCAAGCAGACACGCCTGCTAAGCGCCAAATGGCTACCGTGTCCGTCCCCTGACCTCCCTTCCCGGTGGCGGCAGGTGCGCGGCGGCACTGCCGAGGACGACGAGGGCCTGGCTGAGTGGCTGCCGGCTCTGCACAGCGGTCCCGTGGCCTCGATAGACATGTGTGAGCGCGCCCAGGTGCCCCCCCCCCCCCCCCCCCTCCTTACCGCGGTTGTGCCGCTTGCGCGGAGCAGACATCAGTGGCGGGCGGCTGTACCACGGGCTGAGCATGCGGGGGATGTGGGCTGCCGGCAGGTGCTCAGCGCCGGCATGGACGGCCGCATCTTTGTGCTCCCCGCCGGGCCGGACACACCCGCCGGCGCCGAGGTCGCCCCCTTCCACGACAATGCCGGCACCGCGTCCTTCCTGACGGCGCGCTGGTGGTCCGGCGCCAAGCAGACGTTTGTCACGGCAAGCATTGCTCCTACCCCCCCCCCCCCCCCCCCCCTCTCCCCTTCCGCCCCCCCCCCCCCCCCCCTGCGTACACACCTCACCCTACCCGCTTTCCCACAGCCCACATGCGCGGCTGTTTTGTCATGGACGCTCTGATATCATCGCGCCGGGGGAGTGGGGGCCAAGTATGGCTGCGTCGCTGCGCGTCAATTGGCCCAAATGGACCAAATTCCCCCCTTTGGCCGTCCGCTCTTACAGTCTCAAGAAGGAGGGAATTGGGGAAGGTGGGAGGGGGAGTTGGAAGGGGGGAGGGGGGGGGAGAGTGGGTACCACCATCTGACTACCGCTTTGCCACCCGCCCCCTTCTTCCCCCCATTTCTTCCCTGCCACGTCCTTCATCTTCACAGGCCAGCACATCAGGTGAGAGCTGCCCCTGTACGGGGCTCCTCGCTTGTGCCTGGCGCGCCTGCCTCCCCCTGGCCTGCCCCGCTCTGCCCTGTTGGCTGCTGTCTCTGCTGCTGCGGTCGTGGCACAGTGGGGCGGTGGAGGCAGCCCAGGATTCCGCATTGCTAAGGCGTGCTGTGCGCCTGCGCACCAGGTGGGCTGTCGTGCTGGGATGCACGGGCCAGGCCCAAGCCCACCATAACCAGCCCGTCCGAGTGGCTCCCCACAGTGTGGACGGCGCTGGAGGTGCCCCCCCCCCCCCCCCCCTTCCCCCCCTTCCCCCCTCTCCTAGCCTTCCCCTAACCCCACCCTCCCTCCCAGCCCACACTCATCAATTAGTCCTTACTTGCATGCGCGAGCCAAAACTGCCAGGAGGATAGCACAATTATGGTCCTTGATGTATCTGGTACAGGATGCTGTAGTTTGTGGGGCAGATTACCCCCCCCCCCCCCTTTCCCCCCTCAAGCCTCATGTGAAGGGTGGGAAAATACGGAAATGTTCAAAACTAGTCAGGAAACATCACGGAGTTCATATCAACAAGGTATCGGAAGTCAGGTAAATGGCACGGTATGTGAGGACCACGCTCGGGGTACCGGGGAGCACTAGCCAGCGTGTTAGACCCGTGGCCTTCTCCCCCCGTACCCCCCCCCCCCCCCCCCCGGCCCCCTTTCCTTCCTTCAATTCTGCGTGCATCTTGCCCAGGCTCTATATTAACCGTCACAGTGCCCGATGACGCAGCTCCAGGGCACTATGACCTGGCAGGGTGACTCGGCCTAGTGCTCCGAAAGGCCGCTTTGTCGGGCTCCTATAACGGCGTACCAACTTGCAAGCAGCCCCGATGGCGTGTGTAATCCCCCCCCCCCCCCCCCCCCTTCCCCCACCCACCCACCTCCCCCTCCCATTTTGCTGTGGGCAGGTGCACCCGGCCCGCCCACTGTGCGCCACGGGTGGAGCGCACGGCGAGGTGGCCATCTGGGACTTGCGCTTGACGTCGCGCCCGATCGCCAACACCCCGGGCAGCGACGAGGAGCGCACCCATGTGTGGGAGGTGCGCCCCCCAAAATACTCACTCACCACCTCCCATGTGGGTCCGGTGCCCTCGGCCCACTCCCATCCATGCCATGCCAGCACTACGAGGGTCCCTTCCAGGGTTGCGCCAAAATGAGCTTGGAAGCTTCCAGTTCAGCCGTAGATCGATTCAGCTGAACCCTGGCTGAGGATGCTTCAAGCCGTGCGTTGCGTTCCGTCATGTGTTCGGTCTGCTGTCAGCCCTTACTTACTCCCCGACAAGTGCGATATGCAGCGTGTACGGTTCCTTGAGGATCAGGGCAGTAGTGCTCGGACGTGATGTAAGCGCGAAATAAGCTGAGCAACGCCCAAAGCCTGGCCTAAATACAATTTTCGCCGTTTTCAGAGTATTTTCGCTTGAACTTTTATCCAGCTGAAGTTGGGAATTGAACTGAAGAAACTTCCTGGCAACCTCGGCTCTTTCCTCCGCTTGCCACTGATCCCCCACTGATCCCCCCCCCCCCCCCCCCCTCTTCCCCTCGGTGTGCCTGTGAAGATCCACTTTGACGTCAGCGAGCCGCTCATGGACTCGGGGCTGCCGCCCCTCTTGTTTTGCAATGAGGCGGGCATGCTGGTGCAGGTGGGCCATCCTCCCCCCCCCCCCCCCCCCCGCCCCCTCTCTATTCCGCCCCTTTCAGTCCTGTATCAGCTTCGCCTCTGCAATGAGGCGGCAGTGGGAGCGGGCGCTCACGCCGGCCCGCCCTCCTGCAGGCCAAGACCGGGACGGACGGCAGCCTGCGCTGCGAGACGCTCTACGCGGAGTCGAGCGCCATAAACTCGTTCGATATCGAGATGACCACCGGAAGAGACATCTTGTGGGCGACCGATCAGGTGCGTGCAGTCCCCCCTGCCGATGCGCTCGCCATAAGCACTTTCAGCCATTCACCTCAGCGTACCCATGGGCCAGCAGTGAAGAATATTTACTCCTCCTCCTCTTCCCCCTGTGTGTACAAAGACCGACTCTGCCTTCCATCCAGCGCTTGCTACACGCGACCTAGCGTGCCGTACGGCAGTGCTCAGATGCAACCGGACTACAGATACCACGCAACTTGCTGTCATCAGCATGTTACTATGTGTTATTGTTATTGTATACAACTACAGCACCCTATCGAATGCACACTGTTCTTGTCTGCCTGTGAAATAATGCCGTTTCTTTAACCTTTCCTGACAAATTTATGTCATCAGCTGTTTCTTTGTGTGTCCATGTGTTTTTTTTTTTTTTTTTTTTTTTTTTTGGGGGGGGGGGGGTCCTGCTTGACAGTCTTCGGTCCCCCGTTAAACCACTTGCTGCTGTGCTGTCAGGAGTGCGCTGGCTACCTGAGGCGGCCCGCGCCCTTCTAGCTGCAATGGGGGCGGCTTTCTTTGTGGGGCGGGCGATAGTCACTATGGATCCACCGGATTCCGCTGCGGCAATGCTGTACAGCTCGGCTCCCTTCTGAATCCCAGCCATACGGATGTAATGTTGCTGGTCACCTCCTCCACGATCTGCTCATCCGCCGATGCTGGTGAAACAGAAGCAACTTACACCAGCATGACAACGATGATAACGCGAGCGTCAGGAGAGCAGGACGAACATGGTGGCGCCCGTCGCCCGACGACATGGCTAGTGTCTACGGGCGGGGCAGTACATGGTTTCGGAGCATTTGGGTTTGTGAGCCATCACCTCGACGTGACATCGGTCACTGATATTATTTGGGCAGCGCACATGCACAGGCGCGTCCCACGTGATATATGTTTATGACGACCCCATCATAAGCGCGAGAACCAGCGGTCGGCGCTCCCAGGACAAGCGATTAACAAAACTATAATGGCGTGGGACATTGTGACGGATTGGCGGGCAGTAGGCAAATGTGCCACTTTAACTTGGGTCCCTCAGATCAAATGATACAAGTATGCTGTAATGTACTGCATTCTTGTATGCAGTACATTAAAGCCATAGCTACCGAGTGCCGGGTAGTTTGCGTATATGGGATGTTGCGCTACATCACGGCACGACATGAAACTCACAGAGTCCTCTGCGTACATATACAACAGCATGATGCCAGCATGCTGTTATGGTGTGTGTAGAATGGGAGTGAGAGCACACTGAAGTTCAATCTGCACTTTTGTTCCACATGCAAGGCGGGAAATGCCACTCGGAATGTGCTTTATGGCGCGGAAGTTCCTTGACACCACACGCTGGACACACGGTCAACTGTTGAAAATCACAGTGCACGTAGACGAAAACACTCTCACATCTATCTCTACACACACAATAGAACAACAGCAAACTGGCATCAATCATTCATTGCTGGGCCGGTGTGCTTTCCATCTCGCAGGTGGGGTAGTACTGATGCTGCTCATTTCTGCAACATTTACTATGGCCGCAGTGAATGACAATATTATCTGAGAGTGTGCAGCACAAAATACATGCTTCAAACCAAATCGGCGGACTCTACTCAGCTAATGAAACTCTCTCAGAATCTTCTACGTACACACACGCAATAGCACGCGCTGGTGGCATCATTTGGGCCGGGTTGCATCCATGCTGTCATAATACTTATTATACTGAAATCATTCATTGATGCATATCGGCAAGAATTTCCCATCCACACATTGATTGCACCGCCAATTAATATCATTGATGCCATGCTATTGCGACTCGTCGTGTTTGCCACACATTGCTTCATGCACAGAAACGGGCATGTCTGCTGCTCTACTACATAGTGCCGCTGTTGATGATGGGCATCCCTGCATTGGGCTTGACAGAGTGACGGATAGAAAACGACATGTTGTAAAATACAACAAATCGCCGTATGTTCACATTTCTTCCCATTATTCCCTCTGCACCATTGCTGGGGTGCGTGGCATAGCTAACCCGGATGGGCCCTGGGCGGCCACCCCTGAAACAATTAGGCACTGTCCATGTGTGCAAAGAAGCAAGTAGGGGTCATGAGGGAATGCAATACTAATGTACTGAGAGGGACATACATATGGGTGTCACTCGGCTGGGGGGCCAGGCTGGGTGGTGGTGGTGGTGTGGGGGGGAGGGAGTCAGCTGAACCACGAAGCTCAGCGCGAATTCGCATATGAATGAAATCCATAAGGATTCTTGGTGCCGAGTTGCTGACGGTAGCGACAACAGTGGCGACTGTATTTTATTGGGGCGGAGACTGCAGCATCGTGCGCAGCGCAGGCGCGCTGCATCGATGAGCGCCGCGCTTATTATTCGTCCAGAGGGACCCACATGCGGCTTTTATTAATATTGTTTATTTTCGACGACCATTGCAGCCCTCTGATTCAACTATTCATTATACGTACGGTAGCCAGGTATCATAGCTGCGGGCGGTGCGCGTTGCGCGTGGGCACTTCAACAGCAACATCTCAGTAGTATACCCGTATGTATATAATTACATGAGCTACCTGCAAACGGCGATCGGGAAATCGCCGAAAAGGCAGTAGGAAACGTCCGCTACAGCCATTGCGAGGTGGAAGCAGCAGCAACATAAGAGGGCGGGTGCGGAATGGGCACGGGCAGAGTCATCAGACTTGGCATCAGTATGCTATAAACTCGTTCACGGGGTTTCCTCCTTTCCTTACCACTTTTCCGGCTGCCGTTGCTGCTAAGTTGTACGGGTTACAAGTTCGCCTGTCGTTGCGCCCTTTTTGGGTGCAGCATGAGTAGACATAAAAACAGCCGTAACAACTAAACATGCCATCTTCTAGTTTCGCTGCGTTACACGCAGCGATTAACTGTCTCGCAACTTGTTGCGAGCAAGGTCACGCCAGGTTTTGCGAGACCACACCCGGCTAACCATCCTTGTGTGCAATTCTCATCCGTACGTCCGTGCGTTACCATGTCAAATAGAGAAGAACCCGTTGTTGATCCGACGCTCGAATCGCTACAAACAGACGTGAAGGCCCATTCTACATTGCTGCGCGAGCTTGCAACATCGTTATCTCAATTGACGGCTCGTGATCGTGTATGTTGTTGGTGGAGACGGAACACATGGCTCTGGCTCATGGCAGCGCGTCGCGGGACATCCGACAGGCAGCGGGGGAGCCGCGGAGCGCCCCGACTTTCTAGAGCTAGCCCAGAGCGGCCGTGTCGGAGCAAAATCCGCGAGAGACGAGAACGTCTACCTCGCAGTGCCATAGCTACTGCAGCGAACATAGCATGGTTACGAGGCCGTTCGAGGGGTCGGCCGAGGGCCTGGGCTCTTCTCTCACTGCGACCATCCTTGAGTACCGACCTGAAAAACGAGTACCTCAAGCAGGATGACCGGCGTCTGCCGGCTCAGGAGGGGTATCTTTGGATGTCGTGTTTCGGAGCCCGCATGGCTGCTCTTTTCGTGGCTCTCGACGAGCTGTTACCTTACATCCCTGCTGCTAATCAAGACTTCACCCCCTACCTCGTGCCATCACGCCGATGCCATCGACAAGCCTAGGCGTTTTGCTTTCGTCTACCCTTCCTGCGGAGGCTTAATGAGATCAAGCGTGTACATGGCGACCAAGGTGTCATGGACGTGCTTCGAGCCCAACATTTGCAGCATGACGCCGACCATATGGGGTCTGCGATTTATGGGGACATGATGAAGGACTACGAGCGTCTTCGAGGGGACGGTCGCCAGCAGCGCAAAAGCTACCGCTACTGCTCGGGCGGCGACGGCGTTCACATGACGCGGGCGTGGACATGGACGTGGCGGCGGTCGCGGGCGTGGCCGCGAAGGTGAGCACGAGCGACGGTGTGAGGCGCCTTTCGTCGGAGCTGCTGGCGCATTGCGGTGACCGCCGCACGGCGAACCCTGACAGCTCAGTGGCTCGTGAGCGCCATGTGTCCGGACCGGACCCTCCCACCTTACACACTTCATTTAGACTTTCCTCGGTGCGGCGCTTCTTAAAGCCACAGCCGAGTGCGGCTCAACCATCCGCACACCCGCACAAGGCGGCTCAACAATCCGCCTCCCGTTTTCCATTTCATCACAGCGTCCGTCGGTTGTTACATTGCGTGTTACAACTGGTTCGCAACGACCAACTTACGCGCGTGTACGTTACGCGATTGATAGGCGCTACGAGCGCGACGGACGCGCGGGGCGGCCCTCCTACCTGAACCTTGCCCCGCAAACCCGTATTGAAGACCTAACTAACCCGTCCAGCAATTGCCCGCCAGCTACCTAACCGCCGCGGCCGAGTACTTTGCTAAAATGAACCGGCTCCATGTTACTCCGTCGGCCAAGCGCGGTACTTACGTAATTGACGAGCCCGAACTGTCGCCCCTTGGGCTGATTCACTCCGGTCTCGTCTGCAAGAGGCGTTCGGTTCATACGAGCTGGGACAGCGGGCCCTCGACCTACTACTCTCCAACTCCCTCACCGCTCAGACGCTCAAGAGCTACGCCGGCAAACTGTCTCAGTTCATCGCGGAGTTCTGCCACGACTCCGAGAACATCAGCCCGCTGGAGGCGACCATTGGCATTGTCATCCGGTACGTCGCTTGGATTGGTGAGCGGGATCACATCCGTTCGGTGCTAAGTCGTTACATTAATACTACATTTTAGCAATCAACACGTTCTTCGAACTAGACAACCTCGACCCGGTCGCCAAAGACGGCATGCACCTCACCACCGCTCGTCGTGGCATGCTGTTGAGGCAACGCCGCATGGAGGCTGCCCATTTGCCTGCTGATTTCGCTTACAACTTTGTCGAGCGCGCAGAGTCTATTGCTTGTGTGTGCTCTTCCCCCCGAGTATCGGTGCGACTTCCGAGCCCTCATGGCCTCGGTTGTCAACTTCATGTTCTTTGCCAGCGGACCTACCGAGTGCGGGACGTGTATGTCGACTCCTACAACATCCCCCTGCACGTGTACCGCGAGAAGGGGCGCGCCGGTCGACGCAGCCCCGACGACCTACGCGTACTGCTCCTTCCAGCAGTGTCCGAGCACCCCTGCTGCATTGGGCGTCTCATGCACAGCTGCACCACTACATCGACCACGTACAGTCTGCCCCAGCACTGGCCCATAATGCCTTGGCCGAGACAAGCTTCTGGGCGGTCACACCGAGCGAGCAGTCCAAGTCTTGGACTGCCGCGCGCTACAATGTCGGATCGATCGGCTCTCTACGGCGGTTCGTCTTGTTGGTGCCCCCCCCCCGCCCCCACCGCCCCACCGCTGGCACTTCATGGAGCTCACACAGCCTTCGCAAAGGTGCAGCATCTGCCGCTAACGCCATCGGGGTCCCGCTGTCCCACATCCGCTACCAAGGCGGGTGGGCCACCGACTCCGGCTTTGTTCTAAACTACATCGACCCCAACGTCCCTCCTTCGCCTGGCGCATGGTTCTGCTTCGGTCACATCGCGCCCCTCCGCCACTTCCAATAAGTCCAACAAGACTCCGCAGCGGTGACCTTCTCGGTGCCCCCTTCGTGACCTGGTGCTAGCCCTTCTTTGTCAATCTACCGCTCTCTCCGTTCGCTCATCACTGGCAAAACTAGACTCCAAATGCTCTTAACTCGGTTATGGGGTTTCCTCCTTTCCGCTTATTTTCCGGCTACCGTTGCTGCTAAGTTGTACGGGTTACTAGTTTCCCTGTCGTTGCGCCCTTTTGGGTGCAGCACGAGTAGACATAAAAGCAGCCGTAACAGCTGAGCCTGCCACCTTCCAGTTTCGCTGCGTTACAAGCAGCCTCCCCCCTGACTGTTTTCCCTCCACGCTTTAACCTGCCTGCCAATTTCGGCTCTTGAAAACGTAACACAGCCTGCGTGACCTTTTGGCATATCTAGACTCAACTTTGAAATACACCTGTACGTATTATAAATAATGGGACATGTTACTTGTATCCAGTGGATACAGTGTTATTTGTATCCAGGTCCAACTGCAGCTTCTGGACAAGCCATTCTGGACAAGCCGCGGTAGCGCCTCCAGTACCCGTAGCACAGAAACAGAGGCACGACTGTACTACAGGGTCCGGGCACGGATATAAATTAGGTCGCACTGGACGCCGTTGACTCGCAGTGTCGTCCCGCACCCATCCGGCACGATGCCACATCTCCCCCGCCCGCTTGCGCCTGTATAGGCGGCGCCGGATGAGCCACCCATGATATGTTTGGTAGTCCGCACTCCTTGCCTCCCACCGCACAGACGCCCGAGGCTTGCACTATCCGTTCCGTTAGCGCCAGTTGAGCCCGCCGCGTACAGTGCGCCGCCTCCAGTCGGAAGCTATGCCCCTGACGCTACAAATCCAGAGTTTGACCGCTTCTCCGTCGACGACCCACCTCGCGTCGGCCACGTGCTCGCCAGGGGCACGACACCCCACGAGGTCATCGCTCGCTACGCACATGACTACGCCACGGCTGTTGGGTATACTCAGAAACACCTCGCCGACTACAAGAACGCCGAGGGGATCCCGCGCCGCCTCCGAATTCAGTGTGGGCACTCTGGCAAGCCCGCGCCATGTCTCAAGGTGCGTGACCCCTCCATGCACCGCCAACGTTCCAGTAAACGCGTGGGATGCTGCCCCTACCTCCTTACAATATGGCGTACGACTAATCGCCCAGGCGAGCACACCAGCCAAGCGGCGCGCTGCGACTATCTCGCGTGGGTTGTGACAGCCGTAACAGGTTTGACACACGGTCTGTGCGAGGGCCTATCTGGGGGGACCCACTCTTGTGGGTCACTGGCAAGCAGAGCAGAGCATGGATTGCTGTGGTGGTTGCTGTGGTGGACCCCGCGATGATCGCTGTGGTGGCCGATGTATTTCCCCAGGCCTACCACAGATGGTGCATGTACCACCTGATCGTCAACATTTCAAGAACTGCAGCAGTGCAGTGGGCGGCGGCATCGGACAGCTTATAGTGGAATTCAGCATCACATCCAGAACACAACCCGAGGTTGCCTTTCGTGCCCGGTGTGCCCCCCCCCCCCGCCCCTGCCGTATGGTGCCGCTCTCCCCCTCCCATACTCTGAGTCCCCCAGCCCATACATCCAGCCCCGAGCTGCATTATGCTGCTCGCCCTCCCATACTGTGACTGCTCCAGCCCATATATCCAGCCCCGCGCTGCATTATGCTGCTCGCCCTCCCATACTCTGACTCCCCCAACCCATACATCCAGCCCCGAGCTGCATTATGCTGCTCGCCCTCCCATACTGTGACTGCTCCAGCCCATATATCCAGCCCCGCGCTGCATTATGCTGCTCGCCCTCCCATACTCTGACTCCCCCAACCCATACATCCAGCCCCGAGCTGCATTATGCTGCTCGCCCTCCCATACTGTGACTGCTCCAGCCCATATATCCAGCCCCGCGCTGCATTATGCTGCTCGCCCTCCCATACTCTGACTGCTCCAGCCCATACATCCAGCCCCGAGCTGCATTATGCTGCTCGCCCTCCCATACTCTGACTCCCCCAGCCCATATATCCAGCCCCGCGCTGCATTATGCTGCTCGCCCTCCCATACTCTGACTCCCCCAACCCATACATCCAGCCCCGAGCTGCATTATGCTGCTCGCCCTCCCATACTGTGACTCCCCCAGCCCATATATCCAGCCCCGCGCCGTATTATCCTGCTCGCCCTCCCATACTGTGACTCCTCCAGCCCATATATCCAGCCCCGCGCTGCATTATGCTGCTCGCCCTCCCATACTCTGACTGCTCCAGCCCATACATCCAGCCCCGAGCTGCATTATGCTGCTCGCCCTCCCATACTCTGACTGCTCCAGCCCATATATCCAGCCCCGCGCTGCATTATGCTGCTCGCCCTCCCATACTCTGACTCCCCCAGCCCATATATCCAGCCCCGCGCCGTATTATCCTGCTCGCCCTCCCATACTGTGACTCCTCCAGCCCATATATCCAGCCCCGCGCTGCACTATGCTGCTCGCCCTCCCATACTCTGACTCCCCCAGCCCATATATCCAGCCCCGCGCCGTATTATCCTGCTCGCCCTCCCATACTGTGACTCCTCCAGCCCATATATCCAGCCCCGCGCTGCATTATGCTGCTCGCCCTCCCATACTGTGACTCCCCCAGCCCATACATCCAGCCCGGAGCTGCATTATGCTGCTCGCCCTCCCATACTCTGACTCCCCAACCCATACATCCAGCCCCGCGCTGCATTATGCTGCCCCCCCCCCCTCCACCCCCTCTCCAACACGCCGACTCCCCCAGCCCATTATTTTTTAACAGTTCCATGTGATTGTGCTTTTACAGGTGGGCACTTATGCTGGGTAGATATCCCAGTGCGGAAAGCTACATCAAGAAGCAACTTGGCGCGAACTTTCCACGATGGGGGGCACCTTGGTTGCAAGGCTTTACTGCAGCATCGTTCGCCAGCAGCCGGAGCGAAGGCGCCAACAAGGACTACAAGCATGGTGTCCTCCTGCGAACCCTCACACTGGAGGAGGCATTTGACCGGGTGCGGGAGGTTCAGGCACGCAAGGCAAAGAAGACGGAAATCCGCGAGATTCATGCTGAGACATCACTGGTGGACGCGGACAAGCTGTGCAAGCAGTGGTTCCCAGACATCACCGACAAGCTGGCTGAGCACGTCTCAGGCTACGCAACTCAGCTTTGCCATGAGGAGATGGGGAGCAGCGGAAACTACCGTGTGGTGGCTTGCCATGAGGCGGGGGCGGTACCTGATGACGAAGACCTGGAGGGCGAGGTCACTCTTCATCCTGTGGCGGAGGTCCCGCAAGTTGATCCTGGGACGCTGGACCTCAGGCGCTTCACTGAGCACCTGGATCGTGTTCTATGACCCAGTCCGCGTGCAGTGCAACCGGGAGGGGGACAACGTCACGGTTTTCAAGTCGCACTGGTGTACCTGTGGGATGTGTATCACAGCCGGCCTACCATGTCGTCACTTCTACGCCGCCCATCGTGACCCAGCCTGGGCGGGCTTCCACGTGCACCTCAACAACACCAGATGGCACAAAACTCAGCTCGAGTCGTCCTTGCTATGGACGTATGGCACCAACGCTACTAGGGTTTCCGCGACTGTCGCAGCCCCCCTGTCGGCCAAGGTATCCCCTGTTCTCTGCGCTGGCCTCCACCAGGTGCTGGACATTCCTGTGGACCAGCAACGCCATGCAAGGCAGTTATACGGCAAGCTGTGGGGGACGTCGCGCACCGTCACGTCCCTTCTATGCGTAGACTACGGATACGTCGAACAAGATGCGGCGGAAGAGCTCCTCGCCTGCCTGGTGCGCATTGAGGACGGCATCCGCAAGCGCAAGGCGCTGGAAGCAGCGGCCCCCACCGACAGGGCACTCAAGGCCAAGATTCAAGCTGTCGCGAACGTGCAGGACTACAATCGGCCTGACAACAAGGCCAAGGGGCGACGGAAATGCAGCAAGTGCGGGTCTGCTGGCCACAACCGTGCCACCTGCCCCAAGAGGGAGGCGGCGCAAGAGAACTTGCCGCCCTTGGGGCCCACGA
Organism: Tetraselmis striata; assembly: GCA_006384855.1. Taxonomy (NCBI): domain Eukaryota; kingdom Viridiplantae; phylum Chlorophyta; class Chlorodendrophyceae; order Chlorodendrales; family Chlorodendraceae; genus Tetraselmis; species Tetraselmis striata. The sequence goes on along the minus strand of VCJN01002907.1, from coordinate 65,576 downwards.
CTGGCCATGGCGCTCCGGCGACTTCTGCAGCAGCAGGCGCCGCCCCTTGATGCCGCTCGCTTCGCTACTCGTACTGCCGCATCGCGTCCAGCAGCAGGAGCAGCATATTATATAATCGGCAGTCGTCATAGTACTCGTGCCCGTACCCGCCATAGCAGTTGTACGAGTATGTGCTGTCCAGACTTGGACACTCTCGGCGCCCCTGTCGACTTGAAAAATTGTAAAAATCGTGGCTGGATACGTATCCACTGGATACAAGTAAGATTTCCCATAAATAATCCCGTCCGTTATGATTTTTTCCGTACGTACCAGACAGGTAGGTGCAGGTGCTGTACTACGCGCGCTATACTGCCGCCTTCTCCTGCCAGCCCAGCAACCCGAAAACCCTACAGAGCCAAAGCGACCAAGATGGGAGTGATGCCCTGTCTCTATATACTACTGCCAGTACCTGCACCAGTACCGTACCAGAACCCGTACTCGCGCGCGTAGGTGTGGGAGGGCGCTTACTTTCCAGGGCAGAATCGGTCTCAGCGAGGACCGAGCGGGCGGTAGTGCGACAGCAAGCTGAGAGCCCAGCTTGCGCTCCCGCTCAGCCCTTCCACCTAACACGCGCGCAGCTCCCCCCCCTCCCCTTCCCCCAGAGAGCCGGCGCCCCGCCGTCTGCCGCGGCGGGCGCTATGAGCACGCACACGCCCGCGTCGCACGGCGACCCGGTGCAGCAGCTGGGCTTCCGCGTCATGCGGCTGTGCAAGCCCTCGTTGCACGTGGACGCGCCGCTGCGGTTAAACCTGGGCGAGGACATGGAGGCGGACGGCGGTCGCGTCGCCGGCGTGGACGAGGCGGAGGCGCTGGCTTGTGCGCCGTTCGCGTCGCGCGTGCAGCTGGGCGACTCGCTGGACGCGGCGGGGCTGACAGGGATGATGGAGCTGCCGCAGAGCTTCGGCACCATCTACCTCGGCGAGGTGAATGAACAAAAGCGTACCCCCTGCCCGCCCGTGTCGATCGACCATGAGGGCGCCGCGCGGAAGCTACCTCAATCAAAGCTCCCTCTTACCTCCGACACCCGCTGATCGCCGCCAGCTCGCAGCAATACTCACGCGCATTCCCACGTGGCTAGCGAGCGTACATCCGTCATGGATGTGCCTCGGCCCACAGACCAGCCGCCTGCGAGCTGACCTCAAGCCTGGATCCCCCTCCCCTCCCTCCCATTTCCGCCCTGCTGCAATCACAAACAGACCTTCTGCAGCTACATCAGCGTCGTGAACTACTCTGACGAGGTGGTCTCCTCGGTCGTCATCAAGGTGCGCCGCCCTGTGTGCCCCCTTTTCCTGCCTTGATGTCGCCCCAACGAGGAGGACCCGGGCCCATGTCACCGTGGGGCCGACCGCACCAGGCACTGAGCTGCGCGCCCCCCTGCCGGCCGCCACACCAGGCGGAGGTGCAGACGGAGCGGCAGAAGTCGGTGCTGGCCGACAACACCTCCAGCCCGCTGCCGCTGCTCACACCAGGCGGCCGGCACGACTTCATTGTGTCCCACGACGTCAAGGTGGGCCTCCCAGCAGCTCCCTTTGCAGGCCAGCCGCATGAGGGTCCCTCACAGCATGTGCACCGACCAGTAGTGCCTGCCTGGCTGCGGTATCGCGGTGGGCCTCCCAGCATGGGGAGGGAGGGCGGTACAGGCGGGGTGCTGCCAGGCGGATGTCCAGCGGGTGAGCGCTGCTGACGGCTGGCGGGCACCACGCGGCTGGGCAGGAGCTGGGCGCGCACACGCTGGTCTGCTCCGCAGTCTACACCTCCGGCGACGGCGAGCGCAAGTACCTGCCGCAGTACTTCAAGTTCCCGGCGCACAACCCGCTGTCTGTGCGCACCAAGGCGCGCTGCCCCCCCACCCCCCTCCCCCGCTCTGCTGCCTCGGACTTGTCTCATGCAACCCTCTATTTCCTTGACTGAGCAGCATCTACAAAGGAGCAGAGTCCCTGGGAGAGGAAAGGGGGGGGGGGGGTGGGGGGGCAGACGGCAGGGGCGCCTTGCCAGCTTGCGTGGCTGGGGGGGAGGGGCTTGGGGAGGGGAGGGCGACGAGGGTGGGGTTGAGATAGGCCTGGCGATTGTGATCATGACGGCGATGCGGATGGGGATGGGGGTGGGGGCGGGAATTGGGATGCGGCTGAGGGAGCTGGCGGCTGGGGATGCCATGTAGGTGCGCTCCGTGGGGGACGACAGCTTCCTGGAGACGTGCGTGGAGAACTGCACCAAGGCGCCGCTGCTCATAAACTACGTGCGCTTTGACCCCGCGCCGCACCTGAAGGTCACGGAGCTCAAGGTGCGCGGGGCCGTGCAGGCGAGGCAGGCCGCCACACAGTCGCTCCGGCTGGGAGCCTAACTGAGCCCCCGAACAACGCCCTTGAAGAGCCTGTGCGGGTCATCCCAGATTATTTGTCACCATTTCCCCCTCGCCCCACCCTTCTCCGCCCCCGCCTCCCCTACAGCTACACTGTCTCACCCTCCCGAATGCGCCGCTCACAGAGGCCCACCGTTGTGGCGGACTTTAAGGACGCGGACTCCGGGGAGGAGGACATCATCGGGTGAGCCCCCCCCCCCCCCCAAGTCATTGTAGCACGCTGCCGCATGAGGGCCAGAGACGAAGTGGGGTGATCTCCAGCCTGAGGGCCAAACAAGGAACCCGCTGGAGTCATGGTGGGACAGACTGCCACCATCATAGACGCCCTGAACCGTTAGCGAGTCTAAGCGTGACTGTCGGAATCCATGCGTATCTGCTTTTGCGGATGCTGTTTCCCGGAGGCGGAGTGAGCATGCGCACCCCGCTTGTTGCTGCGGGTGCGGCGGCGGGCGAGGGGGCGTAGGCGCCGCCCACCCCGCCGGCGGCCTGACCGCTGCTGCGCGCAGGGACTACATGGCGGCGCTGAAGGTGGTGCAGCCCAACGGCGGCATGCGCCACTTTCTGTACCACCTGCAGCGCGCGGGCGGCAGCGCGCGGGGGGAGGCCACCAACTCGCTGGGGAAGCTGGAGATCCGGTGGCACGGCGCCATGGGGGAGGTGCCCTGCCCTGCCCTGCCCTGCCCTGCCGCCTTTGATCTCTCTCGCCCCCTTCCCACCATGGTTCACCACAGAATGTTTGATAGACAAACCCACCTGCATTGTCAAAGCACACCCCTGCTGGCCGGGTCTTAAGCCCGCCGACACTACCCGGCGAAGCCATCCACCCTAAGGCCAGAGAGAAAGTAAGCAGAGGGCAGGTCATTGTGAAGACCAGATGGTCTATGAGCCATCGTCCAGCATCCTGATAAAAAAGTTGTATGCTGCACACTTTCCAACCCGGCCATAGATATAGATGCTTAACAGTACAAACACAAACGGTCCGCGGATAAATGTCGTTTTTGAACCCCCCCCCCCCCCCCCCCCCAAGAGGGAACAACCATAAAAAACGGTGAAATGTTACAGAATAATCCACAAATACAACACGACAGTTCCGTCGCGTAGCTGCACAACATCTCATGATTTTTTGGCCCCGCGGACTGTTTCTAATTGTATGGTGATAGTGCGATTAACTTTCGAGCGCGCTCGATCGAGGCAATCCCAGGACTACAATCGATGAGGAGGGTCGCTGGGGGCCGCACGAAGCCTCGTACGGGTGCCCTCAGACTGACAGCGTTCGATCTCCACAGCGACTCAGGCCAGGTCGAAAGTGTATTCTGCTTTTTCGCATCTACGGCCCTCCTGGCCAGGTTGCCGTGGGGACTGATGACAGTGGTAAATACATCGTTTGGTTAGCAGCCGACAAACCGCCTAGCGCTCCATCATCATCCGGCATATAAGTCCTCCCCCACTTCTCTCTCTCTCCCTCTCTCTTTCTCTTCCCCTCTCGCAGCCAACAATATCCACGCCAACAATATCCTGCATCAAATATATGGCGGCAGGGATCATACTGCGCTCACTGAGACATTTACCACCCCCCCCCCCCCCCCCCCCCCCCCCCCCCGGTGCCGCATTGTTGCACACAGGTGGGGCGACTGCAGACGCAGCAGATAATGGGGGCGCCCACGTCGCGCAGGGAGGTGGAGGTGAAGGTGGTGTCGCTGCCACCGCAGGTCTGGATCCACACGCCATTCCAGGTGCCCCCCCCCCCCCCCCCCTCCCCCCCCACTCTCCCCTCTTCACCCCTAACTGGCGCCCCGCAGCAGCGGCCCACTCTTGCTTCCCGCCATGCCCTTGTGCCCCCCTGAACGGCCGCCCCTTATTCCCCCCTTTCTATCAGGCGGAGGTGCTGGTCCAGAGTCACGTGGAGCGGCGGGTGGGCCCGCTCAAGCTCGTCTGCTCGGACACCGCGCCAGGCAACAGCCCCCCCGCCCCCTTCCCTACCCTCCTTACTCTTTCATTCTCTAGCCCCCCCCCCCCCCCCCCCCCCCCCACTTTCCCTACCCTCCTTACTCTTTCATTCTCCACCCCCCTTCCCTCATCGCGTTTTGGTACCTCTGTCCTCATCTCCGCCGCTGAGCGGTGCCCCGCTGCTGGCGCCAAACAGGCGAGGCGGCGGCGCGTCCGCCCAGCGTGGCGGTGGTCGGGGCGGCGTCGGTGCCGGTGGGGGAGCTGTCGCCCTTTGGGAGCGCCACCCTCACGCTCACCATGGTGGCGCTGGACCTCGGCGTACAGGTGCCCACCGCCCCTGGCCGGGAAGGCCGCGCACACCTTGGACCGGGGCCGGGGGCGGACTGCGGGCATGGGGTGGCGGCACTGCGTGCTGGCGGTCCAGCCGGATAGTGTCTGGCGAGAAAATGATGGGGGAATTGGGGGGGGGGGGGGATTACATAAAATGATGCACAAGTTCGGAATTAATATGTAGGTCGGGAATAATCATATGATGACATTGTCCACTTTTAACAACGTAGTATTTGGAGGGGGGGAGGGGGGGCATGACAGAGGTGCAGCAGGCCGAGGTCATCCTTCTCAAGAGAAATGTGTTACAAACCCCGGAAGTACCGCTGAGTTTGCTATTCTTCTATGTACTTGTGGCGACGCCACTGCAGCAGTTTACGGCTCTCCGCCACTACGGGCGGCACTCCCGCTGGAGGCGCCGCTGTGAGCTCTGTGGGCCGGCAAGAATCCAGGGGGGTTGATCATGGGCAGTGCGGCATGTCCAAAACAAGGAAGAAAGTGGAGCGGGCGGTCGCTGGGGCGGAGGGGGAGAGGGGGGCCTGACCTCCAACCCCCCCCCCCCCCCCCCCCCACTCATCCCCCTCTCCTCCTTTTGCCTCTCGCTGACCGGCATGCAGAGCATCACCGGACTGGCGCTGGTGGACGACCGGGAGGGGAAGCCGTACGACTCGGTGACGCACACGCAGGTCAGCCCCCCCCCCCCCCCCCCCCCGCCCCCCCCGGTTGCCTTCCAACCCCCCCCCCCCCCCCCCCCCCCCGGTTGCCTTCCACCCCCCCCCCCCCCTCTGGTACCACCCCATTGGGTCGCCTTCCCGACAGGCGCTGCTCGGCGGCCGCTCTGACGGAGCCCTGCCCTGCGCCCCGTGCTTTTCGCAGGTGTTTGTGCACGCGGCGCAGTAGCGACTCCCCATCGGGGCGGGGCGGGGGCTTGCTGTGGCCAGGCGGGGGACGCCCCCCCCCCCCCCCCCCCCCCCCCCGGTTCCCCTACCGTCTGCATTCCCCTCGGACTGCAGGCAGTTGAACGTCCGGTAGCCGCATGCCCGCCCATAGCTAGCCAGCCACATGCGCCCCCCGGCCCCTCTTTGGGGGGTAGCAGACCGGACGCGGAAGGCACGAGGTCCGCTGTTTTGGCGCGTCCCCGTGCCCCCACCCGAAGGCCGGCCGCGCTGACAGCCGACCCCGACCTCGCGCGGCTCCCGGTCCACGCCGACCCGGCCAACAGCAAGGACGATTTCCGTCCGCAGCGGAAGCGAATTGGAATAGCCATCACGGAGATAGACCTAACGGCGCGCGCCAGCCTAGTGCCCACCGGGACTGCGGGATTCCCCCCTCAGCCACCGCCTGTACAACTATCATCTATATCAAAGGCAACCCTCCCTCCCTCCCCCGCCGCCGTGCTGCACGCCACCATGCACACGGAGGAGGCGGCAAGGGCAACCGTCCGCCGCTACACGCGACCGGCTTCCCTCCGACAGGCCGGCCTGTACCCTCAGGGTGACTGTGATGCGAGGACTAAGACTGTGCATCCCCGCGATGCCCCTCCCCCCTCGCTCCTTCGCCCCTCATCTTTTCCCAACACACTTTTATCATCACGTCGCCACCGTCAAATGTCGGCACGCTCAGTCGCACTGTGATGCTATATGGACATGGCCGTGCAGCCCGCCACCCGGTCTTTGACCGGGCATTCAATGCCACCTTGTGCACAACCACCCTGCAGGCGAGTCTCTATGTATTCATCACGCCGACCCCCGCAAGGTTGCTCAACATGGGAGTCACACCCGACTCGGCAAGTTGTTCGGGGTTGCCGTGACGGGCCACCCACCCAAAGTTGTACAATTATACTCGTGGACGTTTTCTTTTGCCTTTTCGGGTGGTTTCCTGATCGTCTTTCGCAGCTAGCTCATGTAACTATTTACTCCATGGCAGTGTCCCGTCGAATGGGGTATGGTGCTCGCGGCTGCTGGGCTCATCTTCGTAGCACAGCGCAATTGTGACCTCGGTACTCCATCATCACTGTGTATCGTTACAACGCCGAGGTCTAGGAGGTGGGATCAGAGACATGCAGCGGGGCGATGGTGTGGGGGATGAGGGGCTCTTGTCTACATGACAGTATGCCGTGTACCGGATGCAACGCCTAGCTAAAAACCATCGCGACACAGCCTCCACGAGCCTGCACAGCAAAGGAAGGATGGGGTTGCGGCCAGAAACTGGCTCGGATTTTGACTAGCTGCGTTCTTGCCGCAATTGCTTGACATTCCTAGGGCGCCTGCTGCGACCACTACCTTGGCATGACCCGCACGCGTGGCGGATCATGTACAACTAAGATGCGTGTCAGGTTTCTTTCAGAATAATCCAAACTATCAACAACTTTTCTATTTTATCCTGGTTTCCTGGTGCTTTTCCCGATATTGCACTTTTGCATCTAGCACATGTCAATATATTCTGATTGCCAAACTCCCATCCTGATAGACAATCCTGACCTCAACGACATCAGGAATGACTTGACACCGGTTGAAAGTGCTCTGCGGCATCGACCATCGGGCCACAAGACTGACCGTACTTGTGCTATGAAGAAGCAACGTCTCAATCGGTTTCCTCCGCCGGTGCATGATGAATGAGACCTCAACAACATCAGGGCAGACATGTGGACAATGCCCACCCACGCATCCATCAGCTCCCCGTGAGGCATAGCAGCGAGTTCAAGACCCGGTATTGATTTGGGAATGAGTGGTCCCGGTCGAGTGCACGTGGAGAGGACAGCTGGCTGGGTGATGTGTGGCACCCGGGTACATGTGGTGGTCCCGATCGAGTGCACACGGGAGGGGAGCTGGCTGGGTGAAGTGTGGAACCCGGGTACATGTGGAGGCAGGAGTGATGGCCAGGCATGCCACCTGCTGGCATGTTGGCCGAGTTGCGCCAGCAGCAGGCAGGCAGGCAGCGTAGGCATGAACGTCTCAGGGGGGCACAGGTGGGGCAGGTTGTGTTTTGGTCCAGAGGGGACAGCCGAGGGAGGCTGCCCCGCGGTCGCGTGTGCGCGCTTACACAGGTCCACTCGCGGCGGCTGCGGTCGGCGGCGGGAGGCACGCGGCCCTCTGGCCGCCCCCCCGCCCGCCCGCCACACCGCCGCCGCCCCGTGCGCCGCCACGCACGCGCCGCCCCGCGCCGCCGCCCTAGCGGTAGCGCTTGAGCGACAGCGAGTTGTTCTTCTTCCAGGTGGCGCGGCGTGAGCCACGGTTCTTGTGAGAGGTGTGCCCCTTGACGTGAAGGCCGCGATACGCCTTGCCAGCGGAGGTCAGGCCGCGGATCTCGCGGTGCTTGTGCACGGGGTTGCAGATCCAGTTGATGCGGGGGTCGGTGCGCACGGCCTTGTGCATGGGGTCCACCATGATGACTTCAAAGTACTTGTAGGTAGAGTCCTGGTTCACCCAGTAGCTGTTGAGCACGCGCAGCGCGCCGCACTTGCGGCCCACGCGCTCCTCCGCGATGTTGCGCAGGTTGCGGGCGGCCTTCAGGCTGGTGATACCCTGGCTGGCGGGCTTACCGTAGACAATGCCCTTGGACACAGGCTTCTTGCGGCCACCGCGGCGCACGCGCACGCGGTAGATCACGTACCCCTGCTTGGCCTGCGGATGCGAGCGACGAGGGGCGGGAGGGGCACAGCTCAGCTCAGCGCGGAGTCACTTCCGTTTTTTTGTTTTCGGAATGTCAGGGACCAACAGCCGTCCCACATCCTCCCCCCCTCCCTTGAGCAGCGGTGTCCAAGCTCTACAGATATCTATCTCTATACTCCCAGTGATGTTCCTGTCCAAATCGTGCACTCCTACTTCCGCCACGCCGTCAAAGCTCCGGCGCGGTGGCGGCTCCAGGTAATTGATGGATGACCTTTATTTCATTATTTATTCTACGGGAAACGGGCTGGCCGCCGCCTCGTGGAGTGACCCCCCCCCCCCCCCCCCCCACCCCCCCCCCCCCCGGCCAAGGCCGTAATCCTCGGGCACAAACATTGTCACGCGCATAGAATCTGTTGCAACTGGGTGCAGGGCAAGGTCCCATGCAGTCGCCGTTTCCTCTTCGCCGCGCCATATCTGCCCCCCGAATAAAAGCAAAGAAAAGTAAAGCGAGAAATATGACGGCTTCGATCTCCCGCGCGCCGCTCGCCCCGCCCGTGCTTGCTGGGGCACCGGCGCTGGCTGGAAGAGTAGGGCGGCGGAACCTAGCCTGATAGGACATTCTAGGATTAAATCGGGGGGGGAGGGGGGGGGGGGTGGGGGGGTTGCGCTCGGCGGCGGGGGCGCGGGGGGCAGGGGGTCACCTTGTAGCCCATGCGGCGGGCCTTGTCGGGGCGCGTCGGCTGAGTCTGGCGCACGATGCTGGGCAGCTGGCGGTACTCCCAGCAGCGCACGCGCAGCAGGAAGCGGAGCACATCGCTCTGCTTCTTGCGGTAGACCTCCTCGATGTACTTGTAGGCACCCATGGCGTCGGGCTGGTGGGGGGTGGCTGTTGGCAGCCGGCGGCGGCGCAGAGAAGAAAGGGAGACGATTAGGTGCAGGCGGCGGAGCTTTGAGGGGAGGCTGGCGAGGAGCCTACCGACCCTCGAGCGGGGGGCGATTCAGTACTTGGCGACAGTGTATCAAGGCGGCGTGGCGGCGGCGGCGGCGCCTGCGCGGCCGCAGCGCGCGCAGACGGCGGCGGCTCAGGGTTTAGACAGGGGTGTTCGTTGACCCCTGCGGTCACACACCTGTATCCGAAACCCCTATACGAAACCCCCGCCCGCGGGCCGGGCGGATATGCGGCGAGGCCCGCGCGCGGTGCATATTCGTGGCGCGCGCAGCATGTCGTCACGGGCGCGGGGGACGCGCGGACTTCATCGGGGGCGCGGGGGTCGGGCCGGCCGGAGGCCCGATGCGGCCAGGCGGCGGGTTGGCCAAAAAGCCCGCGCGGCCGTGCGGGCATGTCAATAACGGCCCTCCTTGGCTTGGCCACACTGGCGGGACAACTCGTACCGGTACCGAACACGCAGCCGCATCACTGCTGGGCGACCGTCTGACCGTGCTGTCTCGCCCGCGCCTGCGCCTGCGCCGGTCCAAGTCGACAACTGCTGCTGGACTATAGCTCACCCGGCACGCGGGGCTCAGCTGCGCAACACGCGGCTGGGAGCCGCTGGACGGAGCGAGGTGAGGGCGGCTCTGGGGGGTGCACGGTGGTACATGTACCGTATCCCCTTCCCGTATCCCACTCGCACTCGGCACCCCCCCCCCCCCCCCCCCGCCTCCCATTTGGAACTCCACCGGCAAGGTCGGGGGCTAGTTTCGCCTTCCCGGCGCATATGATCGCACGAAGGCACCGCAGCGATCCCTGCCGCCGACTGGGGACGGAAGCTGAGAGGCGCACCCTGCCCCCACCCCCTCGCCCGTCAGGCTCCGAGGAGAGAGTGCGGTGGGGAGGAGCGGGGGAAGGGCGAGACGAGAGCCCGCGGGCGGCGCGGCGATGGTAGCAGGCGGCGCGGACGAGGCGGCGGGGGTGCCGAACGGGGGCGGCGGCGGCGAGGCTGCTAGCGGCGAGGTGGAGCAGGAGCCGCCGACGTGGATCCCCAACCAAGTGGCGGACCACGAGCCCTCTACGCCCGACACGCAGGAGCTGTTGACCCCGCACGAGCCCGTCAGCAAGGCCGATGAGGGTAGGAGAGCTTCCGACACGCAGGAGCTGTTGACCCTACACGAGCCCGTCAGCATGGCCGATGAGGGTGGGATAGCATCCTCCATTCCCGACACGCAGGAACAGCTGGCCCCGCACGAGCCCGTCAGCGTGGCCGATGAGGGTGGGAGAGCCCCCCCCCCCCCCCCCCCCCTCCCCCACCCTCCCCCCCTCCCATAACCCTCAGGTCCCCTGCACTGGCGTGCCATGGCTTGGGACAACCAGCCACGGTCCAATGCTGCTCGCTGTCGCAGGACCTGCGTCACGTTAATCCCCCCCCCCCCCCCCCCCCCCTTGTTGGGACGCTCCGCAGGTCCGGCGGAGGCGCAGGTGGTCGTGAGCCCGGAAGCGATGAGCATCCCCCCGCCGCCCACGTACAGCATCCCGCCGCGGGAGGCGCCGCTGCAGGCGGTGCCGGAGACGCTGCCTGCCGCGGCGGACATGGAGCCGCTGAGCCCGGAGGAGCTGACCGAGTTTGCGGAGTACCTGGGCATGGCGGCAGGTGGCGCTGCCCCGCCTCTTCTGGGAGGGGAAGGGGCCGGGGGGGGGGGGGGGGGGGGGGGGCGGGCGCTATTGGTAGGGATGTCCATGAGGTGGTGCGGCGTGCGAGGCGGGCGCGCTGAGAGGCATGGCATCGCGCAGGCGAGGACGGGCGGTACCTGTGGATCGCGGAGCAGGCGCTGTGCGCGCCGCTGCCGGAGGGCTGCCGCGAGGTGGAGGACCACCTGGGCACCACCTTCTACCTCCTCACAGACGAGGACACCGGCGAGGTGACTACCAGCTGGGAGCACCCCTACGACGAGTTTTACCGCCAGGTCTTTGCCGGCCTCAAGGTGCCCCCCCCCCCCCCCCCCCCCGCCTTCCTTTCCTGAACCTTCGCCTTGCCTCACTCCCACGTTTGCATCGTTAGCCCGCCCCGGCTGGTTTGAGGCCAACCACAGGACGGAGGCATGCACCGGGAGGTGGTTGGCTGAGCAGTATCCGCCGCGCTGTGATGCAGGCGCGGCAGTGGGACCTCATCACGCGCAACGAGATGCTGGAGATGGCGGCCTTCCTGGGCTTGGACCCCAGCAAGCACGCGCCGCTGATGTGGATCCCGCAGCAGGTGTCCCCCTCCCCCTTCCGGGCCTGCCCCTCGCCTAGAGCTCCCCAACCCCACCCTGCATCCCGCCGCTCATCTTGCTGCCACTCTGAGAATGAAGCGTGGCGCGGTGGCTGCCCGCTGTCCCACACAGGCCGCCATCGCGCCCCTTCCCGCTGGCTGGGAGGAGCGGCACGATGACAAGGGGTGAGTGAGGCGTGCCGCCCCGCCCTCTCCTGCCCGAGCCGACACTCCCATTCAGCACCCCCAATTGAAGCGATTGCGGTGTCCAAGAGGCCTTTGCAGTCCCATGTAATGCCGGAAGCTGGGCATAGTCACCGGCATAGTCGCCTGCCCTGCTGTGGCGGTGGCTGTATCGGTGCTGGTAGCGGCAGGCGAGAGGGAGAGGGGGCGGGGGGTGCTCACACAGCAAGGGCTCTGCGGGGGCTCACATGGCCTGCGCGGCTTTGGGCCTTTGGCTTGGCAGCGTCAACAAGCGCCAGCTGGCGGGCGTGTTGGTGCCGCGATGCCGCGGGGCACACGTGCCTCTACTGGGGAGCCTGTTCATGACCTGAGACCGCCCTCTGCTGTGAAACCATGCCGCTGCGGCGCACTGCGTGTGATTAGCCGGCAGAGTATCTCACTGCCGCTCGCATGCTGCCCCGCCTACCCCCCCCCCCCCGCCGTGCATGCCTGTGGCCCGCAGGGTGTTTTACGTGAACGAGGAGTCCGGCTTCAGCTCTCGCGCGCACCCGCTGGACGTGGTGTTCCAGACCGTGGCGTCCGTGGAGCGCCGGCGCCTGGAGGCCGGCGAGTTTTCGCTCGTGCGCGCCGCGGCGCTGGGCGAGGCCTCCGGCACGGGCCCCTCCCTGGCGCTGCGGCTGGTGGAGGAGGACGGCAGCGCGGCGTACACGTACGACTGGCTCCGCAGCCGCCGGGTCGGCGACGACGGCGCGCCTTCCTCCTCCGCCACCTCCCCTTTTGCAGACATCCAGCGCCAGCTGTCGCTCAGCAAGGCCGAGAGCATCAGCGCCCCGGCCACCCCGGCCGGCCACGGCGGCCTCACCATCAACACGCGCGCCAATGGACCGTAAGCCCTCCACCCCCCAATCCCAACTCCGCACTTCCATCCGAGCACTTCCCGCTATGCTAGGGATGTCGACTCAAGTCATTGAAAATATGTTGCGAAGTCATTTTCACTCAACATTATAAAAATTCATGGAGAATTGAGATAGTATGTGTGTTTATTTACATAGAATATAAACACAATACACATGAATCTAAATAAATACACAATATATACACTATTTATCTGTGTATATATATTGTACATATATACACTAAACAAAGATGTATATATAAGTGCATGTATACAACTAAACTTAAATTAAACATACATACATATACATAGTGAGAGCTATGATGATGTATGTATGTCTGTATATGCTGCGCCACAACAGGCAGCGGATGCTCTCCGGGATGTCTTCCGCGGAGCTGGAAATGGCCACTGTCGAGCGAACGGTGTCGGCGGAGCAGTCCGAGCCCGGCACCCCGGACTGGGCCGCCGCAAACGTGAGCCCGTCGGCGCTGCTGGCGCAGCGCGTGCCGCTGGTGTCGCGCCAGTCGGGGGTGAGCACGCCCAAGGGGACGCCCAAGGGCTCGGCGCGCTCGCGCTTCGCCACGCAACAGGGGCAGCGGCCGGTCCGCAAGAGGTACCCCCCCCCCCCCCCCTTCCCCCCCCCCCCCCCCGGGGCCTCCAGAACCACCACCGACCACCAACCACCATCCCCGGGCAGCTGCGCGGCGCGACAAGGCACTCTATCTTCTTTTGCCCTGCGTTACTATTTTGCCGGTCCTTCGCATACGAGGATGAAGCTACCCGAGTAAGGGCTCGCCTGGACTGGGCTTCATGATGATTGCAGATGGATGACTTAGTACCGGGGTACAGATAGACCTAGGAAAGCGAAGGAGGGCGATGCCCCGAGCGTCCCCGAGATCCAGCACGCCACTGTGCGACCCTACAACCCTGTGTCCAATGGATGTCTTGATAGGATGGGTGTTACGCACAACTGAACATATGACCCTACCATGCAGACAGGAGGGAGCCTCATTGACCACGTTAGCTGAATGATGCGGCGGCTCTTTCGCGCAATGCTCACATTTTCAATCGTTGACATGACATGAAGTGTGGATATATATCACGTGTCCCCCCCCCCCCCCCCCAAGAAATAAGGCAGACGCAGGTCTGCATGTATAGCCGTGTTGGCGACGTGCGCTCCTGTGTGGTATTGTCACGCCGGGTAGCAGCCCACCATAATCACGCCAACTGCACCCCAAGGGCACGGTACAGCGGCGCAGGCCCCAGTGCAGCCCCGCAAGCCCCATGGTATAGATGGCCCCAGGCTGGGCGTTGTTCCTGTACCGGCGGGCAACTGACTCTGACCCCCTGCTCCGCCCCGCACAGACCCGGCCAGCCGCGCATGCGCCCCTTTGAGCACTACCCCACCGGCCTGCCCGCCACCAGGTGACTCCCGCTCGCCCCCGCGCCGCCGCCCATGCGCCGCTGCAAATGCCCAACCCGGCCCGGCCCGACCCACGCCCTCCGTCCTGACGGGTCTGGTGCGGCACGCTGCAGGAAGCCGGAGGGCTGGCAGATGCTGAACCCCGCCGCGCTGTGGGTGTGGGGCGCGTACCACCTGTGGGCATGGGCGCTGGTGCTTCCGGTCGTGCGGCGGGTGCTGCCAAAGCCGCCGGACCGCTGACGCGGCTCGCGCTGCACAGGGCCGCTGGCCACCGCCGCGCGCCCCACGTGTACGTGTACCTCTGCGACTGGGCGGCGATTTAATTCATTATTGTGACGGCACTCGTCGTAGCACGGGGAAGTGATTGGGAGCTCCGGCGAGTGCGCGCGCTCCGAGAGTGTGCTCTCTCGGCCCGCGTAGCCCGCACGGCTTCCTCACCGGGGGCTGGGGCGGTGGCGGGTCTCCGCCTCCGCCTCCGCCTCCGAGTGAGGAAGCGTGTGTGGGTTCTGGATGCGCGTGGGGGGGGGGGGGGGGGTTCTGGATGCGCTGCAACCATCCCGCTGAACCTATATTGTGACGGGGCGGGCGATTGGGGGTACACGCCCGCCGGTACCGCCTTCACAGCTACCTCCCCCACACGCGGCCGCCCGACACCGCCGCCAAGCTTGTACGACTGGACGGACATCCCCTCTCCGAGCAGCAACTGCACCTTGAGCTTCGACATAACCCACCCTGCGCAGGGGCCGCTCCATATGAAAACCTGGCAACCGACACTCATCAGCAATTGGGTAACCAATTGGGTACCTTAAGCCCCCAGCTCCGCGCGCCACCGCCGCCACTCCTCATAGACACACAAGGAGCACTTTCGCCCCTTGCTCCCGTAGCCCCGCGCAGCGCCCGTTACGCACAACTGCGGAAGCAACGCCATCTACAGGGTAGGTCATTCTCCACATGTCCTGCGGCGGGCCCAAGCCTGTGATGATCGAGCTCTGGAAGCAGACCAGCGAACATGTATGGGGGGGCGCTACTGTGCAGCAGAGGACCTATCGTTAGCATTCAGGGCTCGCAAGACCCTAATTATATTAGGATTTCATACAGCTCCCCCCGGGCTCACTGTCAGGTCAAACTGTACTGGCGCCCCCAGCGTAGCACTGCTACGGCTACCAGTACAGGTACGTCATTGCACTGCTGGCATTTTATACGTTCAAGCGCGTGGGTGGCATTGTTTTACACGGATATGCGCCTGGCCGTCTTTTGCCACCCGTCCAGCGCTTTTTCCCTTTCCTATGTTGTTCTGGTATTGTTTTACTCACTTCTTATCATTCCTAAAGCTAGACCGTAAGTAATAGAATGGTTAGACGCGATGGAAAGGATTATGTAATCCTTTACGTCTACACTCGATTTCACGGCGTTTGTAATTCTTGCTTTAAACACGTTATGTAATCCTTATCAGCTTTACGCTTTACATATATCATATAGGGATTACCAGACGCGTAGGAGTATTTTAGTGTAGCGCGCAATCGTTGCAAATACAATGTTCTTTATTTTATCGCTGTGCATCTGTCCGCATTCCTGCATCGCTATCTAATTAATTTCGTTCAAAAATTGGATGTAAACTGTTCCTCAATACATTGGCAATACAAACTCAAACAATGTACTCATATGGCTTTCAGAAATCAAATCGCAACACGACTGAGATGCACCAGCCGTCAGTTTTCTTTCAAAATATAATCCAAATCATCAACAATTTTATTATTTATATTCCATTTCTGTTCTATGTGTAATCGTCAAACTTCCATCCTACTAATAACTAATGGTAGACTGCATGATGATGATGACATGAGGAAAATCAAAACATGGATACAGCCACCAGTCCACAAATTATCGAGCCCATTAATAATTGGGTTGGATAATTTCATACCAGTCCACAAATTATCGAGGCCGATTTGGGCTCGATAATTTGTGGACTGGTGTAAAATTATGCGCCCAGTGTTGTGTATACCAGTCCACAAATTATCGAGCCCAATCACAACAAGCATTGAATTATTGGTCTGTTGTGATTGGGCTCGATATTTTTGGACTGGTATAGAATTAGTCTGGGCGCATAATTTTACACCAGTCCACAAATTATCAAGCCCAAATAATTAATGTTGGCCTCGATAATTATGTGCCAGTCCACAAATTATAAAATTATATAAAATTTGTGGACTCTGATATACCAGTCCACAAATCATCGAGCCCAATATTAATTTGGGCTCGGTTATTTGTGAACTGGTATAAAATCATGCGCCCAAGCAGGTGTTTCCAGAGCATCTAGCCAATAGTATGGAGGCTGTGTTACAGGGAGGGTGCTACGCAGTTGATGGTAGCGGCATCCCGGCCGCCTGTCACTGCGCGGGCTGATGGTTTAAGTTAGGCAGCGAATTTCACGCTTGGCCCCGCCTCTACGGCGGTCCCGCAGCAGGCGGAGGTACTAGACGAACTTGTCCCCAAGTGTTGGGACGTCGAGGGCTTGAAGGGGGGCGGGGTGGGGGGCTGGTTGGGTCTTCAGGGTGCCGGCGGGGGTGTGCCGGTCGGGATTAATTTCTTTCTAAGCAGTATGTGACTGAACGTTGTATTTACTTGATTTAAGGAATAGGGTGCTGGTTGGGCTTCGCCGTGGGACTTCAGGGTTCGCGCTTCAGGGTCGGGCGCGCTTGGGGGCACCGTCCAGGTAGGCGGCGCTCAGCTGGCCAGGCGCGGCGGGGGCGGGCCGCTTGGGGAGGAGGCCGCCGGACGCCCCCTCCGCCGCGGCACCCTCCGCCCAGGGGCGCGCCCGGTTGGCGCGGTCGCGCTCCATCTCTTGCAGCCGCTGGCTCTTCTCCACCGACGCCGCCTTGGCCTGCATGGCTTCCCACTGCGCGCGGCTGACGGACTTGGGCTTGGGCGCGCCGGGCTCCAGCGCGGGCGACTCCGCCCAGGGGCGCTCCCGCTCCAGCTCCTCCACCGGCCGCGGCATGCGCCGGGTGGGGCGGTCCGCGCCCCACGGCGGCGACTGGCCGCTGGAAAAAGAGGCGGGGGTGGATGCGGAGGGAGAGGAGGAGGAGGAGGAGGAGGAGGGCCCCCACGCGGCGGCTGCATGCTCGATGGCCGCAAGGCGTACGTCGCGCTGCGCGAAGGCATCCGCGGCGGCTTGTGAGCCCGGCACCGGGGCGATGCGGCTCGCGGCAGCGCCGGCCCAGCGGCCCGCGGTGCTGTGGCTCGTGGAGCGCAGCAGCAGCGGGCCGCCGCCGGCGCTGGCGGCCGCGAGGGAGCTCATGACCTCCGACTTCATGGTGGTGCGGGGGCGTTCGGGGGAGGCGGGGCCGGGGGACAGGCCGAGCGGGTCGCTGCCCCGGTTGAGGCTGCCCAGCCGGCGGGCGCCGCTCGGCGCCGGTGAGGTCGGCGGCTGCGGGGCAAAGCCCCAGCGGCCGGGGTCGGCGCTCGGCGGCGGCGAGTCGTGCTCCACCGCGTGGTCCTCGTCGATGGGGAGCTCCGTGGCGAGGCTGGCGCGGCGGCCGACGGCTCCCAGGCGCGCGGCGCTGTCCAGGCTGGACGAGATAGAGGTGGGGCGCGACCCGCTGTGTCGACTGGGCCGCCGGCTGGGTGGCTCGAAGGCCTCGCCGGGCGCGAGCGCGGGCCCGGTGGCCAGGATGTCGGTGAGGATGCTGAAGCTGGCGCCGGAGGAGGTGTCGACGGAGGAGGTGCCGTCCGGGGAGGATATCCGAGGGTCAGCCATCGAAAAACCGGGCGGCAGCGGTGTGCTTGGGCCCATCATGCCACCCCAATCGCCGGCCTCACCCGACGACGAGCCGGTGCCAAATATCGGGCTGGCGTCGGGCAGCTCGCCGTAGCCGCTGAGCCGAGCCAGCGCGGCGTCGTCAAAGCGGTCGGCGGCATCACCGTCGACGGAGCCGGGCGGCCGCGCGAGGCTGAGCGAAGGCGGCCGACCGAGCGGCGCCGACAGCGGCGGCGCGCCAAAGACCGCAAACTCTTTGTCATCCTTGTCACCAGCGCGACTGGCATTGGATGGGGCCGGCTGCAGGGCGTGTGCAGCCGCCTCCGCCTCCATTGCGTCGGCCGAGCTGAACTCCGGCATAGCCGGCGCGGCCGCAAGAGGTGCGAGCTTGCGGGGCATACGCGACTGGCTCGCAGGCCCGATGCCCGGTAACACCGCGTAGCCCGACAGCGGCGCGTCCGACGCCGACGAAATGCCGTCCGTGACGCCAGGCAGTGCTGCCAGCTGGTCGCGGCGAAGGGGCGCGGCGGGCGTGCGAGGCGGCGCCGCCCACGGGTTCGCCAGCACTGACCGCGGCATGCCAGGGCGCTGCAGCATCGGCAGCTCCCCGCCGCTGTGCCCCGGGTGCGCCGCCAGTCCGGGCGAGGTGGGAGCCGAGCCCGCCTCGAGGTCGCTCCACGCCGCCTTGTCACTCGAGGATGGCTTTCGGGAGGCTATACTCCCGTCGCGAGCGGCGGCAATCACCGCGTTGTGCACAGCTCCGCCTGCCTCCTCGTCCGGGCGCGCCGAGCTGGGGTGCGCCCGGCACAGCGACAACGTCTCGACCACCCCCGCCAGAAGGCCGCCGAAAAAGCCACGCCGACGATGAGCCCCCCCAGAATATGCTTGCAAGAGTGTCTCGCCCTCCGCCTCCGTGCCGCCATCGACGCGGGGGGTGTCGGGACGATCGCCGTTGCCTGGCCGTGTCAGCGTCTCGGAGGGGCGGCTGGAGCGCGCGGAGGCCACCGAGTCCGTGCCCCACTGGCTGCTGTTGTCCGTGGAGGAGCCCGCCTGGCGAGCGACCACCACCGCAAGTGCTTCGTCACCCGCCTGCGCGTTCTCCTTCTCTCCTGCTTTGACGAGCAGCGCCTCCGGGGCGCCACGATCGACCTTACTCGGGGCACTGGGCGCCGCGCTTACATGCTGCGTCGACGCGGCGCTCGGGGGCTCGTCGCCATGCGGGCGGGTGGAGGCCGCTGAGGCGGGCCGACTGCGGGCGCCCAGCAGCCCTGAAAGCCTGGACATCAGGCCACTGGGCTCGGTTCCGACTGCAGCAGCAGCAGTATCAGCGGGGTCGGGCCCATCCTCCGCATTCTGCACCTCCGGCTTCGCCGGAGAGGCCGCTCTGCTTGATAGCCAGTCCTGAATGCCGCGCTCGTCGCTCTCGACTGGGGTGGCGAGAGGGCCGTCGCTGGGCAGGGGTGCCTTCACCGGCGGCAGCTCGCCCCCTCGATGGCTCGCCGGCATAAGTGAGCTGCCTAGGAGCCCGGTGGCCTCGCTGTCGCGAGCTCCTTCCTCGGACGACGCGTTGCTGTCGCTGCTCAGCTCAACCTTGGGCGCGGCCGGGGGTGGCGACGGCGGGGGCGCCTCCTTCATTTCCTCCCAGTCGAACTTGGGCTTGCGGCACACCAGCCAGCCAACCACCAGCATAATGGTCATCACGACGCCGGCCCCGCCTGTCGTAGGGAGGAGGCGCGCAACACATGTGAGCAGAGCAGCGTCAGCTTGGGTAAGAATTGGGAACTTTTGATACGATAGGAATATGTGGAATTGAGTTGTTGTAAGACACCGCAAATAAATGGCACAGTGTATTGTGTCAGGGAAATAAGGGCAGCGGATATGAAAATAGATGTTTAATAAGGGGCAAAGGGCCCCTTACCGGCGATGATGCCAATGGCCATGCCGTTGCCCATGCCTGGAATGATAGACTCCCCCGAAGCCGCGCCGGGCCCAATGGGCGTCGGCTCAGGCGTGGAGGACGGCAGCGTGGGCGTGGGCGGCGGCACCGGAGGGCCAGCGGGCAGCCGCGGCGCGCTGAGCACCTCCACCGCAAAGTGGTAGGCGTCAGTGTAGCCGCCGCTGGTGGCCAGCTCCACGTTCATGATATGCAAGCCCAGGTCGCCAAAAGTGTAGGCCAACTCCACCACGCTGCCGCGGACACTCCTGAGTCGGCACGAGCCGCTGGCGTCCACGGGCGCCGGTGTGGGGGTATCCTCACCGGCGGGCTCGGGGGTGGCTGTGGGCCCGGCCTGCAGTGCGTCCATGGAGGGTGGAGCGGTGGTTGCCGGCTGGGTGGTGACACCGGCAGGTGACAGTGCCCTCGCAAATCCAAGGGAGCAGGTAAGGGGCGAGGCGGGCGGTGCCGCAATGTTGCCGTACTCGTCGCGCAGCTGCAACACCAAGTAGGTCTCCGTGCCGGCGACGGCGACCTCGGCGTTTCCATCGGCGGTGGCAGCGCCGGCGGCAGGCAGGCGCGGCGCCACGGTGAGGGGGATGCTGGCATTGGGCCCGCCGAGGGTCCAGCCGCTGAAGGTGGCGCTCAGCAGGATGTCGCCGGAGCGCGTGACGGCCAGCTCGGCGGCCACGCCGCTGGGCAGCACACGGCCAAACTCCATGAGGCGGCTCGACGCCTCGCGCGCGCGCACTGACAGCAGCGGGGCGTACGGCTGGATGGCCGCGGAGGAGAACGTGTTGTTGAAGCGGTCCCGCAGGTGGAGGTCCAGCTGGGAGGACACCCGGGATCAGACAAAACGTAAGCCAAATGAGTTTCATCACCGCACGTCCGCTAAATCAACGAGCGTTGCGTGACTCAGAACTAGAGAAAAAGAGAGTTTGGGATTATTAGTTTATTAGGATGGAAGTACTCAGTTTATGAGGATGGAAGTTCGCAGTTAGTGATGGAACTTCGGCATTACTAAGAAGAGAGTAAAAAAACCAGAATATATTAGAAATCGACAAAACGCTGGAAGGGTGGCAAAACACGGCCAGGGCCCGCCGTTAACCCGTTTGTTTTTGCCACTTACGCGCTAGTATCCAGTCTCTACCATAAGGGGCTGGGTGGTCCTCACCTGCAGAGTGGTGCCTGCATCGATGGGAACTGGCCGCAGCTTGGCAGCGCCCGTGGGCAGGCTGCCCGCAGCAATGGCGATGGAAGAGGCATTGGGGTGCGGCTCCCCAGGGAGGATGGTGAGCGGCAGCGGCCAGGTGCGGCCATTGGGAGGCGCCATCGGCACAAAGGCGTCGCCGTTGCGGCTGTCCACCACGCCCAGCACCATGTGGAAGGCGCCTGCGCGTGTCAGCACCGTGCTGGCCTGCATGATGCCGTCCACCGAGACGGTGCTGGTGGTGTTTATGGGCAGCTGGAAGGGCTCCCCTGGGCTGCCGTCGTGCATGGGAGTGAGCTGCGCGGCGTAGGATAGCCCGGATATGGGCTGCCCCGGGAAGCAATTGGCGTCGCGCATCACCAGCCGGACCGCCCACGCCTGCCCTGCTTCGAAGACATCGCCCTCCAGGCCCTCAACGGCTGATGCATCATCGGTGGGAGCTATGACTTCTGCCACGCTTTTGGCGGGGACCATGGGACCCTCCGTCTTCAGCTGCCTCACCTGCAAGGGTCCAACAGAAGCAGCGGGGTTGGCAAATCTACTGGGAAGGCACAACTCTCATGCACCAGAAGCTCTAGTACATTCGCCATGAGGCGTCACAGGCAACGACCCTCTTTAAGAATGCCCCGTGTGTGGGTGACTTTTTAATAGGGGGCGCAGCAAATGGGCATCCAGTGCAAAGTGAGTGTCTGGATGCGGGCAATACGCACCTGAAGCTCAAAGGGGCTGCCCACCACATGCTCCTCCAACAGGGTGACAGCCACACTGAAGAGGCCCACCCGCGGCATGACGTAGCTGACGCTGTAGTTGCCATTGCCCAGCGGCTTGACGTCCGCCCAGCTGCCCGGAACAGCCGCACCGCCAGGGATGGTGATGGCAGCGGAGAAGGGGTCGTGGCTCTGGGTGGCGGGGTTGCCATACGCGTCCCTGCCAAAGACGGTGAAGCTGTTGGTCATGCCGACCATCGCCTTGTCCAGCCCGGCGCAGTCCTCCACGAGCAACGTTTGCGTTGGGTCCGCAGGTCCAGGGAACACGCCGATCTGTATCAGTTGGTGGCACAGAACAACAGCGTCAGCCTAATTTATACAATCTCCAGGAGCTGATGAGGTGTTGAATGCTAGATATTTGGTGGCGTGGAAATGTGGCATCGTCACACTACGCACAACAGTGTGACGATGCCACATGGGCGGCAGCAGCGGAGGGGAGCGGGGCTCACCAGCACTGGGCTGGCGGGGATCTCCTCGCCGAGGATCCGGATTGTGAGCCGAATGTCGCCCGCGCGCGTAGGGTCAAAGTCGATGTAGTAGACGTTGTCAATCTCGTGGAACAGCACCCGGCGGCCAATGTCTAGCCCGATGTCTGCGTCCTCAGGGTCAGACGCGTAGCGTATGGTTACTGAGCAGCCATACGCCATTTCAGGTCGCTCGGGCGTGATCTCGTTGCCGTGCTTGTCGCCAGGGACGACCGCCAGGCGGTAGTGGTGGCCCGCTGAGCGCTGGAACAGGCTGCCCAAACCCTCTATCTTGGTGCCCTCCGCATTCAAGGAGCCCGGGGTCACACGCATGGATGGCCACCGCGGATTGGCAATGTGCTCGCCGTTCACCACGAGCGACGGGCGCCAGAGCCCCGACATCTCAGGCGAAAAGCTGCACAGGAAGGCGAGGCCCAGCGGCTCTGGCTCGATGTCCAGTGCGCCGCCGCCATACACGACGACCGACTCCTCGGAGGCACCACGATTGTTCTCAAATGTGCCGACCACTTTGGTGCCGTACCAGCTGAGGTCGGGCGCCACGGCGTGCGCGTCCACAAGGTTGCCAAACGAATCGGCGAACATCACCTGCAAGACCCATCCATGGCAAGGGGGTCAGTCATGGAGGTGGGAGCCAAGGCGCAGGGAGGGAGGTAAGGTCGCTGCTGGTGGGTGGGTGGAAATGTGGCAGTGGCGCGGTCGGCGTGCCTTGAATGTGAGAATGTCCCCGGTGCGGCCATGCGAGACCTCCGTCACTTGCGCGCTGTCGAGGTCCATCGCCCCAGGAATGACACGCACCACATGCAGCTTGCGCAGCGCCGAACCGGCAATGCGCACCACGATGCTGTACTGCCCTGCCACATCGTACTGAAAGCTTGCCTGCACAGTGACAATCAGGCAACACATTTGCCCCATCATCTCTGAAACGGGCACGGGTGCACCAACCACAGGCATTGCCTTGATCACGAGCAACACGTGAGCATGGCCAAGCCGCAAGTGCGACACAGGCAGCCCACCTTGAGCCATGTCCCCTCTGGGTACATTGGGACGGAGAATCCCTCGGGGCCATTGATGTCCAATGAGGCATAGGCCCGTTGAACAATGTCCATGTCCATCACCTCCGTGTCATTGCTGTCAAATAGCTCGAGGTAGACCACCGCCTCCTGCCCCGCCACCAGCGGCTGCCCGCCCCCCAGGCCATTGCCATGCACACGCGAATGCTGCTTGTACTCGCTGCCGTTCACAGCAGGAGGAGCGGGCGGTGCTGGTGCGGCAGGAACTGGCGGGGGTGGGGGGAGAGGGGGTGATGTGAAGGTGTCCTCTTCACTGCCGGTTGAGTTGTTTTCGCTGACGAGCTGCGTCGCGTCCTCAAATACCGCAGACAGGTCCACTGGCGGGCTGTTTCCTGCTGGACCACGTCGCCAGTGCTCAGCAACAGCCGAAGTCGCCATTCCGTCGGGAATAATATGATCTCATCTCGATCCCCCAGACGGCCTGCCGAGCTCCACCACCAGAGGAGGCGTGGCGGGGGCGTTCGGCATGTTGGGTCGCTTGCTGCCCGGATGGCGCCCGCCGTGCAAAATATATAGCGGCGACGAAATATCTCTCGTAGATATCTCTTTTTTTTATATATTTATGTGTACATACTTCATATGTATTACATAGATATGTGTGTAAATCATGTATATAATATTTGATATAAGTATAGTATTAAATTCATATGGATATGTATTTAAATGGGAGTACACATATGGGTCGTCTGCCCCCCCCCCCCCCCCCCCCCCCCCGGGCGGAGGGTCTCCAGCTGCTCTACCTCGCGTCTGCCTTCAAACGAGTACGGGTAGGTGGCAGTCACGCACTGTGGTGCGACGAACGACCAGGCGTGGCCCAGTGCATCCCAGGCCCCCAGTCGAACATGCACGATAGGTGTGGCGCTAGGCGTGGTGCGAATCCGAACGTTTTCTGCGTCACTGAGGGAGGAGTAGGTAGGCGCATGCGCGTGAGCATAAGCAGGCTGCGCTCGTCATCTGTAAGGTAACTGTACGTATGAAACTAAAAGAATATAAACCACAACCGGGGTCGCCATAAACAATACGGCACAAAGTACAGTCACATTAGCACGCACCGGATGCGGCGCCACCGCCTCCGTTAGGGTCCTGCGCTTGCGCCACGGCAGGTGCTGGCGCCCAGCAAGAGAGGACCACCGCCAGCACAGCTAGCACCAGAAACCTCCACGGCCGCGAGATGGCGATCTTGTGCCCAGCGCTGGCTCGCGTGTTGCCAGGCATGACGCCGACGTTAGCTGCCGATGCAGCAGGTGCTGCTCAGGCTGCCGATGATGCCATCGACGAGACCTGTCCTCTGCGTCTGCTGCGCAAGGTCGCACGACACCTTCCCGCAAGCAACCTAGCCTGCTCGCCCGATAAAATGCAGTCTCTGATCACAACTTCTTTCCGCGCAGCAGCTGTCAGAGCCCGGCTAGACTGGGCGTGAGAGTGAATGCTTTCGTTATCTACGCCACCGGCGCGCTGTCACCTACATGCGCTCGTTGCCGACTGCAATAACGCGGGGTGGAATCGGGCAAAGGCAAAGTACTGTTCTACGGGGTGCTGATTGACGGCAGCCTTTCGTCTAGCTGCTCGTACGAGTAATCCTTATATATATACTGCAGCAACTACTGGCACGCGATATCTTGCTGCGGCGTCGTCGATGATCAGTTCGTTAAGCTCGCCATGACCAAGCATCAGTCGCGAGAGCGACACCCGCGTGGTGTGCGCGCGTGACGGCAGCATTGGGAACTGTGCATAAACATGTATGTCACCATCAGCAGCAGCAAATAGATACGGTGTGTACGTTCGATTAATATTTTATTACGGGTTACGGGCCATCATCTACTACCCACGCGGCACCCAGCTTAAATCGCTAGTATGTCGAAGAAGGAAAGACACTTTCATGTTATACATTTGGAATTTGAAGTTTCTTATAACTTTATTTCGTCTAAGCGCGCTAAACGGGCCAGATTTCTAACGGCATGCATGGCCGCACGAACCTGCATAGGGTCCGCTAGTGAAAGCGCGTATCGTGCATCCCCGTGAAGACCAGGTTAGCGATTTAATAGACTGGCTAGCGTCTATGCAAGTCGGGTTGACGGCCGATACCGCGAACAAGATAGAACGTGACTTTGTGAAGCATGCCCACCGCAGCATGCGCACCGGAAATGAAGCCTCGCTCCCCAAGTGATGAATTCAGACGCCATGCTTGTCGATGGACCGTGGGCTGAGAAATAGACTTGCAGATTAGTCATTGTCGAGCGCGATGTCTACTATGCATTGCTGAAATTGGAATTACAATTGAATACAACGTGGTAGCCTGCTGCTCTCCACCGCTCAGATTGAGTTTTTTTCGCCCCCGGGACCGGGCCGGCACCAGTGAAACCCTTGCAGCGTCTCTACGACGGCCGTTTAGGCAGCGATCCAGTTATGGAAAGCCTTGGGTAGGCGACGCCCCCAGGTTGAGTTGTTTTCAGGGCACATCATCTCTAATCACGGAAAATAATTACAGTTCAAGTTTCCGGCCATTCTTTTTCGTTTCCAAGTTTTGCCTCCTGCTATCACGTGACCAGTAGTTTTGTTATTTTCCGATAACCACTGGAGGTTGCCAGTACGACGAGCGACTACGGTTAATTGGCAGTACTCGGAGTGCTAATGAAGTAGTCGCCCCGCCCCCGTGTAAAAAGCTTAGTTTCCCGAACATCAATAATGCACCGGTGCCGTGTGCAATTGAAATTGAAATTGAATTATAACTTCTAGTCCGCTGCTCTATCTCCGACGCCCGGACCGTGTCGTTATAAGGGCATGCCATCTCTAACCATAGTAGGGACACGTTTGTATTACTTCTTAGCTACCGGCCATCCTCTTCCTTGTCCATCCCCGCCTCCTTCCGTCGCAGTCTTGGGCTGCCCGTCCTTGTGTCTCTTGTATTTGACTTCGTGGCATCTCCGTCTCCCGCTCCCAATTCATTACATAGCCCTAGGCAGCCTATGGGTGTTTGGTCCGCAATGGACAACTTCGACCCGTCGCTCGGGTAGGCATCTAGCTAGGGCGGTGCCGTGTTGCCGTCCATTCCCACTTGCGGTGGGATATGTCCCGCAGAAGAAGCGCAAGCGGACTGAGGCAGCCGAGGCGTCCCGCCCTGCCCTGCGCCCCGTACATGGCTCTCCGCCATCAATTGAGGTGCCATCTCAAGCCTGTGGTAGTGATGGTTGCGGTTAGGGGGGTACTTTATGTAGCCCGAGGCCAAGTGGGGGATTGCAATTGGTGCACCATTGGGGCGCGTGAGGGTTTCTGCGTGGGCAGGGGGGGGGGGCTCAAAAGCCTTCCACGTCTGCGTCCATATAGCATTCTTCTTCGACTAGGTCGCCGAGCTCGGCGCCGGAGTCGTGTTTATCGTCGGCCATCCGCTCGTCATCGCTGGGGAGAGCAGGTGTTGGGGGGGGGGGGTGGGGGGGTGAGAGAGTGGAGCGGGCCGCCCATGTTGAAGGGGGCGATTCGTTTTGCGATGCGGATGCGTCTGCGGGCGGAGCTGCGGTCCATTTGGTCGACTGCGTCGTGAATGAGGAGGGTGCGGCGATTGGTGAGGTCCTCCTGGAGGCGGGGCCTGGCCCGCGGTGAGTTACCGGAGCGGGGGAAGGGCATGAGAGGAGTTGACCTTGCGGAGAGGGGTGTGTGTTTGTGTGCCACGCGTTTCTCCCGGGGGCCGGGGCCGTGTTTTTGGGCGGGTTGCGGCCACCACCGGTGGCCACGCTCATGGCGATGACTAGGCGGGTTGGTTGGGGGCGGACGCGAGTGGAGACGGCCACTTCCGGTTTATCATCAAGAGGTGGGTTGTGTTGTGCCCCGGACTCGGAGGCGATGGGTGCGGGCATCAAGATTCGGCCGCGGCCTTGTCCACGGCCTCTGCCGAGGCCGGGGGTCGTGCGGCTGGAGCGGTCGGTTGGGCCGCGGCTTCGGCCGCGACCGGTGTAAGGCGTTCGGGATGAGAGCGTCTGGGGTCCGCAGACCTCGGTGCCGCGCAACTTACGGTGGCCATGCTGCGTCTTGGCTCCAACTGCCTCGCCATCGTTGAGAATATCTCGCAGGTCGCGGTGCTGGTCCCCCCGCCGCGCCGGCTGTGGCGGTCCGCCGGCCTCGGCCGCGGTCCACAGATATTGCCTCATCCATCTCGCCCGCCTGAGCTCGTGCGGTAGGGTCCCCAAGGGGGGCAGGAGGGGGAAACGCGGAACCCCCCCCCCCCCCCCTTCGCACCCCCCCGGTCCGCGTGTCGTCGCCCCTTGGTCGGCAAGCCGGTCTTGCTCGCCATGCGCCGCTCGCCGCCGTAACGCGCCTCGTCGTTGTAGCCGCCCGTCCATGGTCAAACCGGGCTTGCCGCCAGCTGACTCCTCCCGCTGCCAAGCCGCGACTCCCTCAGGGCACTCCGGCTAATCTCTCTTACCCCCTGAGTTGCCGCCGGGCCCGGCCTCTCTGCCCCCGAACGCCCGCCCGACCTTTTAATGCCAGGCTCCCGTCTCCTCGCCGCTCACCGTCCTCGCCCCTTCTCACGGGACGGCTGAGGTTTCCCGGGTGTCCCCAACGGGTCGGCCGCATGACGCCGCCGAAAATTCCGTCGTACTAAGCCAGGGTGCTCGGATTCACATGTGGAACACGTATGAGTGGGGGGGGGGGGGGGGGGGGTACGCCAGATCTCTGCAAGTCGGTTGCGGGTCGTACCGAGGTACGAGAAGACGAATTCATTTCGAACAACCCTCGCGAGTAGGCTACCCCTGTCCGAGTCGTGCACACGGCCCCCCTCCCCACCCGTAAGCGGATGTCGGAGAGGCCGACCCAAGGCCGAGGTCGTACATGAATTATTTTTTAGCAGCCTTCTGTACATGGCTGCTCCTTGGCGGCGCCGGCGGGCACTACTGGGACTACAAGTATTTGAAAAGCGTCCCGTGGGGCCCCCCGGTCGTCGCATGATCCGAGGACCCGCCAAAACTGGCCACCCCGCTCAGCCCCCTGGCCGCACCCAACCGGGCACGGGTCTAAGGGGTTACCAACGCCCACCACATGGAGGTGGGGGTGGTGCCGCTTGTCCTGCCGCACCCGTGATCCTCCGCTCTTGGTGGGCCGCTGCACATGATTTTTGGTATGTGTGTGCTGGCTGACTGCACATATGTTTAGATATATTTTTGTGTGGTTGTAGGAAGTAGTACGCTGTGCAACAATTTCCGGAGGCCTCGGAGAACGACAACTTCGTGTGTGGCATGCAACTATTCGATGAAGACCGCCCTTTCTATGGTCTCATAGTAGCAAGGGCTTATCTGGATTGTTGCACTCTCGTTGAGTTCGAGTGCTACACTCACCAGGCCAAAACAACGGCTTAGTTTGATGCCTCAATGTGTGTCTACTGGCGTGACACATATCATAGGCATGGATTTGTAGCCGAGGCCTTGATCATCCGGTGAAGATTTGTGATGCCCGTTTGCACAGTTTGCATATGCAGTGTAGCTAAGCCACTCGCACGGGTGCGCGACAATACCGGAGCAGAAAGCTAGCATGCGCAATAAAGCAGGACGGCCATGCGCGCGTCAAATGCTGCCATCCACCGGCAGCGAGATATGAGGGGCGGTGGGGATGGGCACCCACCGCGCTATTCGGGTTGATGGGCGGTTTCCTCCCACAACTTCCGTTTCAAAACCGGAGGGGTGCTTGGGGTTAGGATATGGTGTTGTAGGAGGGGCTTAGCTCACGGGGAATCACCATGTCGGCTGCTAAGAGGGGAATTAGGGACCAAGCTTTCAGAGGCCTCACCGCACGCACTTTCAATAAGTGGACCCTATGCGGGTTCGTGAGGCCGGGCGATGAGATAGTGGCTTGTTTTGGCGTAGACCGAGCAAGAACACAGCTGTAAGCAATTTCAAATTTCAAATTACAATGTGGAAGTGCTGACCCCTTGCCCTCCCGACCGAAGTTTACCATAGTTTGGATGTGTAATGATGGATAAATGCTACGATGTCACGGTCGCATTATCTCTCGCACGCTTAGCTGCGCCTGGCGGGTGCTCTGGTGCACCACGCATGCTCGCCTGTTGGCTGCGGCTGAGGTGCTTGATCATGCTGAGCTGCTCCGCACTCCGGCGAAGCCAAATACCCACTACAACTTACGGGCCCCGTGAGGTAAATGAAGCATTCACTGTTCTGATCCTTGCAGTCGGCAACATGCAAATTGTAGCCTCGGGACTTCCTCATCCAGCTCGGTATATGGCATTGCGCTTGTCCGCTAGACGGGTTAGGAATATGCTCAAGCCCGCCTCTGGCGTCGGACAAGTAGAGATGAAGCCATGCCCTTGCACGGCTGAGAGGGGGGAAACCTTGGGAGCCTTGGCCCGGTTGAATGGAGAAGTATCATCAAGAACATCGCGCTGGATATCTGAGAGCATGCGTTCGGAAACGTGATGGATGGACCTCCACGTCTCGCGGCAAGTCCGGAAAAGGATACACATAGCAGCATGAATGAAAATATGCCGTCGGCATCTATATACGATTGCTGAGGATATTAAATGGCAAAGGTGGTGTGCAACACGCTATGATTGCATCCACAGTATTGGCGCATCCCAATTGTGCGCGAAATCATTAAGCGTGAAATAAAACTGCTAGCGAATCCATATACATGTGTTCGAAATGCTTGCGCTAGAACTGTGGTGACACATTTTAACTCCTGACGCAAAGTATCAAGTCATAGGTTGGATGCATATCATGTGTCGCGACGATAGTAATATTACATGAAAGTGTTATGCAACACTCGATAACCATGTTAATCCCATATAGACGGTTTGAACAAAGCCAAATACTCCATGGATTAAAAACTGGTACATACCTACAGCAATGAATTCCATTTGTGGTTTTGTGATTTAATGCATTTCTCCTACGCATTCCCAACAACCCGCCATGTGCCCATCCCTAGAATGGACGCATGGTGACTCGAGAGGGAAAACGACAATCAAATCCGTGTAAAGTGTTAATGACGAAACAAGCTCAGAACATCACCTCGAATAGAATCGTTGAAGTACTCAAATCTTGTTTGATGTACCATGCGTCCATCCCTACGATGGACGTATATGTATTCGAGTTAGATAGTTTTACGGTGGTTTGATAGCCAAGGAATTCAATGCATACACCATTCTATATATGCCCAAAGGAATATGGCAATGTTACTCACACTCGATGTATAAAGCAAGCATCGATGGCTAGGATGGACTCATGCCTCCATATACATAACATGGACACAATAGATTGAAATTAAGTATATTATGTAAATTATTGATTATCCATACAAAGCCGAAGTAGTGGGAAAGGAACTTACCCGGACAAAGTTTCCGTCGAGCCTCTTCCACCACCACTGTTGCTTCGACTCCGAATCGTCTCGGGAGTCCATGCAGGAATAATCTTGAGCGAATGATGGCGAAGACTCCTTCGCCGGCTGTAAAGCGACCTTGAGTCGGGTAATGCAGATGTCGCGAGAGCGATTCTGCCCTTCCGCGTGCACCTCCTCACATGTCTCGCGAAGTCGCGAACATCAAGCAAGAATTCATCACGGCAACGTGCTTCCCCCATCGTGGGTTCCGACGGGTCAACGGGCGAGCCCATAAGTCGGAAGAGGCACTTTGTTGCCTTTGCAACGCGGGTGAACGGCCTTGCGGCCGTGCGAGTCAACAACAAACGTGCACGAGAGGATGCCCTCTTGGGTGTCACGACGAAAGCTCAAACATGTGGTCTAGCCAGCATCCGTTGCGCCATCGCGTTGAATGAAGCGATATATATATACTCGGCTTGGCCAAGCTTGCCGGAATTGCGAGGTTTCGCAGGCACGACACAAAGTGCCGTGAATAGGCTTGGAAGATCAAGTGAGTGCCATCGGATACGTGGGGGGGGGGGGGGCGAAGGGTGGGCGACAGCGAGAGAGCGTGAAACGTGCAGAAGCATGGTGGTGAAGCGCGGCACGATCGCCCTCAGTCAAACCCCAAGTGGTATTTCAGATTGCATGTTTACTCGTTGATCAAATATTTTGCACCATATCTGTGGTAGCGAACACCCGGTCAACGCAATTCACATACCTAACAATCACAGACATCGTACATTATGAAATTATTCATCGAACGAGTATTCTTGGATAGATAGAGTAATTGATACCGTAAAGTACATCCCGTACCACGCACGTCGTACGAGAGTAACTGGAAGAATATTTATCATCCCATATAAGCGCCCAGTACTTTGTGATTTACACTGGTGACGGCGGCGGCTGCCGCCGCCATCGGGACCAAGACTATTGATCAAGGGCTGCTGATGAGAGCTCATAACTCACTTCTGCACCACCCTCGCTAACACCATCCACTTCCTCGCCGGCCCGCTTTTACGGGTCCGTCGCTACCACCGGTACCCTCCCGGACTGTCTCGTAATTATACCGTAATGGCCCGTAATCGCGATCCTTGGGAATGGATGTGCAATCGCCTTATCTACCGTGCAATCGCCACTTTTTTTTCTAGGCTTAGTAGTCGCAATGACGTGCCCGGCTCGCCCACGTTCCGTAATATGCTACCAGTATACCAGTATACTAGTAATATGCCACCCAATATCATTCACATTGATTCATTCTTAAGATTAACACTGAGTCTTCCATGTTGATTGGAGACAGTGTCAATCTTGTGGATTCAATCATGTGGATTCAATCCTATGGATTCAATCATGTGGATGGGTGCATGCGTCCATCCACATGATGGTGACATGCTTTCATGGTGAATAGGGAATATGAAATCGATTATTCATTGACAGAAAGTATACACCTTTTCATTCTAACAATTGCCATCCTTTAATTGTACTCTAGGGGCATTTGGATCCGCCATCTTCCACGGCTCATCTTTTCAAGGCTGCAGTGATGAAGCACTTCGACATTTGGAAGGCAGTCGTCCATGCAGGAGCTCATGGATGCGTTTCAAAGCGGGAGTCTTAAAATGCGCGAGCAAAACACCATTCTGAAATTGTTTGTTGATGTGAAAAACAAGTCTGCTAGCAAGCAAGCCAAGCTCTGAAAAGGATGCCTTCATCATCAAGGACTGCAACAAAATCTTCAAGTCCATGTGTCTGGACAGGGGCTACCAGCACTCCACTAAGAAGTTACCATAGCAAGGGAAAAAGGGCGATTATTGAGTCAAAATGGGCACATTTCTGGACTCAAAATTGCACCCCCCTTAACTCAATATTGTACCCCTTTTGGGGGGTGCAAATTTGAGTCCAGCCTAACACTGTACGAATGTACTGTGAAACTGGCTTCCTTTTCTTGCCAACACTGTACGAGGTACTGTTCAGTGAAATGAACCTGCACTATGTACTACACGCCTGTCCACCGCCCTTTGACGAGATGCGTCGCTACCCTTCCACGCCAACCGTTTTTTTTGGCCTCGAATGCTACGCCGCCACTGTGCTTCCCACTCATCTACCCCTCGCAAGCTCCCTCGCGCTTGTATTCTTTGAGGCATCTTAACGCTTCTCGGTGCACAAAAGCATGGCAGACCGTCCTCGCAGAGCAAAACGCACATCTGCCCGCTTGCACAGTTCTGTGCGTGGCGGGGACATCTGCGGCTGCACTTGGCTTTGACCCAACGAGCAGGGCTCTCGACACACTGCTAGTGACCCCCATGGCGCCAGATTCTCCGCAGATGCACTTGCGCTCCGGCAGGAGGGCGTCTCAGGCGCCAATACCCACGACTCAGCCCATGAGGCCCATGCAGCCGGGCGGTGGGCAACCTGGAAGCGGACCGCTATGGCCCGTTGCCGGAGATTCGCAGCCTTCGCCTCACGGCGAGCCTGACCCCCCAAGCCTCAAGGTGTGCCACCTTTGGTCCCTCTCCCAGGAGCGACTCCAACGGTACGCGGACTCGCATCTTCGCTTGCATCTCTCATCAGGGCGCCGTGGGCTGCGTTAAGCGCACCTCGCCGTCGCGCATCTCGACATGAGTGGTAACACCCGCCCCGTTTCCCACCCGCTTCGTGTTTTCTTCCTTGTCTGCCAACGACCTCTAACACATCATGCACGATCCGCGATACCCGATGACCTCAGACTGCAAGAGAGGGGCAGGGACGAGAGGCAGCGCGGTGAACATGCGGGCCTTCTTGGCCTCTGAAGACCACCGGCTTGTGTACAACGAGTTGCGGGGGAATTTGCAACGAGTATGTCCAAGAAGCTCACCGGCAGATGCGAATCTCGTCCCCTGGTAAAATGGCCCGGCAAAAGCCCTCGTCATGGCAGGCCCGGACTACGGCTCGGGTCCTGCCAATGTCGACGGCGTGGCGGGGGAGGGGGGGGGCTGCTCCTCATCATCTTTCTCAATTGCTGCGCGCCACTCACTGCCGTCAGGAGGGGGCGAGATGTGACAATTGTCGACGCCTTGAAGTTGGTCGTCGGACGAGATTCGGCGACTTTAAGGGCACATCTCTCGGAGCACCTCGGCAAGCAACGTGGGTTCGTGTATGCGAGACAGCGAGAACCATGGCGGCGGCGAAAGAGATGCGGCACTGGAACCCGGAGGCCCACATTGGGGACGACGGGTACGTCCTCCTGGACGTCAAAGCAGCGGTGGCTGAAGCCACCGCTGGCACGACTGACGAGCAAGAGATGCGGAGGGTGGAGAGAATTTAAAGGTAGAGGGTGGGATTACCCGCATCTCCGCAGTGGGGGCAGGTGAACGCTCGCATCTCTCGCGTACAAACCCGTGAACTATCGCTCCTAGCTCTTGTAACGCTGCCCTGTGCAAGGATCCCTTTGTCGTTGTCACGTCGCCTTGGTTCACTGACCTGAATTTGCTCCTACCGCTGCTGCCGGCCTACAAGGCGGAAATCTGTTGCGTGCAGATTCCGAGCACCTACTTGACGCAAGGGCCCCGCCCGCAAATGAACTACCTCCACAGTCTGTTGAAAGCGGGTCGTGTACTTCTCATCGCGTCAAAGCACCCGAGAAATCCCGACACCAACAGACGCGCCTTGTGG
The DNA here is from genome assembly GCA_006384855.1 of Tetraselmis striata. Classification (NCBI taxonomy): domain Eukaryota; kingdom Viridiplantae; phylum Chlorophyta; class Chlorodendrophyceae; order Chlorodendrales; family Chlorodendraceae; genus Tetraselmis; species Tetraselmis striata. Next base: position 31,381 of record VCJN01002907.1, on the reverse strand, counting down.
TTGGTCGTCGGAAGAGATTCGGCGACTTTAAAGGCGCATCTCTCGGAGCACCTCGGCAAGCAACGTGGGTTCGTGTATGCGAGACGGCGAGAACCATGACGGCGGCGAAAAAGATGCGGCACTGGAACCCGGAGGCCCACATTGGGGACGACGGGTACGTCCTCCTGGACGTCAAAGCAGCGGTGGCTGAAGCCACCGCTGGCACGACTGACGAGCAAGAGATGCGGAGGGTGGAGAGAATTTAAAGGTAGAGGGTGGGATTACCCGCATCTCCGCAGTGGGGGCAGGTGAACGCTCGCATCTCTCGCGTACAAACCCGTGAACTATCGCTCCTAGCTCTTGTAACGCTGCCCTGTGCAAGGATCCCTTTGTCGTTGTCACGTCGCCTTGGTTCACTGACCTGAATTTGCTCCTACCGCTGCTGCCGGCCTACAAGGCGGAAATCTGCTGCGTGCAGATTCCGAGCACCTACTTGACGCAAGGGCCCCGCCCGCAAATGAACTACCTCCACAGTCTGTTGAAAGCGGGTCGTGTACTTCTCATCGCGTCAAAGCACCCGAGAAATCCCGACACCAACAGACGCGCCTTGTGGTTGGTCGTCGGAAGAGATTCGGCGACTTTAAAGGCGCATCTCTCGGAGCACCTCGGCAAGCAACGTGGGTTCGTGTATGCGAGACGGCGAGAACCATGACGGCGGCGAAAAAGATGCGGCACTGGAACCCGGAGGCCCACATTGGGGACGACGGGTACGTCCTCCTGGACGTCAAAGCAGCGGTGGCTGAAGCCACCGCTGGCACGACTGACGAGCAAGAGATGCGGAGGGTGGAGAGAATTTAAAGGTAGAGGGTGGGATTACCCGCATCTCCGCAGTGGGGGCAGGTGAACGCTCGCATCTCTCGCGTACAAACCCGTGAACTATCGCTCCTAGCTCTTGTAACGCTGCCCTGTGCAAGGATCCCTTTGTCGTTGTCACGTCGCCTTGGTTCACTGACCTGAATTTGCTCCTACCGCTGCTGCCGGCCTACAAGGCGGAAATCTGTTGCGTGCAGATTCCGAGCACCTACTTGACGCAAGGGCCCCGCCCGCAAATGAACTACCTCCACAGTCTGTTGAAAGCGGGCCGTGTACTTCTCATCGCGTCAAAGCACCCGAGAAATCCCGACACCAACAGACGCGCCTTGTGGTTGGTCGTCGGAAGAGATTCGGCGACTTTAAAGGCGCATCTCTCGGAGCACCTCGGCAAGCAACGTGGGTTCGTGTATGCGAGACGGCGAGAACCATGACGGCGGCGAAAAAGATGCGGCACTGGAACCCGGAGGCCCACATTGGGGACGACGGGTACGTCCTCCTGGACGTCAAAGCAGCGGTGGCTGAAGCCACCGCTGGCACGACTGACGAGCAAGAGATGCGGAGGGTGGAGAGAATTTAAAGGTAGAGGGTGGGATTACCCGCATCTCCGCAGTGGGGGCAGGTGAACGCTCGCATCTCTCGCGTACAAACCCGTGAACTATCGCTCCTAGCTCTTGTAACGCTGCCATGTGCAAGGATCCCTTTGTCGTTGTCATGTCGCCTTGGTTCACTGACCTGAATTTGCTCCTACCGCTGCTGCCGGCCTACAAGGCGGAAATCTGTTGCGTGCAGATTCCGAGCACCTACTTGACGCAAGGGCCCCGCCCGCAAATGAACTACCTCCACAGTCTGTTGAAAGCGGGTCGTGTACTTCTCATCGCGTCAAAGCACCCAAGAAATCCCGACACCAATAGACGCGCCTTGTGGTTGGTCGTCGGAAGAGATTCGGCGACTTTAAGGGCGCATCTCTCGGAGCACCTCGGCAAGCAACGTGGGTTCGTGTATGCGAGACGGCGAGAACCATGACGGCGGCGAAAGAGACGCGGCACTGGAACCCGGAGGCCCACATTGGGGACGACAGGTACGTCCTCCCGGACGTCAAAGCAGCGGTGGCTGAGGCCACCGCTGGCACGACTGACGAGCAAGAGATGCGGAGGGTGGAGAGATCGAATTGAATGCCGTAAAGGGTGGGATTACCCGCATCTCCGCAGTGGGGGCATATGAACGCCCGCATCTCTCGTGTACAAACCCGTGAACTGTCGCCCCTAGCTCTTGTAACGCTGCCCTAGGCAAGGATCCCTTTGTCGTTGCCATGTCGCCTTGGTTCACTCACCTGAATTTGCTCCTATAGCTGCTGGCGGCCTCCAAGGCGGTAATCTATCGCGTGCAGATTCCGAGCACCTACATGACGCAAAGGCCCCTGCCGCGAATGGACTACCTCGACAGCCTGTTGACAGCGGGTCGTGTACTTCTCATCGCGCCAAAGCACCCAAGAAACCCCGACACCAACGGACGCGCCTTGTGGTTGGTCGTCGGAAGAGATTCGGCGACTCTAAGGGCGCATCTCTCGGAGCACCTCGGCAAGCAACGTGGGTTCGTGTCTGGTCCGTGACAAGGGATTCATGCAGCTTGAAAATCGCTGCCATAGCTCCCTGGACAATACCTCATTAATCATAATCAACTATCACAACAAATCATTCTCAACCGCAGATAAGAGTTTAATCGACTCCTGTCCGTCGATTTCACAAACCGCACTTCCTTTGCTAGCGCGGCCGGCGCAGCGGGGCGCCAACGCGCCGCGGCCGGGGCAGCGGGGCGCCAACGCGCCGCGGCCGGGGCAGCGGGGCGCCAACGCGCCGCGGCCGGGGCAGCGGGGCGCCAACGCGCCGCGGCCGGGGCAGCGGGGCGCCAACGCGCCGCGGCCGGGGCAGCGGGGCGCCAACGCGCCGCGGCCGGGGCAGCGGGGCGCCAACGCGCCGCGGCCGGGGCAGCGGGGCGCCAACGCGCCGCGGCCGGGGCAGCGGGGCGCCAACGCGCCGCGGCCGGGGCAGCGGGGCGCCAACGCGCCGCGGCCGGCGCAGCGGGGCGCCAACGCGCCGCGGCCGGGGCAGCGGGGCGCCAACGCGCCGCGGCCGGGGCAGCGGGGCGCCAACGCGCCGCGGCCGGCGCAGCGGGGCGCCAACGCGCCGCGGCCGGCGCAGCGGGGCGCCAACGCGCCGCGGCCGGCGCAGCGGGGCGCCAACGCGCCGCGGCCGGCGCAGCGGGGCGCCAACGCGCCGCGGCCGGCGCAGCGGGGCGCCAACGCGCCGCGGCCGGCGCAGCGGGGCGCCAACGCGCCGCGGCCGGCGCAGCGGGGCGCCAACGCGCCGCGGCCGGCGCAGCGGGGCGCCAACGCGCCGCGGCCGGCGCAGCGGGGCGCCAACGCGCCGCGGCCGGCGCAGCGGGGCGCCAACGCGCCGCGGCCGGCGCAGCGGGGCGCCAACGCGCCGCGGCCGGCGCAGCGGGGCGCCAACGCGCCGCGGCCGGCGCAGCGGGGCGCCAACGCGCCGCGGCCGGCGCAGCGGGGCGCCAACGCGCCGCGGCCGGCGCAGCGGGGCGCCAACGCGCCGCGGCCGGCGCAGCGGGGCGCCAACGCGCCGCGGCCGGCGCAGCGGGGCGCCAACGCGCCGCGGCCGGCGCAGCGGGGCGCCAACGCGCCAACGCGCGGCGACCGGCGCATGTTGGTGATTCATGCAGCCCCGCATACTAAATGGTTTGCAGCCATCTAGGCAATAAAAGCATGCTTAAAGGCAGCATCTGCGGTGCAGCGCTGCAGCAATCTGCGGCGTGCCGCCAGCAAATATAACGTATTAGCCTTACTGCCTTGCAGTCCGTATAGTATCGTCAAGTAGGTGCGTGTCCATATCCCTTCCATGCCATGCAGCCCCGCATACTAATAAATGGTTTGCAGCCATCCAGTCAATTAAAACATGCCTTAAGGCAGCATCTGCGGTGCAGCGCTGCAGCAATCTGTGGCGTGCCCCCAGCAAATATCAGGCATTAGCCCTACTGCCTTGCAGTCCGTATAGTATCGACAAGCCGGTGCGTGTTCACATCCCTTTCATGCCATGCAGCCCCGCATACGAAATGGTTTGCAGCCATGTAGGCAAATGGCTGCAGCAATCTGCGGCGTGCCGCCAGCAAATATGAGGCATTAGCCCTACTGCCTTGCAGTCCGTATAGTATCCTCAAGCCGGTGCGTGTTCACATCCCTTTTATGCCATGCAGACCCGCATACTAAATGGTTTGCAGCCATCTAGACAATTAAAGCATGCCTTAAGGCAGCATCTGCGGTGCAGCGCCGCAGCAATCTGCGGCGTGCCGCCAGCACATATCAGGCATTAGCCCTACTGCCGTGCAAACTGCATAGTATCGTCAAGCAGGTGCGTGTTCACATCCCTTCTATGCCATGCAGCCCCGCATACGAAATGGTTTGCAGCCATCTAGGCAATAAAAGCATGCCTAAAGGCAGCATCTGCGGTGCAGCGCTGCAGCAATCTGCGGCGTGCCGCGAGCAAATATCAGGCAGTAGTGGTACTGCCTTGCAATCTGTATAGTATTGTAAAGCATATGGGCAATTAAATCCCCTTTTTGTCATAAAAATCCTCATACTGGAAGGTTGCCGAGCCGGCTCTTTACCCCCCACCGTCTTGGTCGACGACCGCTACTACCAGGTCGTAGCGGCGCCGCGTCAGGCTGGCGGGTCCTCTAAGCCCGCATCTCAACCACCGCCACCGGGGTCCGGCGGAGATGGCTCCCAAAACGGCGCTGCAGCAGGTCTCTTGATAGAGCTTCGAGCAGCTCCGCCCCTCCCCCGAGCAGGCTTGGTCCCTCGGAGACTGCCAAGCCGCCGAGTGAGCCTCAGCCTTCGAGTGCGACGAAGCGCCCGCACGGTGCGTTGAGCACGGGAGGCAAGACCAGCTTGTCGCCCATTAAGCTGCGCAAAAAGCATTCCAAGAAGCGCGGGCCGAGTCCTCCTTCAAGATGGCGATAGAGTTGGAGGACGACGACCCCTTCCAGACGCCTAAGCCGAAACGCGAAGCCACGTCAAGCCGTCAGGCGCCTTCGGGTGCCGCTGGTGGGAGTCGCAGGGCCACATCTTCCCGTGGCGGTGCCGCATCTCCGCCTCCCCGACCCGCATTTCCACCTATGGAGGCAAGAGCAGCAGCTTGTAGCCCAATAAGCTGCGCAAGAAGCATTCCAAGAAGCGTGGGCCGACTCCTCCTTTAAGATGGCGAAAGAGTTGGAGGACGACGACCCCTTCCAGACGCCTAAGCCGAAACGCGAAGCCACGTCAAGCCGTCAGGCGCCTTCGGGTGCCGCTGGTGGGAGTCGCAGGGCCACATCTTCCCGTGGCGGTGCCGCACTGCCGCATCTGCGCCTATGGAGGCAAGAGCAGCAGCTTGTCGCCCATTAAGCTGCGCAAAAAGCATTCCAAGAAGCGTGGGCCGACTCCTCCTTTAAGATGGCGAAAGAGTTGGAGGACGACGACCCCGTCCAGGCGCCTAAGCCGAAACGCGAAGCCCCGTCAAGCCGTCAGGCGCCTTCGGGTGCCGCTGGTGGGAGTCGCAGGGCCACATCTTCCCGTGGCGGTGCCGCATCTCCGGGTCCCCGACCCGCATCTCCGCCTATGGAGGCAAGAGCAGCAGCTTGTCGCCCATTAAGCTGCGCAAAAAGCATTCCAAGAAGCGTGGGCCGACTCCTCCTTTAAGATGGCGAAAGAGTTGGAGGACGACGACCCCTTCCAGGCGCCTAAGCCGAAACGCGAAGCCCCGTCAAGCCGTCAGGCGCCTTCGGGTGCCGCTGGTGGGAGTCGCAGGGCCACATCTTCCCGTGGCGGTGCCGCATCTCCGCCTCCCCGACCCGCATCTCCGCCTAAGGAGCCCTCGTCTCGGGACGCGAAGCCCGCACCGCCGCCTGCGCCGACATCTCGCCCCAACGCCGCGTCGCTGTCAGCAGGGTTCAGAGGTAGCATCTCGTTGCGACGAACACAATCTCTGAGGTCGGCGATAGACTCGTAGGCCCGGGGCGTCTTCTCTGCGCGAGTGAGGCTCGATTTCCAGGCTTGAAACGCTTGAAACGCAGTCGCCATGCCCTCGCGTCCGCAGTCCTCCAAGGTGAGGCGGATAATACTTTACGCGACTGAGGGCGCGAAGAGGACACGCCGATGTGCCATTTTTAGTACTCTCGTATAGTATTGCATTGCACCTGAAATGTGACCGAAAAATGGGTACATATCCCAGCCTAAGCGATCACGTGGGGGGCACATTTTTGAGTCCAGGAATTGGACCGTTTTGACTCAAAAATGTGCCCTGTACCCCATAGCAAGCTGGCATCGATTGCTACACCCGGGACTCCGACGAAGCCGATCAATCCCTCAAGCCGCATTTTCCAAAGCAAATCCTGAAGTAGGAGCTAACCGCTACATCCCATTCACGGTGGGGAGCTACATTGGTAAGTCGTGCCGTTTGTACATTTTAGACTTCTCATACATTCCTCTGTATCTACCATGACATGCGTCAATACTAAAATTCGTCCCGTGATGCGCAAATCGGATTCGACAGGTGGTCGACCCGTCTCATTAATCCCAGTAGTGACAATCGATCGCGGCTATTTCCAAACGGCACCACTTGCACTCCCGCCATTACTCACCTGATGAACGTGGAGAATCTCAGGGGGGTCGTCCTTACCCACTATGGCGAGGACTTCGGTGAGTTGCACCATTGAAATAATCGTAGTAGCTTTATTTGCAGTTTTTCTGTCATAAACTGACGTATACGGCTTGTATGCATTTTCCACACGCGGATTGGGATGCCTTTGCGCGCTCGACCGGAACCTGGACCAAAGCAATTTCCCCAGGCTCGAAAATCCGACGCTCGAGAACTTGTCGCTCTGCTCCACCCCGTGATCCGGTCAAAAGAGGATAAAATTCATGCGTATCTTCAGCCAATTCCGGCCGAGGAATGGTGGGTATTTTGCCCAAATCCATTGGGGCTTGATATATGAATTTGTATTTGGCAAACCTTCGGCTAAGGTGCTTTCTCTGCACTTACTCGTAAATCCGGGACACACCCCGATGATCCTCTTTAATGGGAGTCGTCCATGAGGACTTACAGCAACGTACAGCGCTGCGAGGCAACAACGCTAGCTTTCCCCAGTTCGACAAAACCTCTTTATGAAGTGGCACGATTGGACTAGCAAAGTCAAGACCGGCTAGTTCAGCAAGCATGTTCAGGCGGCGCCGTTGACTAAAGATGGCCATCAATGGAATTTGATTCATCATAAGCGTGATGCCATTTCAAGCCCCCTCCCCTGGCCGACCTGCATGCACCCGCATATCGCCAACTCACATTCATGCCTCACTAAAGAACGTACTTTTTGCTTACATGCACATCATCATCAAGGGTGATTTCGACAATCACAGGGACAACATCAAGCAGCGGGTAGCATCCACAGCGAAGACCATCTCTTTTCTCATCGCAAACAGCAACTACGGGCTCAACTTGGGCCCCTTGAATGTGGCCCGGACTTCGGAATTTAATAAGACACTGAGCTTGGTGCATGAATGCAACGATGGCATGCAGAATTGCAAGTTTATCTGGTTCCTCACGGACCAGGCACCTCCCCATGCCATGGCCGCCACCTCCGAGCGCGACATGTAATTCAAGCTGTTCTATTGGAGCAAGAATCGCGGGAACTGTGCCGGCGATCGTTTCACATCCGACGGTGAGGTCTTCTTGATGTGTTGGCCTCTTGGGCTGCAACTAAACATCTACAAGGATCCCTTTGAGTCAAAGCGGTACTCTACCAACCCCTATTGCGCCCGCATCCCATCCTCCAAAATATTCCGGCTGGAGTCATCCGATCAGAGCAAGCCCACCAACTGCTCGCAAAAACCAATTGCGCTCATTTATTTGGAGCATCTTGGACTTTGCCACTGAACCGGGAAGTGTCATTATTGTGGATGTGACTTCCAGTAGCACTACCGGCACTACAGCGGTAAGTGATGGCTAGCGCTTACGTGTCCGTACATATATATACATTTTGATTTGCTGTAATTAAAGTGGTGTGGCCGGTTGATAACTTTGTGCTTGTGATTTCTTGCAGGTGAGCTTGCTTCCATCGTCAGAATGCAATCTCTGCCAATGGGCCGCAAAGCCCGCATTCAAACCCCCGACTCCGTCATCTTGGTGGAGAAAGACGACACTCAATACGAAAGCGCCAGTGCGAGGATCGGATATTGGTTGTCTCTGATCGTGGGTGAAGCCGGCGCGCTTGAGGATCGCAAATTTGGATCGTTTCCGAGGAAAGCCGGCAGTGATGTTGAGGATGTGGAGGAGGAGGAGGAGGGGGAGGAGGAGGAGGAGGAGAGCGAAAACGTGTCGGAGGAGCCTTTGGTGCAGGACTGTGTTCGCTGGCACATGCTGTGGGGCAGAAACGTGTTGCATGGCAAGTTGATGGCGATGCCAATGAGGAGGGCGAGGCCAAGGCCACTGAGGACGACGTCGACAATCTCGTTGGCGATGATGAGGAGGAGGAGAAGGAGGAGGGGGAGGAGGAAAAGGAGGGGGAGGAGGAGGCCAACGGCACTGGCAATTCCGGTGGCGATGAGGATGAATATGAAGATGAGAATGGAGATGATGACGAGGACGAGGACGATGAGGAGGGGGGGGGAGGGGGACGACTCCTCCTCCGAGGAGGCGGATTCGGAGGAGGGTGATGACAATTCTAGTGATGGTGATGAAGATTCGTGGGTGACTTAGCCGATGATACCGCCCGCGGCTTCATATGTGGGCGTGTAGACACTCAAACTGGGCGGCCGCACATGTCTTCCAATTGAGAGCCGGCCATGAATACATGTGTAACAATGTGTAACGAAAATTGGTTTCGGAGCATCTGCATATTGTTCATGTCCTCACTGCATGTTTTGGGCCGCATGACAAACATCATGGTTTCGGAGCTTATCAACGATTGCATTGGTGTGTTCGAACGTGTGTCAAATATAGATTGGTGTGTCAAATATACTCTAAGAACTTGCCTATCACGTCCTGACTTGGGCCAAAGATTGCGGGATGAGAATGGGCAGTTCGTTGCGTCACGACGCCGAGTACTACCTCTACGTCAGGAAGCCCCCGCCAAGCATCGTAGTTGGCAACATTTGCGCCTTTGATCCCCGAAGGTGAGATTTGATTCGTGGAACGTGGCCGGACTGTAACATCACTCTAAGCCGGTTTTTGCCTTGCCAGGTTCTCCACGTCCATCATGCTCGGCCATTTCAAAGACTCTGCCAAGTTGAAGGACGATAATAGACAGACGGTGAACAAGTACCAAAAGCCCACCGCGCTCTTTTCAAAGCACCTCAAGATGGAGGCAATGGACGGGACCACAATCGTCGACGTCACAGCCGGGACTAGGACAACCGCGGTGCGTGATGGGTGCAACCCGGGTGAATGTCATAACAATGCAATAAAGCATATTAATAACGCCTTGTGCGATTTGCCACGCCTATAGGTCGCTGCGGCCTTTTGTGTTGTGGGACTGCTTTAGTCCGGACGACCACTCGTTCCCACACAGGAACTTGAAGACCGTCCTCATTGACAACCAGAAGACGCAAATCGCTGGGATGAAATCCAGGATGAAGTCATGGATCAAAGAGAAGCCATGGGACGAGACTCAGAGACTGCGTCCAGATGACTTCGAGAAGTGGCCGGGTCTTCCCCTTCCAATGACCCTGGAAGAGCCGCGGGAGGAGCTTATAGCGGCGGAGAAGAGGAGACACAAAGCGGCAAGGCGCCGAGGGGATTACTTGGTCGAAGGTTCTGACGATGATGATGATGATGATGATGAGTAGTATACTTTTCCACAAAAATAGCCTTCCCGAGCCGCACGTATTTATGTCCCAGCTTGGACGGAGTTTCATCCCCCGACGGCACAAACTACTTGTAACCATTATAACATTTCCTTCACTCTTGATTTGTCCCTGCTTGGACGGAATTGTTTTCCCGACTTGGCACAAATGCACCAACCGGCCTTCCAGCTAGCTATCAATCAGACTGCTGACCCCAAACCCTAATTTAGACCTACCCACCTCTCATAGACGTAGGCCATCTCATAGACGTAGCCGAGGACGGGCCGAGGCACAAGCCATTTGTGAATCATAACTTGGGGTCAGTTGCGGGTGTTGGACCGCCGGAGAAAGGCTCGGTTTTGTCGGCGGGTGCCGCGGTTCCTACAATGGGCGCGCGCATATACCTTGCGCACGTTTCGTTGACGACGAATAATAACTTCTGCCTTGGTACCGGAGGTTAGGGATTTTACTAGTTAGTACTCAGGCCGCGTTAACACCCGAGGTCTTGACTGCCTTCATTTGGGGCGAGGTCGTCCTCCCTTTGCTTTCACGGCGCCCAAGATTTTATACTGCAAATGGGACATTTTTGAGTTATGGCGTTTGCCCCTGCCTCCCTCACATTTGCCTCTTTGTTGCACATGTATTGCACTCCCAAAATGATTTGCTTCGCGGGATGCTCTGGGCTAATCCTTACTTGCCCCAACTCGCAATACTCAAATGGCGGGCCGACGCCCAAACGGGCAGGCTAGATAGACCTTTCGTGGTCAGTGCCGTGTATTTTTCATGGCAGTGTTGTAGACGGTGATCCAATAGTAAGTGATGGAAATCCATCGCTGGCCATCAGTTACTCTTGCGGAATGCTTCGGCAATTTGGTTGACGTTGACTTTAAACGGAGCGTCTCCTACCGAGGGCTTTCCGTAACTGGATCACTGCCAAAATGGCTGTGCGCGGTAGAGACGCTGCAAGGTTTCACTGTTTTCGGTCTGTCCTGGGGGAGGAAAAAACTATGGCGGTCGCGTTTCAACTAGAAACGTCCACAAAACCGCAAAAAACCCGTGCCTATAGTCTTAATTAGTCGCTATCGATGGGATCACGATATTGTTTCATTCCGCGAAGGCGGCCATGTGGCGATGTCGCGGCGACGACGGTCCTGCCGCCCGGATTGTTTCGTCAGTCAGACAGCCAGCAGCCGTCTCTCGGGGCGGGCATGCAGTAGGCGGTTGAAACCGCGGGCTGAGCTGGTGAACTGTTCGGGGCACAGCACCCGTCGATGTTGATATCAGTCGTTCAGTCCCAAGTGGCCTGCTGAATTGCTATTCCAGCGGTGCTCAAGTTTGCCTTGACACACAAAGCTATACACCCTGGCTGGCTGGCGAGGGAGCAGGGGAGGGGCAGAACCCGGCAGGAGTGACAGCGCGGACGGCATGTCCGGCCTGTTAGCACAGGCCCAGTGCTGTGCCGCATTGGCGCGGCCCTGCAGACCCACGTTGCCGCGGACGCACGGCGGTTCCTCGTTGGGTGTCAGGTCGGCACATCGGCAGCTTCGCGTCAGAGCTGGCGGGTTGTCGGGAGAGACAGGGGCGGAGGCGGCAGCAAGTGGCAGCGATGGCAGCCAGTTTGTCATTCCAAACCTGTCGCGCGGTGCCAAGCCTGCGGCGCAGCGCAGCAGGGTGTGCCGGCGGTGTAAAGGGTCTCGGCTCGTCGGCTGCCCGTGTTGCAAAGGAACCGGGGCACTGGGTCGGTGAGGCGCCTGTTGTCCTCACCGTTCTGTCGTGTCTTTTTGTCTTACCCTCGGGCTGGTCCCCCCCTCCTAACGCAAAGGAGAACCAACACGGCTCAAAATCGGCTCCTGTTTGGTGGGCAGCGGAGGCTATCATTCCAAGAACCAAGTAAATCTTTCCAAACTCATAGGTGCGGCACTGTCACTTGAAAGTGCGCCGATGCAAGCGCTACCTTCCTCCGCTTGAGTTTCCCATATTTTGCGGCCGTACTGTTGCTCAGGCTCAAAGTGGACAACCACGGAGCGTACGCTGGGCTACAACTACTTCACCGTGGCGCAGAAACGGAAGGAGGGGAAGGTGCATTACGCGCTGCTTGTGGCGGCGGGTGACACCAGCCAGCAGCTGTGGATCAACGTGAAGAACCTGAAGGACAGGGGGCGCTGGGGGGCGGGCTGGCAGCGGCAGGTGGAGCTGCAGGAGCAGACGGGCTGCGAGTGCAAGGCATGCGGCGGGGAGGGCACAGCGCCCTGTCCGCTCTGTGCCCCACGCGATCCGGCCTCGGTGGAGATCCGAGTTTGAATGTGGGCTGTGCACCAGGTCGCGGTGTTTGAGCCACTATAAAAGTTGCTCAACATACCTTCAAATCGCGATTTCAATAGCCAACGTTGTTCAAGTCATGGCTTACGGATGTGTCCCAGGAATTCCAGTATGTTGTGCCGCAAGTGGCAGTTGAGAGACATACTGGGTGCGGAGATTCATGGGTGCATCCAATGCCTTATCATCACACATTGAGTAAACCTGCGAAATACCGCGTCTGGGGGGGCAGCCTCTTATTCCGCTTGCATGCCAGGCCTGAAAGCGCCCACATCTTTTGGATCTTCATCGTTTTTTGACTGGTGGAATGATCACCATCTCACAGGAATCCATAGATCAGTACCTGTGTGAGCGGCGCGCCATCGTTCTGCTCCCGCGGACCGCGATTGTCTTTGCAGCCCAAGCTTGAACATCGCATGGTAGGGTATGGTTCAATGCGCCCGGCTCTGAGGCCCGGGGCTGGGTAAAAGGCACCACCCGGTCCCAATTGGGTGCCTGGCGGTAGCCCTGAGAACACAGCATATCATCGCGATCTTTCCATGCTACGAGTCTGTCCCCATTGTCGTACATCGCCAGACTCCGCCCCCATGACAGCTGCCTAGAACATCTTCCAAAGCCAAAAAGTGGATGCAGTGTAACACCATCTGTGCAATCAGATATCTCTCCCTGTTTCGCCTGCGCACTACTGTAATCTAAGCATCATTATCACCATTCAAGACATTGGAAGAAGCCAGGAACCCAACTCGACGGTCATCCGCCGCTGCGGTGCAGCCCAGTCGTTTATTTCAGACAACTCGCGCCGTTGCGATACTACGGCTTGATTTTCTGTCGCTTTTGACTGCAGCATAAATGAACTAGAGTCTCCATGCATACATATCCTTGTATAAACACTATTATTATTCTTGCTATTATTATTTGCCGCGACCCAAAAAAAGCATCAGCCCATCAGCGATTCAGCGCAGTACGAGTACCAGTAGCAGCTGCCTACCGGGTATCGACTAATCCTTAGATGTCCCCAGGGCTTTCCGAAAGTGGATCGCAGACGAGGCGGTGCAATATAAAGGGTGTCACTACCCGAGTCATCATCATAAGCGTTGCACCTGCTGCTAGTCGTGTCCCGCCCCGGCCGGGGGCGGGGAAAAAAGCCGCACTGCTACTGGTACTACTGTACGTACTGCAGGGACAGCAGCGCGCGCGGTTACGCGCCACCACCGTCGCCCTCGGACGCGAGGGTGTTCATTTTTCCAGACCATTAATTACATAAGGGCTTTCACAAGAGCGCACTACAAACAGAACTAACGTCAACTGTGAAAGGTTGCCAGCAAAAGTGTTCATTTTTCCATTATCGCGATTCGCCCATCTTCGGATCCAAACCAGTACGCCCGACGGCCGCCGACATCGATCGGCGCGTCGGCGCATCCCGCCGCCGGCCGGAGTTACAAAACTGCACTGGCGACGGCGGCCGGGGGTGACAGCTACCGCGGTAGTCGTCTCAAGGCCGCTTGCCGACTGGTCTACCTTCCGCCGGCACACCGCCCGCGCATTTCTGTGTCGTGGAGCGTCAGAGACTCAGAGCACGCCACGCCGGGCGCGATGGAGGCGGCCACTCTCACGGCGGGCAGCTACGAGCGCTTTCTGTTCGGCTACCGCGCGCAGCCGGCGGCCGGGGGTGCGGCTGAGAACGGGAAGCCGGTGCGGGCCCAGCCCCCCGTCCTCTCCCGTTAATCTCCACCCCCATGCATCCGCGCGTTTTCTCTCCACGCGTCGCCACTGCATCTGCGAAGCAGCTCATCAGCGCGTTGTTGGACGACTGGCGACGCTCACTGGCTGGACAATCGACTCATACAGAGGGCTGACTTGCACGGACGTGCCCCCCCCCCCCCCCCCCCCCCCCCCACCTCCTCCTCTACCGGTGCCCCCGGCAGACGCTGGACCGCTGCTTCACCTATGCGGCACATCAGGTGCACCCCAGTCTCCCCACCCCCCCCCCCCCCCACCCGCTTTACCACCCGCCTCATATATCTACGCACCCCCCACTCTCACCCTCCCCCCCCAACCCGCTTGCGCTGCAGGGCTCCGTGAAGTGCGTCACGGCCGTGGGCAACTTCATCGCCAGCGGCGGCGCGGACGACCTCATCCACGTCTACGACCTCAACGTGCGGCGGCGATTACCCCCCCTTTCTTGCCTCCCCTTCTTCCCCTTGCACACACACATCCACATACGCGCATGTGCACATGTCAGCAGCGGGCGATCCCACAGTCAGTCATCGCGGCAGCTTCTCCTCAGGGCGAGAGGGGATGCGAGAGGGGGGGTGGCATGCTAACAGCGGCCCGCATCCCCCGCATTCCCCCAGTCCGGCGCCGACCTGGGCTTCCTGATGCACCCCGGCTACGGTGCCATCACCTGCCTCGACAGCTTCACGCCGCCCGAGTCGCCCGTGCCGACGCACCTCCTGAGCGGCGGCGAGGACGGCGTGGTGAACGTCTGGCAGGCGGGCGGCGAGTGGGAGCACCTGCAGGTGGCGCGCCATCCCCTGCATCGCCCTCGTCCCCGCGTGGCCGCCCTCCCCCCAGCCACCCACCCGCCCTTGGGGGACCCGCACCCACGCTCGCTCCGCATGACCACCCCCGCTGCACGCCGCAGTCCATGACAGGGCACAAGGCGGCGGTGTCCTCGGTGGCGCTGCACCCCAGCGGGCGCGTCGCGATGTCGGTGGGGCTGGACGCGGGGCTGCGGCTGTGGGACCTTGCGCGCGGCAAGACCTCGTACTGCAGCATGTGCGCCCCCCACTTCCCCCCTCCCCTCCCTCTTCCCTGCACCCCGGCCCCTCTCTTGCTTCCCAGGCACTGATAGCGGGGGTGGGGCCGCCGCGCAGGCTGGCGGCGCGCGGCGAGGCGGTCGCGTGGGCGCAGGGTGGGGAGACGTACTGCCTGCTGATGGCCGGCAAGCTGGTGGCGCGCAGCATCGTGGGCGAGGGCGCCACGCTGGCGTCGTTCGAGACCCCGCGCCGCCAGATCTCGCTGCTCACCGACGGCGACAACACCGCGGTCACGGGTGCGCGCCTGGCCTGCAAGCCCCCCGCCCTCGCCCCGGGCGACACCTGTGCAAGGCGGGGGCGCCCGCCTTGATGGGCTCAAGCCCACTTGTTCCGAGCTAGGCAGCCACCAATGCCATGGCAGCTTCATGCTCACAGGCAGGCCGATGCGGTGATCGCATGAGCTGGGAGCAGAGGGGGCTTGTCCCACGCTGTGCTCTGCACGCCGATGCATGCTGGTCTGTCCCCCCCTCCGAAGCACAATTACCGTCCGTAAAGTACGCAGCACCGGATAGTTGGGATTCCATTGCCGCACTCCGTCGTGACAGCGCAATGCCTCAGAGCCAGACACGCAACCCCGTGCGACGCGCGTACTGAGGGCAAAATCCCAGGGGGGAGGGGGGGGCCATCCCAACGGCCCCTGAGATAACCCCAACTCCTGAGCTTCCCAGCCATGGTGCCGTGCAGCTCGCAATCCGCCACTGCGACCCCATCACTCGCGCGAGATTCGATGCTGTTGCTACTTGTCCGTGGCGACCGGCAGTTGCCCCCCTCCCCCCCCCCCCCCCCCCAGGCCTCCCTCGGGTGCTCACACTTGGGGAGTGCTGAGATCGGGTGCGCTTGCACATCCAGGTGCGGAGGATGGAGGCTTACGAGTGTGGGACATCGCCACCGGCTCACTCAAAATTGAGGTGCGCCGGCGTCCGCCCGCCCGCACCGTCTCAGCCACCTGTGCAGCAGCCACAGACCACCACCTCGGAGGCGGGATGCTGGGCATGGCGCGATCAATAGGGCAGAGCAGAGGGGGGGGGGGGGGGGGGGGGGGGGAGCAGCACTGACCGACAGAGGCGTTGGCTTGCCCCATGACCCAGGTCCCGCGGGCGCATGGCGCGCGGGTACGCGCCATAGTGGCGCTGCCGGGCGGCGCCACCACCCCCGACGGCTTCCCGGCTCACCTGGCCTCCGCATCCACGGATGGCGTCCTCAAGCTCTGGGACGTGCGCATGATGGGCAGCGGAGGGTGCGCGCCTGTGCAGCTCGCGCAAGACAGCCCCCCCCCCCCCCCCCCCCGCCTGCCGTGACGCATGCGCATATGAACTTCACGTCTATGTGCCTGTTACATGTGTGTGATTACATGCGCGGCCACTTCACGGCACCATTTACCTGCCTTTTGGGAATAAAAGCGAACGAATAGCAGCAACACCGTTTTGATCCGCGGGATGCTGGGGCTTGCCCCAACTCGCACTCCTCGCATGGGCCGACGCGCATCCAGACGGGTAGGGCGGACCTTTCGTGGTCAGTGCCGGGTATTTGGATGGCAGTGTTTCAGACGGTGATCCATCAGTGTTGAAAGTTCCATCACTGGCCTCCAGTTGGTCTTGCGGAAAGCTTCAGAAATTTGGTTGACAATGAATGCAACGGAGCGTCGCCTCCCCAGGGCTTTCCGTAACTGGATCGCTGCCTAAATGGCCGCCGTCGTAGAGACGCTGCAATACGAGTTTCCCTGTTGCCAGTTATCTTGTCCTGGAGGCAAAAAAAAGTGGGCCGTTTCAATAGTTGTGCGTTGAATTTGTGGCGAAGTGTATGAATTCGGATTGCTGTTTCAATGGCTTTCTCATCTCTTCAGGGGACACCAATTATTATGTGCGGACTCAATTTGAACTTTAGACATATACACGCAGTTCACTCGCGCGTGCGCTCCGCTCCGCATCTCGATTACTGTTTTGATGGTGTTCCTCATCTCTTCAAGGAACACCAATGACTGTGTGCGGACTTGACTTGAACTTACTTGAAACATGTACACGCAGCGCTCCTGCGCTCCGCTCCGCCTATTGATATGAATGGGTTGTAACAATGCCTGCATCGGGAGGTGCTGATGCGCTTCATGCTGCCGCGGTGGCGCGGCCTGCGCAGGAGGGCGGCGTGCGCGCTGGCGGAGGTGGCCACCACGGCGCGGCTGACCTGCCTGGCGGCCTCGCCGCACCCCGCGCGGCTGAAGGAGATGGCGCAGGCGCAGGCGCAGGCGGACAAGGCGGGGGAGGCGGACAAGAAGCGCCGCCTGGCGCAGCGCCTGGAGGCCAAGGCCAAAGCCGCGGCCGGCCAGCCGACGGAGGGCGCCAAGCAGCAGCAGGTTGGCCTCTCGCCTCTCATCACATGTATACTCACCGAGCCGGAAGTGCTACGGGTGTCGACGGGGCAGTAGGAACCCGTGCACAGTATACCTGCTGGGCGTCCCCCGATCGTCGTACCGGTGCCGGTGCTCCTTCGTCTTCATTTGGACTCTAAAGAGGTGTAGCTCCTTAGCGGTGAAGACCTTTGCACCCCGCCGGCACCTGTACGATCATGCACCCGTACTAGGCCCAACTGCGGCCTGGACCTCCCCCAGGCGAGCATCCTTTATGGGTGCAATGCGCAATCGGGTGCCAGCGCCCCACGTGCTAATGCCTGCGCGCTTGCTTCAAAGGTCCTGCCGCCCTACGGTGTGCCCCCACTCACGTGCCTCCCCCCCGCCCCCCTCCCCAACTCCCCGCAGAACATGTTTGAGGTGGTACCGCAGGAGGCGCCGCGGTGAGCTCCCCCCTCCCCCCCACCAGGGGGTTCAGTCCGCCCTTCGATGTCGCCACCTGCCCTCCCAAGCGGCGCATTCCGGATGCCTTTAGCGCCAAGCCAGCCTGCCACACCACCGCTGATTTCCCTTGCCCTTGTCGTTTCGCGCTGTTGCAGCGGCAAGAAGGGCAGCGCCAAGCCCGGCGCCAAGGGCGACCCGCCCGTAGCGGCGGGCGGCGTCCGAAAGGGCGGCGGCAAGGGGCCCGGGAGGGCGGAGGCCAAGGGCGGGAAGGGCTTCAAGGGCCCGGGCAGTGGGAGCGGGAAAGCGGGGAAGCGCCGCGTGCTGTGAGGGCCGAGTGGGCCGCGTTGTCTGTAAGCCAAGTGTGCCACTCCACTGCGCGGCGGCTTCCAGCGACCTGCCGTCAAGCGGCGTCGCCGAGCGAGGGGATTTGAGGGGCAGGTTCGCGCCTCGGGTTGCGGCAAAACCTCTCGGGGAGACGGAGGTGGCAACGCCGCGGCAAACGGGTGAAGCAAGAGGTAGTCAAGCATCCAAACCAAGCACATGTGTACAGCGCGTTGGCATCGGATGGCGTGTCTAGCTTGTATGCAGTCACGGGAACCACAGGGCGCACGGAATACTGCAAGGTGATTGAGAATCTGTTCGTTCCTGGAGGTGCGCGGCACTTTGGCGGGCAGCCATTCACGATCCATGAAGGCGGTCTGGACGGCGCCTCTCGGCATATGGCAAAAGTAACAGCGGCAAAAACCCTTTGTTTGCCCTTGGCAGCTGCCTCCTATTGCGCCACGTAAGTAGGGGGGCCGGCTCACAAGCGCGCCCACGGCCATCTTCCTCGACATACCACGGGGCGCGTAGAACTTGCCATTGGCATGCCGCCTGACCCCAGTGACCTCCGTGGGTTGCTTTTGACATGAGACATGGCGCACGGTGATTTTCGGGCAAGAATCCCGATCGGTTGAAGTGTGCACCAGGTGTGCCACATGGTAAGCACAAGCTGATTGTTTCAATTTGCCATTGCCTGAAGGGTGGGATATATATGTGCGCGGCGCTTTCTCAGCACAAACATTCGCAGCCAATTGAACACACATCATCGCCCGTGCTTGCAAAGTTATGATGTTCTTTTAAGTTTATTCCTTCATGGCGATGCTGTCCCGGAACGGCTCAGTGCAGTTATAGTATATGCGGGTGTGCAGGTGGAAGCGCGGCAGCAAAATGCAAAGCGAAAAAGGATATTCGAAGTAGTTAAAGGTATCATCCGACACCGTCATCGTAAGTAGCTGCTACCGCCCCTGCTGGTCAGCCAGGGTACCGAGGAAACTAGTGCCCAGGCTGCTAGTGGCGAGATCCGAAATGCTAGTGGTTGCAATGCATCAGTTTAAAATCTGACTCAGCAGGTACAATTGCCACTGGCCCTCTTCACAATTAATTGCATGATGTGTAGCGCGCGACAAAAGGGGCTGCGGTAGGTAGTCATTAGGCAGACCAAGAGCCATGTAATACTACCACGCTGCCTTCCCCCTTTCTTGTTTGACAAACAAGTTCCCATTACCCAAAGCTAAAGTGCGACAAAAGGGGCATATATATATTTACGTAGCAATAGGCACACGGTGAGCGATGTCCGCAGCCCAGCGTTCGTAGTCAATAGATTGAGAAAGCTTTCGCCATTTCGCAGAGTTGCAAGAGAAGTCGTCCAGGTTAGCAAGTCTGGAGCCGTCGCTGTAAATGGTCCACACATGCTCAAGAACTGATGCTATAGCGCTTTCGTTTGCCCGGGCATGTGTCCAGGCGGACATACATCTACTACAATTGAATGCATTTGAAATTTGCTACATATGAATCAAGTTTTCGTCTTGAAAAGCTGTCTTTACCCAGCATCGGGCAAGGGCCCGTCCCTGACCAACCCGCATAGGGTCCGCTTTATCAAAGCGCGTACGACGGGGCCTTTGTAGGCCACGTGGCTATGTTGTAGTACAAGTACTAATTTTGCATCGATGGCACGGTACGCTACACGTTAATCATACGAGAGTTTACGCTCGTACAAGGGCGCCAACCTGTACTGGCCTATGCAAGCCCGGCCGCAGAAGCCCGTGATCACGTGACCGCGCTGTATCTGCGCATGTTCCCGCTGTTATCCTCCCCAAAATAATGAATTTATTAAAACTTGTTCTTGTGTCCGTGTGATCCGCAGGCTTGTAGGCGGTGCTTGATTTGTATGCTTGTAGTCCGTGTAGCCATTGCGCTACAGCATGTATGTGCATACATTTGAGGAGGGCAATGACCTCCGCTGGGGTTGGTTTTGGTGGGTTCCATCGGTATGGGCGCATGAGCTGCGTCAGGCCCTTGACCGTAGATTTGTGCGGGCTGCGGCTCAATTATGACGAGCGGGATGATGGTTACTTTGCAACCCGGCCATTGTTAGCGCATGGCTTGCGCGAGTTATCGATACGATGTGAGTATTCCATCGTGCACTGTTTCCATATTATTGTTGGTCGCTGCTTAACTTTGCCTCCGCAGTTTGAAAGCTCTCGGCCCCGGCGAAGGCCGTGTCCTCCATGGATGTTCCCCTGACCGGGTTGACTGCGCGTAGTATGTCCGGCTTGCGGTGCTGGGGTTGTTTAGAACGGGGGAGGACGGAGTCTGGTGTGTGGACCGGGATTCGGAAGAGGTCGCCGTCGTCCTCGCCTTCTGTGTCACCGACCCTTCGAGTCGAGTTGGTGTTCGGCGGCAGTTGGGTTCCGAGGTGCATTGGATCGGCGACTGCGAGTACCTCCTCAGTATCGTGAGAGACCATGCGGCCGAGAAGTTTTCAATGGGTTTGTCCCCAAACTCCGCTGTGAGCGTTTGCCATCGGCCGCCGTTCGCCCTCTTCGTGGCTTCGAGAATGATCTTCCCTAGGCTGTTGTGGCGGTCTTGCGTTAGGCTGTTCATCACTTCGCACGAGACCATATGCCCGTTGCTAATGAAGGGGAGGCTAGGGCAGGCACATCAGGTTAGGGCTCCCAGTGTCATGAGGCGGGTATTGTATGTGCACCCTTTGCATGAACTCTTGTTTGTGGGTGTGTTGGGCTTGCGTAAGCTCCGGGTGCTCCTTGTGGCAAATTTCGAACAGTGCTCCTCGTTCTGCCGCGGACTCGAGAAGTTTGTTGTGTTTTGCCCCCCTTTGCCCCCCCCCCCCCCCCCCCCCCCCAGTTCATTCATTCGCGAACCCTCCATTCCCTCCTTTGCGCCGCATGCCCGCGACATCCCGCTGCAGCGCATTTCATGACCCGTGT
This sequence comes from Tetraselmis striata, assembly GCA_006384855.1. Taxonomy (NCBI): domain Eukaryota; kingdom Viridiplantae; phylum Chlorophyta; class Chlorodendrophyceae; order Chlorodendrales; family Chlorodendraceae; genus Tetraselmis; species Tetraselmis striata. The sequence continues at coordinate 10,456 of VCJN01002907.1, read as the reverse complement.
CATGACATGTCGTTGACACGGTTGTTGGTTGCAGAATTCCTCTGGCGTAATGAACACCACGCCCATGACTCACCCGGGGGCACCTGGTCACAAAAACCTCAACTATGGACAACGCAGGGCCCGTACTCCTCGATGCGTGGGTCGCTCGTCGTCGTGGCGTAGGCTTAACGCCACCGTCTCCGTCGCGCGGTCGTCACAGCGCCGATACCCGCCGACATACACTCGTCCGCAATATTGCCTACCATCATCTGCATATACTCGTTCATAACATTTTGAATGCGTCGCGAGCTGCGGTGCGGAATGGGATATGATGCAACGACAAGTCATTGACACGACATGTCTTGTGAACTACGTAACGTGCAGCATGCTGGCAGTCGTGGTCGACATGAGCGAGTAGTGAGGAAGTTCGGACTATTTCTGTTATTGCGGCCGACCGCGCCCTGGACTGCCCTACTGCCTCACCGCCCTACAACAACACTTAAATGGGCACGGTCGTATGCTCGACCGACGGCACGCCATCCCGCTCCCATCCGCTATTCGGGAACATCCACGTGCGTATGGGTGAAAGCAAGCTGGAGCCCCGTGTTAGTACGGGTTTGTGAAGAAGAACCATGAGCAATCTGCCACCGCGTAGGGTGCATAGTGCCGCGTGTAGGGGCTTCACCGAGTTCAGCACACCCTAGGGTCTCTCTGTCCTAGGGCCGCGGGGTGGTAGGGTCTCCATACCCTGACCACCTGCCCTATCCACCTCGTTTGGGTACCACATATATTGCCCAAGATGCTCCACTTGAACATGTCCCACTGGGAGAAATTTGATGAAACGCCGGGCTTCCAGCCGAGACCATGGTCCAATTCCTCCTAGTGTCACATGTTCAAGTGGAGCATCTTGGGCAATATATGTGTTACCCACACGAGGTGGGTAGGGCAGGTGGTCAGGGTATGGAGACCCTACCACCCCGCGACCTAGGGCAGAGACACCCTAGGGTGTGCTAGGGCTCGGTCGAGCCCTACACGCGGCACTGCACCCTACACGGTGGCCGCTGCCGTCGCGTGAGGCTAGGGCCGCGTGAGGCCCTAGCGTGAAGGCTAGGGCCTCCGGGGCCTAGCGTGTGTGTACAAATTGGCGTCAAACGTGCTGTATATCCGCGCGCCTACGACCTTGTTGAGTTGCTTTGCTCGTCTCCCTTGGGCATACAATACGCACACGACTGAGTTACACTTCTACCGCTTCACGGGCTGCGCATTTATCGTCGGTATTCTGTATTCCCAGTGTTTGACGGCCGGTAGGTCGCTGACGGACCACACCCACACGTACGTCATCCCAAAAGCTCTCGCAGAGCTCCACGAGCTATCGTTGCTGTGAAGCCTCGCACTTTCGCCCGCACCGCCAGTGTTTTCTTAGGATCCTTCATGATGCGAACATCCTCCACGTGTCTGATCATTTCTGCTTGCATGCGTGTAGCCACGATTGGCCCACGTGGCAGCGCTACTCTGTTCAATCCGCAGTCCCGCCGCCGTCCGACACGGCGTTGGAGCGAAAAGCTCGGCGTCCCGCCTTGCTCGTCGCCGTCACCTTGCGGCGGAAGCGCGCCCTCGCGCGCACCATAACAGCCACGAACACAACTAACACCGTTGTGTTGCCGACACGGCTCGTCTCGCTGAAGTGCAAAGACGTGCCGCCCAACCAAATGAGTAGCAACCATCAGCATAGCGCATATCGACACAGTTGCTGCCACGCTCTCCCGTAGGATTTCTGCATTCTGCGCCGCTCTCAGCTCTCCCACTCCGCGCCCTGAGCTGCAGGGGCAGCCCATGCGGCGCGCGCCAGCTCCTCCAAGTCCCTCAATCGTTCCTGTAGTAAGTAGCGCTGCCCAACGATCCACGCGACGCTGTGCAAACCCATGGCATTGCCGATGAGGCGCTCATGGTCCGGCAGCGGTATGCCGTGAATCACGTTTGGGTCGTATCCGAAAAGCTCCTCCTTCATGTGGGCAGTGGGCCGCTTGCACTCGCCCGAGGTGATGTTGAACAACATGTCAGCCCCCTCGCTGGAGTAGGCATATGAGTCCGGTCGCGCCAAGATCGTTGGCAATGCGCGTGGCTGCCCCGGTTTGGTGACAAGCACTCCGTTTGGTGGTGTCTGCAGATTGACATATGCGGCCGCATGTGCGGTGGCTTCACCTCTCGCAGCAGTCGCGGCTGCATGTCCGCCCGCCTCCCCCACGCCAGCTTCAGTCTTTCCACGTCCCCTAGTTTCATCCCGAACCGTCGCACTCGGTGATGATTCGCTCCACCACCCGCCTCATCAATCACTAGCGCTCTCCCGATGATCTTTTTGATATATTTTTCATCCGGCTCCTTGATGTAGAGTCTCTCGTCCCCGCTCGTATCCATGTTCTCTAGCAGCCACCCCACGCCGCTGGGTTGCTTCTCCTCGAGCATATCGATGAACGCGGCCACGTGAAAGAGCAAACGTGACCTCCGGTCGCGCAATCCAAGCGCGTTGCGCTTGGCTCTGGTCATGCATGGACACGGCCATCCACACCGCACTCCGTCCATGTATGGCAGGCGCCTCATGTCCTCCCCCGTGATCGCCGTGATGTCCCGTGGGAACTAGCTGATCCCACTCTTTGATCGCGCTAGGTGGTAGTAGATCTGGATATCTCCTACTGAGCTCCTTGAACACGTTGCCCAACGGCCTTGCGGGCTGCCGAGTCGGTGTCAGAATGCCGGTATCTGGCCATCTTCTTACCGTTGGCCATCATCGCATTCAGCACGGCCACGTAACCTTAACGCCATGGAACCCTAACCAACTTGGCGCCCTGCCTATGGTCTGATCCGGGGTCTGGAACCCTAGTTGTAACCCTACCCGACCACGTAAGTCTTGGCTGTCCCGTTCTTCATTCGCCCGCGGATGTGACAGATGCTGCGGCAGCTGCCGTCGCAGGCTCGCATTCCCGCATGGGGCGCTATGACCATCCCAATGGGCGGCCCCTCCCCCCCCCCCCCCCCCCCCCCCCCCCCCATACGGCTGGTCGTAAGAGGGGTGAACGGCAGCTGGGCGCCACACGGCGCTCAGTGATGCTGGTCGATAGCGCCCCCCTCGATGTGGAAGTGAATCGAGGCCACGGAGTGACGCCACTGAGCGCGCAGTTCTCGCTCTCGCAACTCGTTGTCGCGGAAGATCGCAAGCCACAAAGTTGATCGGCGCGTGGCGCGGTTGTGCGGCATGTCGCCGGCACTAATGTGCAGCCGCCCACGATCGCCTAGACGCCGTAGCCATTATTGCATGCGCGGGGAGGGTCCTGGCGCGATAGATGTAGAAGATGGGCACTGTCTTGCACGGAAAGGATGTCCGTCTACGATGCCATAATTGGCAGCGCCATGTCAAGTAGCCAAAACCACGGGGAGGTCACCACAATGAGAAGGGCCTCCTTCTGCGGCTGTGTCGTCGTCGTCGGCATCGTCGGCGTCGCCACGGTCGCCGTTACATTGCGAGCGCACTAGTACATGAAGGTACATCGGGACCTCGCACATCTCGGTTTGGTATATCGGGTTGAAGTCGTTGTCGATCACTGTCGTGCCGCGTGGCTGCAAGGCCTCAGCGGTGCTGCCGTGTCCCGCCCACGGATCAATCAATACTCTGCCGCGCCAGCTCATCACGCTAACCAGCGCAACATACTCGCTCACTTGGTTATTGACCGCCGATAGATGATCGTTGGCGGCTTTTAGGTTGTTCATCGTCCTCGTTACAACAATTGTTGGGTGCCAAATCAGTCTTGCTGCCACCGCCGCTCTTGTGGGCTGCAAAGGCGGGGCAGAGTCTTGAATCTCCTCGTCGATGTCGTCGTTATCACAGATGGTCGTGGCGGCTAAAACCACCGATGTCCACTGTGCCGGCAACGCGGCGCCATCAGCGCCGTACTCCGCACACCGCCATGCTCCCCGTGGCACACGCGCCACATGTGGCAGATGACACAGCTTGTGCCATCCTCGCTCACTGTTGTCGCATATGATGATGGGGTTGCGGCGGGTGCTGATGCGCCCATCGCACTCCACGCACGCCATATCGGGGTCTTCGGAACCTGCCGGTAAAGCCATTGACGTACGGTACGGCGCATCGCGCCATCTCCTCTACTCGCACTCGCGCTGTGTCGCCGTCCGCGCCGTTGCCGTTGACCTCGTACACCTTGTAGACACCAGGCCGCACTCTCGGATCGAGCGCGTCTTGCTGCCGTTGTTGCACATAAACGAAGTCGCCGGGGTTGAAACGTTGCACTCCGGGTGCCACCAGCCCTGCGCGCCGTCTGCGATAGCCCATTACCTCACGGGGTTGCGCTACCTCCACGTTGTGCATCGCCGTTGGCACCATGATCGCCACACGCTCCGCACGCACCGTCATCAGCTCCGACATGCCCTCCGGGCTCTTGAAGTCCACGGCGCGCTCCTCGAAGAGCGCTCTCGCATGCGCCGGAAACACTACCGGTGCCCTGCCGTACACCAACTCGGAAGGGCTGTACATGGTGCTCGCTTGCTTGTTGCACATGTAGCCCAGCTCAATTGAAGGCAGAAAGTAACCCACACGACACGATGCTCGGGTTGAATGGACCACATAGCGCATCAGTGGCTCCTTGACTGTCTTCGATCACCATCCCCTCCGCCAACCGATTGGGCTGCGATTGATACGGCAGCGGCTTCGGATGATCGATGTCACGCTCTACGAGAAGGTCGTGGAAGTCGCCGCCAAGCTCAGTACCGCCGTCGGTACACACCTCGCCGGGCGCACCGTCGATTAGTCGTGTTTGCGCAAGTACAACATCATGTGAACGACAAGGCAGCGGACACCTCACAGTCCAACCTTCATGCTTCCTAAAGTGCTATGTATAGTGTACATGCCATCATAGGTTAGTACACCATTACCAAGTGCATGTATAGTGTGCATCAATACTGTATATGTTGACATTGGATATAGCAGAAATGCGTATATTAATGTCACGGTAAGACGTGTCAACGCCACGTTGTGACAAATCGGGCAGTCTCTGTCATTAAATCGTCAGTGATACAACACCATCCTCACTCCGATTAATTACCAAATAATGCTCGCATGCCCTCTATAAGTAGGCACGTCCATTACAAACCGCTTGTAGTGGGGGGGGGGGGGAGGGGGGGGGGCGGCTCGGGAGCAACTGACATATACGGATCGCTACACCCGCACATCGTTGCGCGTGCATTTCCCGCCACTAGCGATTCTCATCTCAGGTTCTTGCCAAGTGCGAAGATCCACGGAAGTTTGCGCGGGGTCCGAGCGCAACAGCATCACGCCGATCCATGTGGCGGGCTTGTCGCAATCTTATTTGGGGGGGGGTGGTGGAATACGCGGTACGCTGCATGGTCGGCAGCTCCGCTCCGCGGATTTTGTCGCCCAAAGCTGCCTTCACCGCTGCATCATAAACAATATTCAACATGCCCTCCCTCAATGCAAACCCGTCGCCCCCCGGTCCTTGGGAAGGTAATACGGGCGGTCGTCGTTTCCGGGGGGGGTGTGTTTGTATGCGAGGGGCGACACGATAAATTAACGTGTAAACGCATTGTCATTACTTTCTCAGATTATATCTGATTTCCATGGATGAATTGAGTACAGCTGTCGGTTTCGAAATAATTTTTTGAAATCAGAAATAATCAAAAAATTATTTATGATTTTTCGAAATTGAGAAAATCGAAATTCTCAATTGATGAATTGAGTCAACCGCGGCGGGCGCCGCAGTGGTTGGGCTTCCAGCTCAAACAATATATGCCGCACTCGCATTTCCTGTGAAAGTAAGGCTTATATTCCCGGCATGGTTTCCCACTTGAACATTGGAACATTGCCAACAATTGGGGATAATGTTGGTCGGGAGGGCTTGGGCGATGGGAACGCAAGGATAATGTCAGCCGAGCGTTTCCCATATTCTCTTGAGTGGGTGCGATTCGGTGCGAGGGCGGCGTTAAATCCATGCCAACCAAAAACGACTCCAACACGCCTTGTCGTGTATGCGATGAATCGTTGACACACATTTCGCCACAGTCGCCATCCGCGGATTTTGTCGCCCAAAGCTGCCTTCACCGCTGCATCATAAACAATATTCAACATGCCCTCCCTCAATGCAAGCCCGTCGCCCCCCGGTCCGGGAAGGTAATACAAGCGGTCGTCGTTTCCGTGGGGAGGGGGGGTTTGTCTGCGAGGGGCGACACGATAAATTAACGTGTAAACGCATTGTCATTACTTTCTCAGATTATATCTGATTTCCATGGATGAATTGAGTACATCTGTCGGTTTCGAGGGTAGGAGGGCGCTCGTCAACCGCGGCGGGCGCCGCAGTGGTTGGGCTTCCAGCTCAAACAATATATGCCACACTCGCATTTTCTGTGAAAGTAAGGCTTATATTCCCGGTATGGTTTCCCACTTGAACACTGGAACATTGCCAGCAATTGGGGATAATGTTCGTCGGGAGGGCTTGGGCGATGGGAACGCAAGGATAGTGTCAGCCGAGCGTTTCCCATATTCTCTTGAGTGGGTGCGATTCGGTGCGAGGGCGGCGTTAAATCCATGCCAACCAAAAACGACTCCAACACGCCTTGTCGTGCATGCGATGAATCGTTGACACACATTTGCGTGTTACGCACAATCGGTCCCATGATTTTGTAACTATGCCATATTGACGCACATATGGTGTTCAATAGTGCCATATACCATATATCCAAGTGAGCACGCTTGGGAGTGGAGAGGAGGGGTCAGCCATCCCCCTCACTACATACGCGGCGTGCCTTGCGCCGGAGGCGCATCATCCTCCACCAGAGAGGGTCCCCCGTCGCCCACGCCACTTGCTGCCGCTTCGGAAGGCCACTCGGCCACCCCCACCGCCGAAGTATCCCCCCCCCCCCCCCCCCCCCCCCCCCCCCCGGCCCCCCGGCTAGCGCCTCGACAAGCATATTTCGGGAAGATAGCTTATGTCGAATAGGAGGAGGTAAAGCCGCCAATCATGGGAGCGAGCGGTGCCGCATGACACCTTGTGGGTATTGGGTGCTCTTTCTTGCGTCGGGCGTTTTGAATTTGGAACCGAAGTCGGCGGACGGTGTCTCAGCACGCCCACGACTGCGATATTTGCACCGCCATATCATTGCACCGCGCGGTTGGATGTGTAAGCCCTAGCAATGCGCGGGTGGGACGCTAGGTTATACGCGCCCCACGAGGGGCGCAGGGAAGGCGAGGACCAGGGTACAATAGTGCGCACCGCGCGGTTCACTGTCCGGCTCGGGAATAAATGCTGCTCAGGTCGTCGTGACAAGACACGTTTATGTTCTAAATAACTTGTTTATGGCGTTTTCTCCTTTCCCTCACCGCTTTTCTGGCTACAGTGCTGCTTAGTGGTACGGGTTACTGGGCACCTGTCGTTCGTTCCGCCCTTTTATTTGGTGCAGCACGAGTAGACATAAAAGCAGCCGCAACAACTGAGTCTGCCATCTTCCAGTTTCGCTGCGTTACACGCAGCGCCCCCGCTGACTCCGTTTTCCCTCCGCCACGCTTTCACTTAACCTTCCTGCCGATTTCGGCTCTTGTCGGTGTAAAAATGCATGCGCGACCTTATTGGCAGAACCGAACCCAAGTTTGAAGTTCATATACTTCCATATTCATGCGCTCATGGCAACAATATGAACTCATCCTGACACATATCAACTCATGTACATGCAGCGCGGTGAGATGAACCAGATCTTCGAGAACGAGGGCGAAGACAAACACGAGGAGCTCGACGTCCTCCGGAAAGTGTTTGATGTGTACATTCAGGCACTGTGCACCGCGCTTTGCTCAGCACGGCACGGCAAAGCACAGAAGCTCAGTACCAGGTACGGACGGCGGCGGGATGACGTTACCGGTACGAGTCTACCATCAGCACTGCTGCATGCGTCGCGGTGCTACAAGCAGCAGCTGTACTCACCTATTTTGCGGCATTGTCATGATCTAGCATCCTCAAGTCAACACGTCGCAAGTGTCTATCAGCCGCTCTACCTGGTAGCGCTGCAGGCCATCCCGGTTCCGTGTCCCTGTCCGCAGTACATAAACGCGGGGGGCGTTCAGTAGTAGTCGTACTACCGGTAGACGACGAATGAATTATCAGAAGTGCTGCTCCGTCACACCATCTGTCTGATTTGTAGGATACAGGCGAGCCCGAGGACAACTGTGAGGGCCGCTGAGAGCCACACCATACCACACGGCCCCCGAGCCAAGCTACCATCTCAGCTTTGAAGCAGCTGCCTTTCGCGGGCCAAGGCTAGACACGCAAGGCGCTGCGTGAGTGAACCATCATGGGCTGCTGCTTCGGGCGCTCGAATGCAGTGGCACCGCTGGAGTCCAGCTTCGTCATCAAGCCGCAGCACCTGCTGGTGTACGAAGAGCGGCTGAAAGGTTCCCTGGAGGAGCAGCAGCAAGCCGCCGCCGCCGCCGCGCAGGCGGAGACTGAGCTTCATGCTGCGACGATGAGGTGGCGCGCTGCCGAGGAACGCGAGACGGAAGCTGCTCGCCTCGCCGCACAGGCGCGGACCGAGCTCGAAGGCGCCGTCGCGCAAGCGCGCGCTGCGGAGGAACGCGCGAGGGAGTACGAGCAGGTTGGGGTCATCCAACGTTGCGACCTTCAAGCTGTGCGGGAGTTTGTGCAGCTAACGGGTGGAAGCCGCGTCGACCCTTCGTCGCGGGCCAGCCTAATGACCCTGCGGGAGGCGGTGGAGGCGAATCGCATATACTGCGAGCGCAAGGGTTACCACCTGGGCGGCACAGGCCACAACGGCAACGTGAGTCAACTGTACAGGCTGCTGGTGGAAGAGGTGGACGAGCTGCTGCGGGAGCTCCTCAATCCGACAATAGAGAAAGCCAGAGTCCGAGCCGAGGCGGACGACGTGCTGTCATACGCACTGCAATTCGTGTGGGAGTTCGATCTGGACGTGGATGCTCTCTCCTCCGATACCAACGTGCACCTCAGCCAGCGGTTTCCGCAGCTCCAAGAGCACGCCGGTCAGTTGATGGAGCAGTCAAGCAATGACGGCGGCACAACAGCGCTGGTTGATCTCAGTCAGCTGCCGTCGCTGGCCATCAAGCTAGCGGACGATGTCCGCGCTGTGAACGGAGACTTTGAGAAGCGCAGCAAGATGTCGCCAGCCGCCAAGAGAGCGCGCCTTACCCGTGGAATATCGGACATTATCTTCGCTGTAGCCAAGCTGACGGCCGCCTTCCAGGTGGATATGTCGTCCACGCGTGTGTGTAGCCGTGGCAAGCAAGCCCCGAACAAAAGCTATGACTCCCCTACCACCAGCACCTGCCAATGTGGCAGGCCCAAAAAGTACCCAAGCAAACCACTGTGTACAACATGCTACGAGCAACAGCGGCATGCGTCCAGCAGCTACTAGTGCGGTGACGAAGGTATTGTAACGCCGCGTACTTGCACATCCAGCCGTATATCAACCATCAAGTGTCATGCTTTGCAAAGACTGCTTTATTATTCACTTTCCAGTACAACCGGAAATTCTTCAGCATATGAGCATATGGACGGTCAGTTAAGCGCATAATCCCGTGTATAAATGTGTTACATGGACAGCCATCACGGAAGCGTTAGTGCTTAATACCCATTCTGCGCCTGGCAACGCCCCCCATGGAAAGAACTTCAGGACAACATGCGCCTATCACCATCAACGCACGGCTGCCGTCAAAGGGTGCTACCGGGATAGCTCGGCAAATGGATTCCTTGCGGCACTGGGCCGTGAACGCCCGCAGCTGATGGGCGGCGGGGCGGCGGCAGGGACGGAGAAGCGAAACCCCGTCGCGTTGCAGCTTCTGGAATCTGTGGGCAGCGATGACGTTTATTATCAGGGACGCGCTGGTGACAACTACACATCAGCGCGCAAGGGGCGGCACACGGTGAGCCAGCCAGTGAGATCCCAATACTGGCGCCGCTCCCATGTCCTATACAGTCGCTCAACCCCCAACAATGCCAATCTAATGAAAATTTAAACTTGATACTACTTTATCCCTGCCAGTCTTCCAACTATGCGGGCCAGCTGTCTTACGGCCCGGCTGCATGTACTGGCATAGGGTCGGCCGTAGTAGCCAGTAGCATGTCCCCTCAAACGAAGGCCAGCAACAGCCTATCAAATCGAAACGCCTCACAGCCCATCAACACGTGCACCCTGCAGCAGCCGCTCCTGCCCCTCCGCCGCGGCCGCTGATTGACTTCGTGCGGCGTCGCTCCCGCCGCTGCCAGAGGCTGCCCTGCCTGTCGCCCCCCATGAGCTGAGAGGCCGCCCTGCACTCGCGCTTGTGGCTCTCCCAGTCGCTCTTTTGGCGCACTCGCGGCTGCAGGACATCACACCACCGCCGCCCGTGCAGTTCAACAGCTCGCACGCCACCGCAAAGGGCTTCCCGCAGCCAGGT
>VCJN01002906.1:0-41402 GCA_006384855.1 Tetraselmis striata | reverse complement strand
CCCCCCCCCCCCCCCCCCACCTCGTTCCACATTCCGCACCGTCTTGTCTTCCGACGCACTAGCCAGTTGCTTGCGGTCCGGGCTGAAGGCCACGCGGGTGACCATCCGAGTGTGCCCCCGCAATGGCAGCGGCTGCACCTCCACCCCGTGAGCGCGTTCCACACCCCGCACCGTCTTGTTTCCTGACGCACCGACTAGGCGCGTGCCGTCTGGGTTGAAGGCCACGCTGGTGACCACCTCAGTGTGCCCCTACAGCGGCCGTGGCAGCGCCTCCCCCCCCCCGTCACCTCGTTCCACACCCGCACCGTCTTGTCTTCCGACGCACATGTCAGTTGCTTGCGGTCCGGGCTGAAGGCCACGCCGGTGACCATCCCAGTGTGTCCCCGCAGCGGCTGCGGGGGCACTTCTTCCCCTTAACGCGTTCCACACCCGTAGTGTGTTGTCCCTTGACTCACTAGCCAGCCGCGTGCCGTCTGGGCTGGAAAGGCTACCTGTTGGTGACCACCTCAGTGTCTGCCCCTACAAGCGGCCGTGGCAGCAGGCCTCCCCCCCCCGATACCTCGTTCCACACCCGCACCGTCTTGCTTCTTCCGACGCACATGTCAGTTGCTTGCGGTCCGGCTGAAAGGCCACGCTGGTGACCATCCCAGTTGTGCCCCCGCAGCGGCTGGCGAGGGGCCACTTCTTCCCCTGTTAACGCGTTCCCACACCCGTAGTGTGTTTGTCCCTTGACTCACTAGCCAGCCGCGTGCCGTCTGGGCTGAAGGCTACGCTGGTGACCACCTCACGTGTGCCCCTTCCGCGGCTGTTTGGCAACGCACTCTCCCCCGTCACCGCGTTTCACACCCCGCACCTTCTTGTCTTCCGACGCACTGGCCCGTTGCTTGCCGTCCGGACTTAATGCCAGGCTGATGACCATCCTAGTGTGCCCCCGCAGTGGCTGAGGCTGCGCCTCGGGATCGCGTTCCACACCAGTAGTGGTCTTGTCCCTTGGACGCACTCGCTAGGCACGTGCAGTCCGTCTGAAGGCCACGCTGGTGACCACCTCAGTGTGCCCCTGCAGCGGCCGCGGCTGCGCCTCCCAACCCCCATCACCTCGTTCCACACCCGCAACCGTCTTGTCCTTCGACGTAAGGCCCAGCCGCTTGCCGTCCGGGCTGAAGGCCACGCTTGGTGACCATCCCAGTGTGGCCTCGCAGCGGCCGCGGCAGCACTTCTTCCCCCGTGACCGCGCTCCACACCCGTAGTGTGTTGTCCCTCGACGCACTAGCCAGCCGCGTGCCGTCCGGGCTGAAGGCCACGCTGGCGACCACCTCAGTGTGCCCCTTCAGCGGCCGCGGCAGCGCCTCCTCCCCGTTAGCGCGTCCCATACCCATAGTGTATAGTGTCATAGGACGCACTCGCCAGCAGTTCCACACCCGCCCTGTCTTGTCCTTCGACGCACATGCATGACGGGTGCCGTCTGGGCTGAAGGCCACGATGTAACCGTAGTGAATATGCCCCCGCAGCGGCTGCGGCAGCATCTCCTCCCCCGTGAGCACGTCTCACGACCCCACAGTCCTGTCCGCCGACGCACTGGCTTGCCGCGTCCCGTGTGGGCTGAAGGCCACGCCGGTGACCACCTCAGTGTGCCCTTGCAGCGGCCGTGGCAGCGCCCCTCCCCCCCCCCCCCCCGTCACCTCGTTCCACACACCGCACCGTCTTGTCTTCCGACGCACTAGCCAGTTGCTTGCGGTCCGGACTGAAGGCCACGCGGGTGACCATCCGAGTGTGCCCCCGCAATGGCAGCGGCTGCACCTCCACCCCGTGAGCGCGTTCCACACCCGCACCGTCTTGTTCTCTGACGCACCGACTAGGCGCGTGCCGTCTGGGTTGAAGGCCACGCTGGTGACCACCTCAGTGTGCCCCTACAGCGGCCGTGGCAGCGCCTCCCCCCCCCCGTCACCTCGTTCCACACCCGCACCGTCTTGTCTTCCGACGCACATGTCAGTTGCTTGCGGTCCGGGCTGAAGGCCACGCCGGTGACCATCCCAGTGTGTCCCCGCAGCGGCTGCGGGGGCACTTCTTCCCCCGTTAACGCGTTCCACACCCGTAGTGTGTTGTCCCTTGACTCACTAGCCAGCCGCGTGCCGTCTGGGCTGAAGGCTACGCTGGTGACCACCTCAGTGTGCCCCTACAGCGGCCGTGGCAGCGCCTCCCCCCCCCGTCACCTCGTTCCACACCCGCACCGTCTTGTCTTCCGACGCACATGTCAGTTGCTTGCGGTCCGGGCTGAAGGCCACGCCGGTGACCATCCCAGTGTGCCCCCGCAGCGGCTGCGGGGGCACTTCTTCCCCCGTTAACGCGTTCCACACCCGTAGTGTGTTGTCCCTTGACTCACTAGCCAGCCGCGTGCCGTCTGGGCTGAAGGCTACGCTGGTGACCACCTCAGTGTGCCCCTTCCGCGGCTGTGGCAACGCCTCTCCCCGTCACCGCGTTTCACACCCGCACCGTCTTGTCTTCCGACGCACTGGCCCGTTGCTTGCCGTCCGGACTTAATGCCAGGCTGATGACCATCCTAGTGTGCCCCCGCAGTGGCTGAGGCTGCGCCTCGGGATCGCGTTCCACACCAGTAGTGTCTTGTCCCTTGACGCACTCGCCAGGCACGTGCAGTCCGTCTGAAGGCCACGCTGGTGACCACCTCAGTGTGCCCCTGCAGCGGCCGCGGCTGCGCCTCCCAACCCCCATCACCTCGTTCCACACCCGCACCGTCTTGTCCTTCGACGTAAGGCCAGCCGCTTGCCGTCCGGGCTGAAGGCCACGCTGGTGACCATCCCAGTGTGGCCTCGCAGCGGCCGCGGCAGCACTTCTTCCCCCGTGACCGCGCTCCACACCCGTAGTGTGTTGTCCCTCGACGCACTAGCCAGCCGCGTGCCGTCCGGGCTGAAGGCCACGCTGGCGACCACCTCAGTGTGCCCCTTCAGCGGCCGCGGCAGCGCCTCCTCCCCCGTTAGCGCGTCCCATACCCATAGTGTATAGTGTCATAGGACGCACTCGCCAGCAGTTCCACACCCGCCCTGTCTTGTCCTTCGACGCACATGCATGACGGGTGCCGTCTGGGCTGAAGGCCACGATGTAACCGTAGTGAATATGCCCCCGCAGCGGCTGCGGCAGCATCTCCTCCCCCGTGAGCACGTCTCACGACCCCACAGTCCTGTCCGCCGACGCACTGGCTTGCCGCGTCCCGTGTGGGCTGAAGGCCACGCCGGTGACCACCTCAGTGTGCCCTTGCAGCGGCCGTGGCAGCGCCCCTCCCCCCCCCCCCCCCCGTCACCTCGTTCCACACACCGCACCGTCTTGTCTTCCGACGCACTAGCCAGTTGCTTGCGGTCCGGACTGAAGGTCACGCGGGTGACCATCCGAGTGTGCCCCCGCAATGGCAGCGGCTGCACCTCCACCCCGTGAGCGCGTTCCACACCCGCACCGTCTTGTTCTCTGACGCACCGACTAGGCGCGTGCCGTCTGGGTTGAAGGCCACGCTGGTGACCACCTCAGTGTGCCCCTACAGCGGCCGTGGCAGCGCCTCCCCCCCCCGTCACCTCGTTCCACACCCGCACCGTCTTGTCTTCCGACGCACATGTCAGTTGCTTGCGGTCCGGGCTGAAGGCCACGCCGGTGACCATCCCAGTGTGCCCCCCGCAGCGGCCGCGGCTGCGCCTCCCAACCCCCATCACCTCGTTCCACACCCGCACCATCTTGTCCTTCGACGTAAGGCCAGCCGCTTGCCGTCCGGGCTGAAGGCCACGCTGGTGACCATCCCAGTGTGGCCTCGCAGCGGCCGCGGCAGCACTTCTTCCCCCGTGACCGCGCTCCACACCCGTAGTGTGTTGTCCCTCGACGCACTAGCCAGCCGCGTGCCGTCCGGGCTGAAGGCCACGCTGGCGACCACCTCAGTGTGCCCCTTCAGCGGCCGCGGCAGCGCCTCCTCCCCCGTTAGCGCGTCCCATACCCATAGTGTATAGTGTCATAGGACGCACTGGCCAGCAGTTCCACACCCGCCCTGTCTTGTCCTTCGACGCACATGCATGACGGGTGCCGTCTGGGCTGAAGGCCACGATGTAACCGTAGTGAGTATGCCCCCGCAGCGGCTGCGGCAGCATCTCCTCCCCCGTGAGCACGTCTCACGACCCCACAGTCCTGTCCGCCGACGCACTGGCTTGCCGCGTCCCGTGTGGGCTGAAGGCCACGCCGGTGACCACCTCAGTGTGCCCCTGCAGCGGCCGTGGGAGCGCCCCTCCCCCCCCCCCCCCCCCCCCCCGTCACCTCGTTCCACACACCGCACCGTCTTGTCTTCCGACGCACTAGCCAGTTGCTTGCGGTCCGGACTGAAGGCCACGCCGGTGACCATCCGAGTGTGCCCCCGCAATGGCAGCGGCTGCACCTCCACCCCGTGAGCGCGTTCCACACCCGCACCGTCTTGTTCTCTGACGCACCGACTAGGCGCGTGCCGTCTGGGTTGAAGGCCATGCTGGTGACCACCTCAGTGTGCCCCTACAGCGGCCGTGGCAGCGCCTCCCCCCCCCGTCACCTCGTTCCACACCCGCACCGTCTTGTCTTCCGACGCACATGTCAGTTGCTTGCGGTCCGGGCTGAAGGCCACGCCGGTGACCATCCCAGTGTGCCCTCGCAGCGGCTGCGGGGGCACTTCTTTCCCCGTTAACGCGTTCCACACCCGTAGTGTGTTGTCCCTTGACGCATTAGCCAGCCGCGTGCCGTCTGGGCTGAAGGCTACGCTGGTGACCACCTCAGTGTGCCCCTTCCGCGGCTGTGGCAACGCCTCTCCCCGTCACCGCGTTTCACACCCGCACCGTCTTGTCTTCCGACGCACTGGCCCGTTGCTTGCCGTCCGGACTTAATGCCAGGCTGATGACCATCCTAGTGTGCCCCCGCAGTGGCTGAGGCTGCGCCTCGGGATCGCGTTCCACACCAGTAGTGTCTTGTCCCTTGACGCACTCGCTAGGCACGTGCAGTCCGTCTGAAGGCCACGCTGGTGACCACCTCAGTGTGCCCCTGCAGCGGCCGCGGCTGCGCCTCCCAACCCCCATCACCTCGTTCCACACCCGCACCGTCTTGTCCTTCGACGTAAGGCCAGCCGCTTGCCGTCCGGGCTGAAGGCCACGCTGGTGACCATCCCAGTGTGGCCTCGCAGCGGCCGCGGCAGCACTTCTTCCCCCGTGACCGCGCTCCACACCCGTAGTGTGTTGTCCCTCGACGCACTAGCCAGCCGCGTGCCGTCCGGGCTGAAGGCCACGCAGGCGACCACCTCAGTGTGCCCCTTCAGCGGCCGCGGCAGCGCCTCCTCCCCCGTTAGCGCGTCCCATACCCATAGTGTATAGTGTCATAGGACGCACTGACCAGCAGTTCCACACCCGCCCTGTCTTGTCCTTCGACGCACATGCATGACGGGTGCCGTCTGGGCTGAAGGCCACGATGTAACCGTAGTGAATATGCCCCCGCAGCGGCTGCGGCAGCATCTCCTCCCCCGTGAGCACGTCTCACGACCCCACAGTCCTGTCCGCCGACGCACTGGCTTGCCGCGTCCCGTGTGGGCTGAAGGCCACGCCGGTGACCACCTCAGTGTGCCCTTGCAGCGGCCGTGGCAGCGCCCCTCCCCCCCCCCCCCCCCCCCCCCGTCACCTCGTTCCACACACCGCACCGTCTTGTCTTCCGACGCACTAGCCAGTTGCTTGCGGTCCGGACTGAAGGCCAAGCGGGTGACCATCCGAGTGTGCCCCCGCAATGGCAGCGGCTGCACCTCCACCCCGTGAGCGCGTTCCGCACCCGCACCGTCTTGTTCTCTGACGCACCGACTAGGCGCGTGCCGTCTGGGCTGAAGGCTACGCTGGTGACCACCTCAGTGTGCCCCTGCAGCGGCCGCGGCTGCGCCTCCCAACCCCCATCACCTCGTTCCACACCCGCACCGTCTTGTCCTTCGACGTAAGGCCAGCCGCTTGCCGTCCGGGCTGAAGGCCACGCTGGTGACCATCCCAGTGTGGCCTCGCAGCGGCCGCGGCAGCACTTCTTCCCCCGTTAACGCGTTCCACACCCGTAGTGTGTTGTCCCTTGACGCACTAGCCAGCCGCGTGCCGTCCGGGCTGAAGGCTACGCTGGTGACCACCTCAGTGTGCCCCTGCAGCGGCCGCGGCTGCGCCTCCCAACCCCCATCACCTCGTTCCACACCCGCACCGTCTTGTCCTTCGACGTAAGGCCAGCCGCTTGCCGTCCGGGCTGAAGGCCACGCTGGTGACCATCCCAGTGTGGCCTCGCAGCGGCCGCGGCAGCACTTCTTCCCCCGTGACCGCGCTCCACACCCGTAGTGTGTTGTCCCTCGACGCACTAGCCAGCCGCGTGCCGTCCGGGCTGAAGGCCACGCTGGCGACCACCTCAGTGTGCCCCTTCAGCGGCCGCGGCAGCGCCTCCTCCCCCGTTAGCGCGTCCCATACCCATAGTGTATAGTGTCATAGGACGCACTGGCCAGCAGTTCCACACCCGCTCTGTCTTGTCCTTCGACGCACAGGCATGACGGGTGCCGTCTGGGCTGAAGGCCACGATGTAACCGTAGTGAATATGCCCCCGCAGCGGCTGCGGCAGCATCTCCTCCCCCGTGAGCACGTCTCACGACCCCACAGTCCTGTCCGCCGACGCACTGGCTTGCCGCGTCCCGTGTGGGCTGAAGGCCACGCCGGTGACCACCTCAGTGTGCCCCTGCAGCGGCCGTGGCAGCGCCCCTCCCCCCCCCCCCCCCCCCCCCCGTCACTTCGTTCCACACACCGCACCGTCTTGTCTTCCGACGCACTAGCCAGTTGCTTGCGGTCCGGACTGAAGGCCACGCGGGTGACCATCCGAGTGTGCCCCCGCAATGGCAGCGGTTGCACCTCCACCCCGTGAGCGCGTTCCACACCCGCACCGTCTTGTTCTCTGACGCACCGACTAGCCGCGTGCCGTCTGGGTTGAAGGCCATGCTGGTGACCACCTCAGTGTGCCCCTACAGCGGCCGTGGCAGCGCCTCCCCCCCCCGTCACCTCGTTCCACACCCGCACCGTCTTGTCTTCCGACGCACATGTCAGTTGCTTGCGGTCCGGGCTGAAGGCCACGCCGGTGACCATCCCAGTGTGTCCCCGCAGCGGCTGCGGGGGCACTTCTTCCCCCGTTAACGCGTTCCACACCCGTAGTGTGTTGTCCCTTGACGCACTAGCCAGCCGCGTGCCGTCTGGGCTGAAGGCTACGCTGGTGACCACCTCAGTGTGCCCCTACAGCGGCCGTGGCAGCGCCTCCCCCCCCCGTCACCTCGTTCCACACCCGCACCGTCTTGTCTTCCGACGCACATGTCAGTTGCTTGCGGTCCGGGCTGAAGGCCACGCCGGTGACCATCCCAGTGTGTCCCCGCAGCGGCTGCGGGGGCACTTCTTCCCCCGTTAACGCGTTCCACACCCGTAGTGTGTTGTCCCTTGACTCACTAGCCAGCCGCGTGCCGTCTGGGCTGAAGGCTACGCTGGTGACCACCTCAGTGTGCCCCTTCCGCGGCTGTGGCAACGCCTCTCCCCGTCACCGCGTTTCACACCCGCACCGTCTTGTCTTCCGACGCACTGGCCCGTTGCTTGCCGTCCGGACTTAATGCCAGGCTGATGACCATCCTAGTGTGCCCCCGCAGTGGCTGAAGCTGCGCCTCGGGATCGCGTTCCACACCCGTAGTGTCTTGTCCCTTGACGCACTCGCCAGGCACGTGCAGTCCGTCTGAAGGCCACGCTGGTGACCACCTCAGTGTGCCCCTGCAGCGGCCGCGGCTGCGCCTCCCAACCCCCATCACCTCGTTCCACACCCGCACCGTCTTGTCCTTCGACGTAAGGCCAGCCGCTTGCCGTCCGGGCTGAAGGCCACGCTGGTGACCATCCCAGTGTGGCCTCGCAGCGGCCGCGGCAGCACTTCTTCCCCCGTGACCGCGCTCCACACCCGTAGTGTGTTGTCCCTCGACGCACTAGCCAGCCGCGTGCCGTCCGGGCTGAAGGCCACGCAGGCGACCACCTCAGTGTGCCCCTTCAGCGGCCGCGGCAGCGCCTCCTCCCCCGTTAGCGCGTCCCATACCCATAGTGTATAGTGTCATAGGACGCACTGGCCAGCAGTTCCACACCCGCTCTGTCTTGTCCTTCGACGCACAGGCATGACGGGTGCCGTCTGGGCTGAAGGCCACGATGTAACCGTAGTGAATATGCCCCCGCAGCGGCTGCGGCAGCATCTCCTCCCCCGTGAGCACGTCTCACGACCCCACAGTCCTGTCCGCCGACGCACTGGCTTGCCGCGTCCCGTGTGGGCTGAAGGCCACGCCGGTGACCACCTCAGTGTGCCCTTGCAGCGGCCGTGGCAGCGCCCCTCCCCCCCCCCCCCCCCCCCCCCGTCACCTCGTTCCACACACCGCACCGTCTTGTCTTCCGACGCACTAGCCAGTTGCTTGCGGTCCGGACTGAAGGCCAAGCGGGTGACCATCCGAGTGTGCCCCCGCAATGGCAGCGGCTGCACCTCCACCCCGTGAGCGCGTTCCGCACCCGCACCGTCTTGTTCTCTGACGCACTAGCAAGCCGCGTGCCGTTCGGGCTGAAGGCCACGCGGGTGACCATCCCAGTGTGCCCCTTCAGCGGCTGTGGCAGCGCCTCCCCCCGTCACCGCGTTTTACACCCGCACCGTCTTGTCCTCCGACGCACATGCCAGTTGCTTGCGGTCCGGACTTAATGCCACGCAGGTGACCATTCTAGTGTGCCCCCGCAGCGGTTGCGGCTTCGCCTCGGGATGGCGTTCCACACCCGTAGTGTCTTGTCCCTTGCCGCACTTGCCAGCCGCGTGCCGTCCGTCAGAAGGCCACGCTGGTGACCACCTCAGTCTGCCGCCGCAGCTGCCGCGGGAGCGCCTCTCCCCCCATGACCGCGTTGAACACCCGCACCGTCTTGCCCTCCGACGCACATGCCTGACGCGTGCCGTCTCGGCTGAAGGCCACGCTTGTGACCACCTCGGTGTGCCCCCGCAGGGGCTGCATCGGCGCCTCTTCCCCCGTGACCGCGTTCCGCACCCGCACCGTTTTGTTCTCCGACGCTCTGACTAGCCGCGTGCCGTGTGGGCTGAAGGCCACGCTGGTGACCACCTCAGTGTGCCCCTACAGCGGCCGTGGCAGCGCCTCCCCCCCTGTGACCTCGTTCCACACACCGCACCGTCTTGTCCTTCGACGCACAAGCCAACCGCTTGCCGTCCGGGCTGAAGGCCACGCTGCTGACCATCCCAGTGTGCCCCGGCAGCGGCTGCGGCAGCACTTCTTCCCTCGTTAGCGCGTTCCCCACCCGTAGTGCGTTTCCCTTGACGCACTAGCAAGCCGCGTGCCGTTCGGGCTGAAGGCCACGCGGGTGACCATCCCAGTGTGCCCCTTCAGCGGCTGTGGCAGCGCCTCCCCCCGTCACCGCGTTTTACACCCGCACCGTCTTGTCCTCCGACGCACATGCCAGTTGCTTGCCGTCCGGACTTAATGCCACGCAGGTGACCATTCTAGTGTGCCCCCGCAGCGGTTGCGGCTGCGCCTCGGGATGGCGTTCCACACCCGTAGTGTCTTGTCCCTTGCCGCACTTGCCAGCCGCGTGCCGTCCGTCAGAAGGCCACGCTGGTGACCACCTCAGTGTGCCGCCGCAGCTGCCGCGGGAGCGCCTCTCCCCCCGTGACCGCGTTGAACACCCGCACCGTCTTGCCCTCCGACGCACATGCCTGACGCGTGCCGTCTCGGCTGAAGGCCACGCTTGTGACCACCTCGGTGTGCCCCCGCAGGGGCTGCATCGGCGCCTCTTCCCCCGTGACCGCGTTCCGCACCGGCACCGTTTTGTTCTCCGACGCTCTGACTAGCCGCGTGCCGTGTGGGCTGAAGGCCACGCCGGTGACCACCTCAGTGTGCCCCTGCAGCGGCCGTGGCAGCGCCCCTCCCCCCCCCCCCCCCCCCCCCCCCTCCCGTCACCTCGTTCCACACACCGCACCGTCTTGTCTTCCGACGCACTAGCCAGTTGCTTGCGGTCCGGACTGAAGGCCACGCGGGTGACCATCCGAGTGTGCCCCCGCAATGGCAGCGGCTGCACCTCCACCCCGTGAGCGCGTTCCACACCCGCACCGTCTTGTTCTCTGACGCACCGACTAGCCGCGTGCCGTCTGGGTTGAAGGCCACGCTGGTGACCACCTCAGTGTGCCCCTTCCGCGGCCGTGGCAGCGCCTCCCCCCCCCGTCACCTCGTTCCACACCCGCACCGTCTTGTCTTCCGACGCACATGTCAGTTGCTTGCGGTCCGGGCTGAAGGCCACGCCGGTGACCATCCCAGTGTGTCCCCGCAGCGGCTGCGGGGGCACTTCTTCCCCCGTTAACGCGTTCCACACCCGTAGTGTGTTGTCCCTTGACGCACTAGCCAGCCGCGTGCCGTCTGGGCTGAAGGCTACGCTGGTGACCACCTCAGTGTGCCCCTACAGCGGCCGTGGCAGCGCCTCCCCCCCCCGTCACCTCGTTCCACACCCGCACCGTCTTGTCTTCCGACGCACATGTCAGTTGCTTGCGGTCCGGGCTGAAGGCCACGCCGGTGACCATCCCAGTGTGTCCCCGCAGCGGCTGCGGGGGCACTTCTTCCCCCGTTAACGCGTTCCACACCCGTAGTGTGTTGTCCCTTGACTCACTAGCCAGCCGCGTGCCGTCTGGGCTGAAGGCTACGCTGGTGACCACCTCAGTGTGCCCCTTCCGCGGCTGTGGCAACGCCTCTCCCCGTCACCGCGTTTCACACCCGCACCGTCTTGTCTTCCGACGCACTGGCCCGTTGCTTGCCGTCCGGACTTAATGCCAGGCTGATGACCATCCTAGTGTGCCCCCGCAGTGGCTGAAGCTGCGCCTCGGGATCGCGTTCCACACCCGTAGTGTCTTGTCCCTTGACGCACTCGCCAGGCACGTGCAGTCCGTCTGAAGGCCACGCTGGTGACCACCTCAGTGTGCCCCTGCAGCGGCCGCGGCTGCGCCTCCCAACCCCCATCACCTCGTTCCACACCCGCACCGTCTTGTCCTTCGACGTAAGGCCAGCCGCTTGCCGTCCGGGCTGAAGGCCACGCTGGTGACCATCCCAGTGTGGCCTCGCAGCGGCCGCGGCAGCACTTCTTCCCCCGTGACCGCGCTCCACACCCGTAGTGTGTTGTCCCTCGACGCACTAGCCAGCCGCGTGCCGTCCGGGCTGAAGGCCACGCAGGCGACCACCTCAGTGTGCCCCTTCAGCGGCCGCGGCAGCGCCTCCTCCCCCGTTAGCGCGTCCCATACCCATAGTGTATAGTGTCATAGGACGCACTGGCCAGCAGTTCCACACCCGCTCTGTCTTGTCCTTCGACGCACAGGCATGACGGGTGCCGTCTGGGCTGAAGGCCACGATGTAACCGTAGTGAATATGCCCCCGCAGCGGCTGCGGCAGCATCTCCTCCCCCGTGAGCACGTCTCACGACCCCACAGTCCTGTCCGCCGACGCACTGGCTTGCCGCGTCCCGTGTGGGCTGAAGGCCACGCCGGTGACCACCTCAGTGTGCCCTTGCAGCGGCCGTGGCAGCGCCCCTCCCCCCCCCCCCCCCCCCCCCCGTCACCTCGTTCCACACACCGCACCGTCTTGTCTTCCGACGCACTAGCCAGTTGCTTGCGGTCCGGACTGAAGGCCAAGCGGGTGACCATCCGAGTGTGCCCCCGCAATGGCAGCGGCTGCACCTCCACCCCGTGAGCGCGTTCCGCACCCGCACCGTCTTGTTCTCTGACGCACTAGCAAGCCGCGTGCCGTTCGGGCTGAAGGCCACGCGGGTGACCATCCCAGTGTGCCCCTTCAGCGGCTGTGGCAGCGCCTCCCCCCGTCACCGCGTTTTACACCCGCACCGTCTTGTCCTCCGACGCACATGCCAGTTGCTTGCGGTCCGGACTTAATGCCACGCAGGTGACCATTCTAGTGTGCCCCCGCAGCGGTTGCGGCTTCGCCTCGGGATGGCGTTCCACACCCGTAGTGTCTTGTCCCTTGCCGCACTTGCCAGCCGCGTGCCGTCCGTCTGAAGGCCACGCTGGTGACCACCTCAGTGTGCCGCCGCAGCTGCCGCGGGAGCGCCTCTCCCCCCATGACCGCGTTGAACACCCGCACCGTCTTGCCCTCCGACGCACATGCCTGACGCGTGCCGTCTCGGCTGAAGGCCACGCTTGTGACCACCTCGGTGTGCCCCCGCAGGGGCTGCATCGGCGCCTCTTCCCCCGTGACCGCGTTCCGCACCCGCACCGTTTTGTTCTCCGACGCTCTGACTAGCCGCGTGCCGTGTGGGCTGAAGGCCACGCTGGTGACCACCTCAGTGTGCCCCTACAGCGGCCGTGGCAGCGCCTCCCCCCCTGTGACCTCGTTCCACACACCGCACCGTCTTGTCCTTCGACGCACAAGCCAACCGCTTGCCGTCCGGGCTGAAGGCCACGCTGCTGACCATCCCAGTGTGCCCCGGCAGCGGCTGCGGCAGCACTTCTTCCCTCGTTAGCGCGTTCCCCACCCGTAGTGCGTTTCCCTTGACGCACTAGCAAGCCGCGTGCCGTTCGGGCTGAAGGCCACGCGGGTGACCATCCCAGTGTGCCCCTTCAGCGGCTGTGGCAGCGCCTCCCCCCGTCACCGCGTTTTACACCCGCACCGTCTTGTCCTCCGACGCACATGCCAGTTGCTTGCCGTCCGGACTTAATGCCACGCAGGTGACCATTCTAGTGTGCCCCCGCAGCGGTTGCGGCTGCGCCTCGGGATGGCGTTCCACACCCGTAGTGTCTTGTCCCTTGCCGCACTTGCCAGCCGCGTGCCGTCCGTCAGAAGGCCACGCTGGTGACCACCTCAGTGTGCCGCCGCAGCTGCCGCGGGAGCGCCTCTCCCCCCGTGACCGCGTTGAACACCCGCACCGTCTTGCCCTCCGACGCACATGCCTGACGCGTGCCGTCTCGGCTGAAGGCCACGCTTGTGACCACCTCGGTGTGCCCCCGCAGGGGCTGCATCGGCGCCTCTTCCCCCGTGACCGCGTTCCGCACCGGCACCGTTTTGTTCTCCGACGCTCTGACTAGCCGCGTGCCGTGTGGGCTGAAGGCCACGCCGGTGACCACCTCAGTGTGCCCCTGCAGCGGCCGTGGCAGCGCCCCTCCCCCCCCCCCCCCCCCCCCCCCCTCCCGTCACCTCGTTCCACACACCGCACCGTCTTGTCTTCCGACGCACTAGCCAGTTGCTTGCGGTCCGGACTGAAGGCCACGCGGGTGACCATCCGAGTGTGCCCCCGCAATGGCAGCGGCTGCACCTCCACCCCGTGAGCGCGTTCCACACCCGCACCGTCTTGTTCTCTGACGCACCGACTAGCCGCGTGCCGTCTGGGTTGAAGGCCACGCTGGTGACCACCTCAGTGTGCCCCTTCCGCGGCCGTGGCAGCGCCTCCCCCCCCCGTCACCTCGTTCCACACCCCGCACCGTCTTGTCTTCCGACGCACATGTCAGTTGCTTGCGGTCCGGGCTGAAGGCCACGCCGGTGACCATCCCAGTGTGCCCCCGCAGCGGCTGCGGGGGCACTTCTTCCCCCGTTAACGCGTTCCACACCCGTAGTGTGTTGTCCCTTGACGCACTAGCCAGCCGCGTGCCGTCTGGGCTGAAGGCTACGCTGGTGACCACCTCAGTGTGCCCCTGCAGCGGCCGCGGCTGCGCCTCCCAACCCCCATCACCTCGTTCCACACCCGCACCGTCTTGTCCTTCGACGTAAGGCCAGCCGCTTGCCGTCCGGGCTGAAGGCCAGGCTGGTGACCATCCCAGTGTGGCCTCGCAGCGGCCGTGGCAGCACTTCTTCCCCCGTGACCCCGCTCCACACCCGTAGTGTGTTGTCCCTCGACGCACTAGCCAGCCGCGTGCCGTCCGGGCTGAAGGCCACGCTGGCGACCACCTCAGTGTGCCCCTTCAGCGGCCGCGGCAGCGCCTCCTCCCCCGTTAGCGCGTCCCATACCCATAGTGTATAGTGTCATAGGACGCACTGGCCAGCAGTTCCACACCCGCTCTGTCTTGTCCTTCGACGCACAGGCATGACGGGTGCCGTCTGGGCTGAAGGCCACGATGTAACCGTAGTGAGTATGCCCCCGCAGCGGCTGCGGCAGCATCTCCTCCCCCGTGAGCACGTCTCACGACCCCACAGTCCTGTCCGCCGACGCACTGGCTTGCCGCGTCCCGTGTGGGCTGAAGGCCACGCCGGTGACCACCTCAGTGTGCCCCTGCAGCGGCCGTGGCAGCGCCCCTCCCCCCCCCCCCCCCCGTCACCTCGTTCCACACACCGCACCGTCTTGTCTTCCGACGCACTAGCCAGTTGCTTGCGGTCCGGACTGAAGGCCACGCGGGTGACCATCCGAGTGTGCCCCCCGCAATGGCAGCGGCTGCACCTCCACCCCGTGAGCGCGTTCCACACCCGCACCGTCTTGTTCTCTGACGCACCGACTAGCCGCGTGCCGTCTGGGCTGAAGGCCACGCTGGTGACCACCTCAGTGTGCCCCTACAGCGGCCGTGGCAGCGCCTCCCCCCCCCGTCACCTCGTTCCACACCCGCACCGTCTTGTCTTCCGACGCACATGTCAGTTGCTTGCGGTCCGGGCTGAAGGCCACGCCGGTGACCATCCCAGTGTGTCCCCGCAGCGGCTGCGGGGGCACTTCTTCCCCCGTTAACGCGTTCCGCACCCGCACCGTCTTGTTCTCTGACGCACCGACTAGCCGCTTGCCGTCTGGGCTGAAGGCTACGCTGGTGACCACCTCAGTGTGCCCCTACAGCGGCCGTGGCAGCGCCTCCCCCCCCCGTCACCTCGTTCCACACCCGCACCGTCTTGTCTTCCGACGCACATGCCAGTTGCTTGCGGTCCGGGCTGAAGGCCACGCTGCTGACCATCCTAGTGTGCCCCCGCAGCGGCTGCGGGGGCACTTCTTCCCCCGTTAACGCGTTCCACACCCGTAGTGTGTTGTCCCTTGACTCACTAGCCAGCCGCGTGCCGTCTGGGCTGAAGGCTACGCTGGTGACCACCTCAGTGTGCCCCTTCCGCGGCTGTGGCAACGCCTCTCCCCGTCACCGCGTTTCAACACTCGCACCGTCTTGTCTTCCGACGCACTGGCCCGTTGCTTGCCGTCCGGACTTAATGCCAGGCTGATGACCATCCTAGTGTGCCCCGCCAGTGGCTGAGGCTGCGCCTCGGGATCGCGTTCCACACCAGTAGTGTCTTGTCCCTTGACGCACTCGCCAGGCACGTGCAGTCCGTCTGAAGGCCACGCTCGTGACCACCTCAGTGTGCCCCTGCAGCGGCCGCGGCCGCGCCTCCCAACCCCCATCACCTCGTTCCACACCCGCACCGTCTTGTCCTTCGACGTAAGGCCAGCCGCTTGCCGTCCGGGCTGAAGGCCACGCTGGTGACCATCCCAGTGTGGCCTCGCAGCGGCCGCGGCAGCACTTCTTCCCCCGTGACCGCGCTCCACACCCGTAGTGTGTTGTCCCTCGACGCACTAGCCAGCCGCGTGCCGTCCGGGCTGAAGGCCACGCAGGCGACCACCTCAGTGTGCCCCTTCAGCGGCCGCGGCAGCGCCTCCTCCCCCGTTAGCGCGTCCCATACCCATAGTGTATAGTGTCATAGGACGCACTCGCCAGCAGTTCCACACCCGCTCTGTCTTGTCCTTCGACGCACAGGCATGACGGGTGCCGTCTGGGCTGAAGGCCACGATGTAACCGTAGTGAATATGCCCCCGCAGCGGCTGCGGCAGCATCTCCTCCCCCGTGAGCACGTCTCACGACCCCACAGTCCTGTCCGCCGACGCACTGGCTTGCCGCGTCCCGTGTGGGCTGAAGGCCACGCCGGTGACCACCTCAGTGTGCCCCTGCAGCGGCCGTGGCAGCGCCCCTCCCCTCCCCCCCCCCCCCCCCCCCGTCACCTCGTTCCACACACCGCACCGTCTTGTCTTCCGACGCACTAGCCAGTTGCTTGCGGTCCGGACTGAAGGCCAAGCGGGTGACCATCCGAGTGTGCCCCCGCAATGGCAGCGGCTGCACCTCCACCCCGTGAGCGCGTTCCGCACCCGCACCGTCTTGTTCTCTGACGCACCGACTAGGCGCGTGCCGTTCGGGCTGAAGGCTACGCTGGTGACCACCTCAGTGTGCCCCTACAGCGGCCGTGGCAACGCCTCTCCCCGTCACCGCGTTTCACACCCGCACCGTCTTGTCTTCCGACGCACTGGCCCGTTGCTTGCCGTCCGGACTTAATGCCAGGCTGATGACCATCCTAGTGTGCCCCGCAGTGGCTGAGGCTGCGCCTCGGGATCGCGTTCCACACCCGTAGTGTCTTGTCCCTTGCCGCACTTGCCAGGCACGTGCAGTCCGTCTGAAGGCCACGCTGGTGACCACCTCAGTGTGCCGCCGCAGCTGCCGCGGGAGCGCCTCTCCCCCCGTGACCGCGTTGAACACCCGCACCGTCTTGCCCTCCGACGCACATGCCTGACGCGTGCCGTCTCGGCTGAAGGCCACGCTTGTGACCACCTCGGTGTGCCCCCGCAGGGGCTGCATCGGCGCCTCTTTCCCCGTGACCGCGTTCCGCACCCGCACCGTTTTGTTCTCCGACGCTCTGACTAGCCGCGTGCCGTGTGGGCTGAAGGCCACGCTGGTGACCACCTCAGTGTGCCGCTACAGCGGCCGTGGCAGCGCCTCCCCCCCTGTGACCTCGTTCCACACACCGCACCGTCTTGTCCTTCGACGCACAAGCCAACCGCTTGCCGTCCGGGCTGAAGGCCACGCTGCTGACCATCCCAGTTTGCCCCGGCAGCGGCTGCGGCAGCACTTCTTCCCTCGTTAGCGCGTTCCCCACCCGTAGTGCGTTTCCCTTGACGCACTAGCAAGCCGCGTGCCGTTCGGGCTGAAGGCCACGCGGGTGACCATCCCAGTGTGCCCCTTCAGCGGCTGTGGCAGCGCCTCCCCCCGTCACCGCGTTTTACACCCGCACCGTCTTGTCCTCCGACGCACATGCCTAATGCTTGCCGTCCGGACTTAATGCCACGCAGGTGACCATTCTAGTGTGCCCCCGCAGCGGTTGCGGCTGCGCCTCGGGATGGCGTTCCACACCCGTAGTGTCTTGTCCCTTGCCGCACTTGCCAGCCGCGTGCCGTCCGTCAGAAGGCCACGCTGGTGACCACCTCAGTCTGCCGCCGCAGCTGCCGCGGGAGCGCCTCTCCCCCCGTGACCGCGTTGAACACCCGCACCGTCTTGCCCTCCGACGCACATGCCTGACGCGTGCCGTCTCGGCTGAAGGCCACGCTTGTGACCACCTCGGTGTGCCCCCGCAGGGGCTGCATCGGCGCCTCTTCCCCCGTGACCGCGTTCCGCACCCGCACCGTTTTGTTCTCCGACGCTCTGACTAGCCGCGTGCCGTGTGGGCTGAAGGCCACGCTGGTGACCACCTCAGTGTGCCGCTACAGCGGCCGTGGCAGCGCCTCCCCCCCTGTGACCTCGTTCCACACACCGCACCGTCTTGTCCTTCGACGCACAAGCCAGCCGCTTGCCGTCCGGGCTGAAGGCCACGCTGCTGACCATCCCAGTGTGCCCCGGCAGCGGCTGCGGCAGCACTTCTTCCCTCGTTAGCGCGTTCCCCACCCGTAGTGCGTTTCCCTTGACGCACTAGCAAGCCGCGTGCCGTTCGGGCTGAAGGCCACGCGGGTGACCATCCCAGTGTGCCCCTTCAGCGGCTGTGGCAGCGCCTCCCCCCGTCACCGCGTTTTACACCCGCACCGTCTTGTCCTCCGACGCACATGCCAGTTGCTTGCGGTCCGGACTTAATGCCACGCAGGTGACAATTCTAGTGTGCCCCCGCAGCGGTTGCGGCTGCGCCTCGGGATGGCGTTCCACACCCGTAGTGTCTTGTCCCTTGCCGCACTTGCCAGCCGCGTGCCGTCCGTCAGAAGGCCACGCTGGTGACCACCTCAGTCTGCCGCCGCAGCTGCCGCGGGGGCGCCTCTCCCCCCGTGACCGCGTTGAACACCCGCACCGTCTTGCCCTCCGACGCACATGCCTGACGCGTGCCGTCTCGGCTGAAGGCCACGCTTGTGACCACCTCGGTGTGCCCCCGCAGGGGCTGCATCGGCGCCTCTTCCCCCGTGACCGCGTTCCGCACCCGCACCGTTTTGTTCTCCGACGCTCTGACTAGCCGCGTGCCGTGTGGGCTGAAGGCCACGCTGGTGACCACCTCAGTGTGCCCCTGCAGCGGCCGTGGCAGCGCCTCCCCCCCCCATCACCTCGTTCCACACCCGCACCGTCTTGTCTTCCGACGCACATGCCAGTTGCTTGCGGTCCGGGCTGAAGGCCACGCCGGTGACCATCCCAGTGTGCCCCCGCAGCGGCTGCGGGGGCACTTCTTCCCCCGTTAACGCGTTCCACACCCGTAGTGTGTTGTCCCTTGACGCACTAGCCAGCCGCGTGCCGTCTGGGCTGAAGGCTACGCTGGTGACCACCTCAGTGTGCCCCTGCAGCGGCCGCGGCTGCGCCTCCCAACCCCCATCACCTCGTTCCACACCCGCACCGTCTTGTCCTTCGACGTAAGGCCAGCCGCTTGCCGTCCGGGCTGAAGGCCACGCTGGTGACCATCCCAGTGTGGCCTCGCAGCGGCCGCGGCAGCACTTCTTCCCCTGTGACCGCGCTCCACACCCGTAGTGTGTTGTCCCTCGACGCACTAGCCAGCCGCGTGCCGTCCGGGCTGAAGGCCACGCAGGCGACCACCTCAGTGTGCCCCTTCAGCGGCCGCGGCAGCGCCTCCTCCCCCGTTAGCGCGTCCCATACCCATATTGTATAGTGTCATAGGACGCACTGGCCAGCAGTTCCACACCCGCCCTGTCTTGTCCTTCGACGCACATGCATGACGGGTGCCGTCTGGGCTGAAGGCCACGATGTAACCGTAGTGAGTATGCCCCCGCAGCGGCTGCGGCAGCATCTCCTCCCCCGTGAGCACATCTCACGACCCCACAGTCCTGTCCGCCGACGCACTGGCTTGCCGCGTCCCGTGTGGGCTGAAGGCCACGCCGGTGACCACCTCAGTGTGCCCCTGCAGCGGCCGTGGCAGCGCCCCTCCCCCCCCCCCCCCCCCCCCCCGTCACCTCGTTCCACACACCGCACCGTCTTGTCTTCCGACGCACTAGCCAGTTGCTTGCGGTCCGGGCTGAAGGCCACGCGGGTGACCATCCGAGTGTGCCCCCGCAATGGCAGCGGCTGCACCTCCACCCCGTGAGCGCGTTCCACACCCGCACCGTCTTGTTCTCTGACGCACCGACTCGGCGCGTGCCGTCTGGGTTGAAGGCCACGCTGGTGACCACCTCAGTGTGCCCCTACAGCGGCCGTGGCAGCGCCTCCCCCCCCCGTCACCTCGTTCCACACCCGCACCGTCTTGTCTTCCGACGCACATGTCAGTTGCTTGCGGTCCGGGCTGAAGGCCACGCCGGTGACCATCCCAGTGTGTCCCCGCAGCGGCTGCGGGGGCACTTCTTCCCCCGTTAACGCGTTCCACACCCGTAGTGTGTTGTCCCTTGACTCACTAGCCAGCCGCGTGCCGTCTGGGCTGAAGGCTACGCTGGTGACCACCTCAGTGTGCCCCTACAGCGGCCGTGGCAGCGCCTCCCCCCCCCGTCACCTCGTTCCACACCCGCACCGTCTTGTCTTCCGACGCACATGTCAGTTGCTTGCGGTCCGGGCTGAAGGTCACGCCGGTGACCATCCCAGTGTGCCCCCGCAGCGGCTGCGGGGGCACTTCTTCCCCCGTTAACGCGTTCCACACCCGTAGTGTGTTGTCCCTTGACTCACTAGCCAGCCGCGTGCCGTCTGGGCTGAAGGCTACGCTGGTGACCACCTCAGTGTGCCCCTTCCGCGGCTGTGGCAACGCCTCTCCCCGTCACCGCGTTTCACACCCGCACCGTCTTGTCTTCCGACGCACTGGCCCGTTGCTTGCCGTCCGGACTTAATGCCAGGCTGATGACCATCCTAGTGTGCCCCCGCAGTGGCTGAGGCTGCGCCTCGGGATCGCGTTCCACACCAATAGTGTCTTGTCCCTTGACGCACTCGCCAGGCACGTGCAGTCCGTCTGAAGGCCACGCTGGTGACCACCTCAGTGTGCCCCTGCCGCGGCCGCGGCTGCGCCTCCCAACCCCCATCACCTCGTTCCACACCCGCACCGTCTTGTCCTTCGACGTAAGGCCAGCCGCTTGCCGTCCGGGCTGAAGGCCACGCTGGTGACCATCCCAGTGTGGCCTCGCAGCGGCCGCGGCAGCACTTCTTCCCCCGTGACCGCGCTCCACACCCGTAGTGTGTTGTCCCTCGACGCACTAGCCAGCCGCGTGCCGTCCGGGCTGAAGGCCACGCAGGCGACCACCTCAGTGTGCCCCTTCAGCGGCCGCGGCAGCGCCTCCTCCCCCGTTAGCGCGTCCCATACCCATAGTGTATAGTGTCATGGGACGCACTGGCCAGCAGTTCCACACCCGCTCTGTCTTGTCCTTCGACGCACAGGCATGACGGGTGCCGTCTGGGCTGAAGGCCACGATGTAACCGTAGTGAGTATGCCCCCGCAGCGGCTGCGGCAGCATCTCCTCCCCCGTGAGCACGTCTCACGACCCCACAGTCCTGTCCGCCGACGCACTGGCTTGCCGCGTCCCGTGTGGGCTGAAGGCCACGCCGGTGACCACCTCAGTGTGCCCCTGCAGCGGCCGTGGCAGCGCCCCTCCCCCCCCCCCCCCCCCCCCCGTCACCTCGTTCCACACACCGCACCGTCTTGTCTTCCGACGCACTAGCCAGTTGCTTGCGGTCCGGACTGAAGGCCACGCGGGTGACCATCCGAGTGTGCCCCCGCAATGGCAGCGGCTGCACCTCCACCCCGTGAGCGCGTTCCACACCCGCACCGTCTTGTTCTCTGACGCACCGACTAGGCGCGTGCCGTCTGGGTTGAAGGCCACGCTGGTGACCACCTCAGTGTGCCCCTACAGCGGCCGTGGCAGCGCCTCCCCCCCCCGTCACCTCGTTCCACACCCGCACCGTCTTGTCTTCCGACGCACATGCCAGTTGCTTGCGGTCCGGGCTGAAGGCCACGCCGGTGACCATCCCAGTGTGCCCCCGCAGCGGCTGCGGGGGCACTTCTTCCCCCGTTAACGCGTTCCACACCCGTAGTGTGTTGTCCCTTGACGCACTAGCCAGCCGCGTGCCGTCTGGGCTGAAGGCTACGCTGGTGACCACCTCAGTGTGCCCCTGCCGCGGCCGCGGCTGCGCCTCCCAACCCCCATCACCTCGTTCCACACCCGCACCGTCTTGTCTTCCGACGCACTAGCCAGTTGCTTGCGGTCCGGGCTGAAGGCCACGCTGCTGACCATCCCAGTGTGCCCCCGCAGCGGCTGCGGGGGCACTTCTTCCCCCGTTAACGCGTTCCACACCCGTAGTGTGTTGTCCCTCGACGCACTAGCCAGCCGCGTGCCGTCCGGGCTGAAGGCCACGCTGGCGACCACCTCAGTGTGCCCCTTCAGCGGCCGCGGCAGCGCCTCCTCCCCCGTTAGCGCGTCCCATACCCATAGTGTATAGTGTCATAGGACGCACTGGCCAGCAGTTCCACACCCGCCCTGTCTTGTCCTTCGACGCACATGCATGACGGGTGCCGTCTGGGCTGAAGGCCACGATGTAACCGTAGTGAGTATGCCCCCGCAGCGGCTGCGGCAGCATCTCCTCCCCCGTGAGCACGTCTCACGACCCCACAGTCCTGTCCGCCGACGCACTGGCTTGCCGCGTCCCGTGTGGGCTGAAGGCCACGCCGGTGACCACCTCAGTGTGCCCCTGCAGCGGCCGTGGCAGCGCCCCTCCCCCCCCCCCCCCCCCCCGTCACCTCGTTCCACATTCCGCACCGTCTTGTCTTCCGACGCACTAGCCAGTTGCTTGCGGTCCGGGCTGAAGGCCACGCGGGTGACCATCCGAGTGTGCCCCCGCAATGGCAGCGGCTGCACCTCCACCCCGTGAGCGCGTTCCACACCCGCACCGTCTTGTTCTCTGACGCACCGACTAGGCGCGTGCCGTCTGGGTTGAAGGCCACGCTAGTGACCACCTCAGTGTGCCCCTACAGCGGCCGTGGCAGCGCCTCCCCCCCCCGTCACCTCGTTCCACACCCGCACCGTCTTGTCTTCCGACGCACATGTCAGTTGCTTGCGGTCCGGGCTGAAGGCCACGCCGGTGACCATCCCAGTGTGTCCCCGCAGCGGCTGCGGGGGCACTTCTTCCCCCGTTAACGCGTTCCACACCCGTAGTGTGTTGTCCCTTGACTCACTAGCCAGCCGCGTGCCGTCTGGGCTGAAGGCTACGCTGGTGACCACCTCAGTGTGCCCCTACAGCGGCCGTGGCAGCGCCTCCCCCCCCCGTCACCTCGTTCCACACCCGCACCGTCTTGTCTTCCGACGCACATGTCAGTTGCTTGCGGTCCGGGCTGAAGGCCACGCCGGTGACCATCCCAGTGTGCCCCCGCAGCGGCTGCGGGGGCACTTCTTCCCCCGTTAACGCGTTCCACACCCGTAGTGTGTTGTCCCTTGACTCACTAGCCAGCCGCGTGCCGTCTGGGCTGAAGGCTACGCTGGTGACCACCTCAGTGTGCCCCTTCCGCGGCTGTGGCAACGCCTCTCCCCGTCACCGCGTTTCACACCCGCACCGTCTTGTCTTCCGACGCACTGGCCCGTTGCTTGCCGTCCGGACTTAATGCCAGGCTGATGACCATCCTAGTGTGCCCCCGCAGTGGCTGAGGCTGCGCCTCGGGATCGCGTTCCACACCAGTAGTGTCTTGTCCCTTGACGCACTCGCCAGGCACGTGCAGTCCGTCTGAAGGCCACGCTCGTGACCACCTCAGTGTGCCCCTGCAGCGGCCGCGGCTGCGCCTCCCAACCCCCATCACCTCGTTCCACACCCGCACCGTCTTGTCCTTCGACGTAAGGCCAGCCGCTTGCCGTCCGGGCTGAAGGCCACGCTGGTGACCATCCCAGTGTGGCCTCGCAGCGGCCGCGGCAGCACTTCTTCCCCCGTGACCGCGCTCCACACCCGTAGTGTGTTGTCCCTCGACGCACTAGCCAGCCGCGTGCCGTCCGGGCTGAAGGCCACGCTGGCGACCACCTCAGTGTGCCCCTTCAGCGGCCGCGGCAGCGCCTCCTCCCCCGTTAGCGCGTCCCATACCCATAGTGTATAGTGTCATAGGACGCACTCGCCAGCAGTTCCACACCCGCCCTGTCTTGTCCTTCGACGCACATGCATGACGGGTGCCGTCTGGGCTGAAGGCCACGATGTAACCGTAGTGAATATGCCCCCGCAGCGGCTGCGGCAGCATCTCCTCCCCCGTGAGCACGTCTCACGACCCCACAGTCCTGTCCGCCGACGCACTGGCTTGCCGCGTCCCGTGTGGGCTGAAGGCCACGCCGGTGACCACCTCAGTGTGCCCTTGCAGCGGCCGTGGCAGCGCCCCTCCCCCCCCCCCCCCCCCCCCCCGTCACCTCGTTCCACATTCCGCACCGTCTTGTCTTCCGACGCACTAGCCAGTTGCTTGCGGTCCGGACTGAAGGCCACGCGGGTGACCATCCGAGTGTGCCCCCGCAATGGCAGCGGCTGCACCTCCACCCCGTGAGCGCGTTCCACACCCGCACCGTCTTGTTCTCTGACGCACCGACTAGGCGCGTGCCGTCTGGGTTGAAGGCCACGCTGGTGACCACCTCAGTGTGCCCCTACAGCGGCCGTGGCAGCGCCTCCCCCCCCCGTCACCTCGTTCCACACCCGCACCGTCTTGTCTTCCGACGCACATGTCAGTTGCTTGCGGTCCGGGCTGAAGGCCACGCCGGTGACCATCCCAGTGTGTCCCCGCAGCGGCTGCGGGGGCACTTCTTCCCCCGTTAACGCGTTCCACACCCGTAGTGTGTTGTCCCTTGACTCACTAGCCAGCCGCGTGCCGTCTGGGCTGAAGGCTACGCTGGTGACCACCTCAGTGTGCCCCTACAGCGGCCGTGGCAGCGCCTCCCCCCCCCGTCACCTCGTTCCACACCCGCACCGTCTTGTCTTCCGACGCACATGTCAGTTGCTTGCGGTCCGGGCTGAAGGCCACGCCGGTGACCATCCCAGTGTGCCCCCGCAGCGGCTGCGGGGGCACTTCTTCCCCCGTTAACGCGTTCCACACCCGTAGTGTGTTGTCCCTTGACTCACTAGCCAGCCGCGTGCCGTCTGGGCTGAAGGCTACGCTGGTGACCACCTCAGTGTGCCCCTTCCGCGGCTGTGGCAACGCCTCTCCCCGTCACCGCGTTTCACACCCGCACCGTCTTGTCTTCCGACGCACTGGCCCGTTGCTTGCCGTCCGGACTTAATGCCAGGCTGATGACCATCCTAGTGTGCCCCCGCAGTGGCTGAGGCTGCGCCTCGGGATCGCGTTCCACACCAGTAGTGTCTTGTCCCTTGACGCACTCGCCAGGCACGTGCAGTCCGTCTGAAGGCCACGCTGGTGACCACCTCAGTGTGCCCCTGCAGCGGCCGCGGCTGCGCCTCCCAACCCCCATCACCTCGTTCCACACCCGCACCGTCTTGTCCTTCGACGTAAGGCCAGCCGCTTGCCGTCCGGGCTGAAGGCCACGCTGGTGACCATCCCAGTGTGGCCTCGCAGCGGCCGCGGCAGCACTTCTTCCCCCGTGACCGCGCTCCACACCCGTAGTGTGTTGTCCCTCGACGCACTAGCCAGCCGCGTGCCGTCCGGGCTGAAGGCCACGCTGGCGACCATCTCAGTGTGCCCCTTCAGCGGCCGCGGCAGCGCCTCCTCCCCCGTTAGCGCGTCCCATACCCATAGTGTATAGTGTCATAGGACGCACTCGCCAGCAGTTCCACACCCGCCCTGTCTTGTCCTTCGACGCACATGCATGACGGGTGCCGTCTGGGCTGAAGGCCACGATGTAACCGTAGTGAATATGCCCCCGCAGCGGCTGCGGCAGCATCTCCTCCCCCGTGAGCACGTCTCACGACCCCACAGTCCTGTCCGCCGACGCACTGGCTTGCCGCGTCCCGTGTGGGCTGAAGGCCACGCCGGTGACCACCTCAGTGTGCCCTTGCAGCGGCCGTGGCAGCGCCCCTCCCCCCCCCCCCCCCCCCCGTCACCTCGTTCCACACACCGCACCGTCTTGTCTTCCGACGCACTAGCCAGTTGCTTGCGGTCCGGACTGAAGGCCACGCGGGTGACCATCCGAGTGTGCCCCCGCAATGGCAGCGGCTGCACCTCCACCCCGTGAGCGCGTTCCACACCCGCACCGTCTTGTTCTCTGACGCACCGACTAGGCGCGTGCCGTCTGGGTTGAAGGCCACGCTGGTGACCACCTCAGTGTGCCCCTACAGCGGCCGTGGCAGCGCCTCCCCCCCCCGTCACCTCGTTCCACACCCGCACCGTCTTGTCTTCCGACGCACATGTCAGTTGCTTGCGGTCCGGGCTGAAGGCCACGCCGGTGACCATCCCAGTGTGCCCCCGCAGCGGCCGCGGCTGCGCCTCCCAACCCCCATCACCTCGTTCCACACCCGCACCATCTTGTCCTTCGACGTAAGGCCAGCCGCTTGCCGTCCGGGCTGAAGGCCACGCTGGTGACCATCCCAGTGTGGCCTCGCAGCGGCCGCGGCAGCACTTCTTCCCCCGTGACCGCGCTCCACACCCGTAGTGTGTTGTCCCTCGACGCACTAGCCAGCCGCGTGCCGTCCGGGCTGAAGGCCACGCTGGCGACCACCTCAGTGTGCCCCTTCAGCGGCCGCGGCAGCGCCTCCTCCCCCGTTAGCGCGTCCCATACCCATAGTGTATAGTGTCATAGGACGCACTGGCCAACAGTTCCACACCCGCCCTGTCTTGTCCTTCGACGCAAATGCATGACGGGTGCCGTCTGGGCTGAAGGCCACGATGTAACCGTAGTGAGTATGCCCCCGCAGCGGCTGCGGCAGCATCTCCTCCCCCGTGAGCACGTCTCACGACCCCACAGTCCTGTCCGCCGACGCACTGGCTTGCCGCGTCCCGTGTGGGCTGAAGGCCACGCCGGTGACCACCTCAGTGTGCCCCTGCAGCGGCCGTGGCAGCGCCCCTCCCCCCCCCCCCCCCCCCCCCCGTCACCTCGTTCCACACACCGCACCGTCTTGTCTTCCGACGCACTAGCCAGTTGCTTGCGGTCCGGACTGAAGGCCACGCGGGTGACCATCCGAGTGTGCCCCCGCAATGGCAGCGGCTGCACCTCCACCCCGTGAGCGCGTTCCACACCCGCACCGTCTTGTTCTCAGACGCACCGACTAGGCGCGTGCCGTCTGGGTTGAAGGCCATGCTGGTGACCACCTCAGTGTGCCCCTACAGCGGCCGTGGCAGCGCCTCCCCCCCCCGTCACCTCG
Source organism: Tetraselmis striata (assembly GCA_006384855.1). NCBI lineage: Eukaryota > Viridiplantae > Chlorophyta > Chlorodendrophyceae > Chlorodendrales > Chlorodendraceae > Tetraselmis > Tetraselmis striata. Next base: position 14,909 of record VCJN01002906.1, on the reverse strand, counting down.
TTCCACACCCGCACCGTCTTGTCTTCCGACGCACATGTCAATTGCTTGCGGTCCGGGCTGAAGGCCACGCCGGTGACCATCCCAGTGTGCCCTCGCAGCGGCTGCGGGGGCACTTCTTCCCCCGTTAACGCGTTCCACACCCGTAGTGTGTTGTCCCTTGACGCACTAGCCAGCCGCGTGCCGTCTGGGCTGAAGGCTACGCTGGTGACCACCTCAGTGTGCCCCTTCCGCGGCTGTGGCAACGCCTCTCCCCGTCACCGCGTTTCACACCCGCACCGTCTTGTCTTCCGACGCACTGGCCCGTTGCTTGCCGTCCGGACTTAATGCCAGGCTGATGACCATCCTAGTGTGCCCCCGCAGTGGCTGAGGCTGCGCCTCGGGATCGCGTTCCACACCAGTAGTGTCTTGTCCCTTGACGCACTCGCTAGGCACGTGCAGTCCGTCTGAAGGCCACGCTGGTGACCACCTCAGTGTGCCCCTGCAGCGGCCGCGGCTGCGCCTCCCAACCCCCATCACCTCGTTCCACACCCGCACCGTCTTGTCCTTCGACGTAAGGCCAGCCGCTTGCCGTCCGGGCTGAAGGCCACGCTGGTGACCATCCCAGTGTGGCCTCGCAGCGGCCGCGGCAGCACTTCTTCCCCCGTGACCGCGCTCCACACCCGTAGTGTGTTGTCCCTCGACGCACTAGCCAGCCGCGTGCCGTCCGGGCTGAAGGCCACGCAGGCGACCACCTCAGTGTGCCCCTTCAGCGGCCGCGGCAGCGCCTCCTCCCCCGTTAGCGCGTCCCATACCCATAGTGTATAGTGTCATAGGACGCACTGGCCAACAGTTCCACACCCGCCCTGTCTTGTCCTTCGACGCACATGCATGACGGGTGCCGTCTGGGCTGAAGGCCACGATGTAACCGTAGTGAGTATGCCCCCGCAGCGGCTGCGGCAGCATCTCCTCCCCCGTGAGCACGTCTCACGACCCCACAGTCCTGTCCGCCGACGCACTGGCTTGCCGCGTCCCGTGTGGGCTGAAGGCCACGCCGGTGACCACCTCAGTGTGCCCTTGCAGCGGCCGTGGCAGCGCCCCTCCCCCCCCCCCCCCCCCGTCACCTCGTTCCACACACCGCACCGTCTTGTCTTCCGACGCACTAGCCAGTTGCTTGCGGTCCGGACTGAAGGCCAAGCGGGTGACCATCCGAGTGTGCCCCCGCAATGGCAGCGGCTGCACCTCCACCCCGTGAGCGCGTTCCGCACCCGCACCGTCTTGTTCTCTGACGCACCGACTAGGCGCGTGCCGTCTGGGCTGAAGGCTACGCTGGTGACCACCTCAGTGTGCCCCTGCAGCGGCCGCGGCTGCGCCTCCCAACCCCCATCACCTCGTTCCACACCCGCACCGTCTTGTCCTTCGACGTAAGGCCAGCCGCTTGCCGTCCGGGCTGAAGGCCACGCTGGTGACCATCCCAGTGTGGCCTCGCAGCGGCCGCGGCAGCACTTCTTCCCCCGTTAACGCGTTCCACACCCGTAGTGTGTTGTCCCTTGACGCACTAGCCAGCCGCGTGCCGTCCGGGCTGAAGGCTACGCTGGTGACCACCTCAGTGTGCCCCTGCAGCGGCCGCGGCTGCGCCTCCCAACCCCCATCACCTCGTTCCACACCCGCACCGTCTTGTCCTTCGACGTAAGGCCAGCCGCTTGCCGTCCGGGCTGAAGGCCACGCTGGTGACCATCCCAGTGTGGCCTCGCAGCGGCCGCGGCAGCACTTCTTCCCCCGTTAACGCGTCCCATACCCATAGTGTATAGTGTCATAGGACGCACTGGCCAGCAGTTCCACACCCGCTCTGTCTTGTCCTTCGACGCACAGGCATGACGGGTGCCGTCTGGGCTGAAGGCCACGATGTAACCGTAGTGAGTATGCCCCCGCAGCGGCTGCGGCAGCATCTCCTCCCCCGTGAGCACGTCTCACGACCCCACAGTCCTGTCCGCCGACGCACTGGCTTGCCCGCGTCCCGTGTGGGCTGAAGGCCACGCCGGTGACCACCTCAGTGTGCCCCTGCAGCGGCCGTGGCAGCGCCCCTCCCCCCCCCCCCCCCCCCCCCGTCACTTCGTTCCACACACCGCACCGTCTTGTCTTCCGACGCACTAGCCAGTTGCTTGCGGTCCGGACTGAAGGCCACGCGGGTGACCATCCGAGTGTGCCCCCGCAATGGCAGCGGTTGCACCTCCACCCCGTGAGCGCGTTCCACACCCGCACCGTCTTGTTCTCTGACGCACCGACTAGGCGCGTGCCGTCTGGGTTGAAGGCCATGCTGGTGACCACCTCAGTGTGCCCCTACAGCGGCCGTGGCAGCGCCTCCCCCCCCCCCGTCACCTCGTTCCACACCCGCACCGTCTTGTCTTCCGACGCACATGTCAGTTGCTTGCGGTCCGGGCTGAAGGCCACGCCGGTGACCATCCCAGTGTGTCCCCGCAGCGGCTGCGGGGGCACTTCTTCCCCCGTTAACGCGTTCCACACCCGTAGTGTGTTGTCCCTTGACGCACTAGCCAGCCGCGTGCCGTCTGGGCTGAAGGCTACGCTGGTGACCACCTCAGTGTGCCCCTACAGCGGCCGTGGCAGCGCCTCCCCCCCCCGTCACCTCGTTCCACACCCGCACCGTCTTGTCTTCCGACGCACATGTCAGTTGCTTGCGGTCCGGGCTGAAGGCCACGCCGGTGACCATCCCAGTGTGTCCCCGCAGCGGCTGCGGGGGCACTTCTTTCCCCCGTTAACGCGTTCCACACCCGTAGTGTGTTGTCCCTTGACTCACTAGCCAGCCGCGTGCCGTCTGGGCTGAAGGCTACGCTGGTGACCACCTCAGTGTGCCCCTTCCGCGGCTGTGGCAACGCCTCTCCCCGTCACCGCGTTTCACACCCGCACCGTCTTGTCTTCCGACGCACTGGCCCGTTGCTTGCCGTCCGGACTTAATGCCAGGCTGATGACCATCCTAGTGTGCCCCCGCAGTGGCTGAAGCTGCGCCTCGGGATCGCGTTCCACACCAGTAGTGTCTTGTCCCTTGACGCACTCGCCAGGCACGTGCAGTCCGTCTGAAGGCCACGCTGGTGACCACCTCAGTGTGCCCCTGCAGCGGCCGCGGCTGCGCCTCCCAACCCCCATCACCTCGTTCCACACCCGCACCGTCTTGTCCTTCGACGTAAGGCCAGCCGCTTGCCGTCCGGGCTGAAGGCCACGCTGGTGACCATCCCAGTGTGGCCTCGCAGCGGCCGCGGCAGCACTTCTTCCCCCGTGACCGCGCTCCACACCCGTAGTGTGTTGTCCCTCGACGCACTAGCCAGCCGCGTGCCGTCCGGGCTGAAGGCCACGCTGGCGACCACCTCAGTGTGCCCCTTCAGCGGCCGCGGCAGCGCCTCCTCCCCCGTTAGCGCGTCCCATACCCATAGTGTATAGTGTCATAGGACGCACTGGCCAGCAGTTCCACACCCGCTCTGTCTTGTCCTTCGACGCACAGGCATGACGGGTGCCGTCTGGGCTGAAGGCCACGATGTAACCGTAGTGAATATACACCGCAGCGGCTGCGGCAGCATCTCCTCCCCCGTGAGCACGTCTCACGACCCCACAGTCCTGTCCGCCGACGCACTGGCTTTGCCGCGTCCCGTGTGGGCTGAAGGCCACGCCGGTGACCACCTCAGTGTGCCCTTGCAGCGGCCGTGGCAGCGCCCCTCCCCCCCCCCCCCCCCCCCCCGTCACCTCGTTCCACACACCGCACCGTCTTGTCTTCCGACGCACTAGCCAGTTGCTTGCGGTCCGGACTGAAGGCCAAGCGGGTGACCATCCGAGTGTGCCCCCGCAATGGCAGCGGCTGCACCTCCACCCCGTGAGCGCGTTCCGCACCCGCACCGTCTTGTTCTCTGACGCACTAGCAAGCCGCGTGCCGTTCGGGCTGAAGGCCACGCGGGTGACCATCCAGTGTGCCCCTTCCGCAGCTGTGGCAGCGCCTCCCCCCGTCACCGGCGTTTTACACCCGCACCGTCTTGTCCTCCGACGCACATGCCAGTTGCTTGCGGTCCGGACTTAATGCCACGCAGGTGACCATTCTAGTGTGCCCCCGCAGCGGTTGCGGCTTCGCCTCGGGATGGCGTTCCACACCCGTAGTGTCTTGTCCCTTGCCGCACTTGCCAGCCGCGTGCCGTCCGTCAGAAGGCCACGCTGGTGACCACCTCAGTCTGCCGCCGCAGCTGCCGCGGGAGCGCCTCTCCCCCCATGACCGCGTTGAACACCCGCACCGTCTTGCCTCCGACGCACATGCCTGACGCGTGCCGTCTCGGCTGAAGGCCACGCTTGTGACCACCTCGGTGTGCCCCCGCAGGGGCTGCATCGGCGCCTCTTCCCCCGTGACCGCGTTCCGCACCCGCACCGTTTTGTTCTCCGACGCTTGACTAGCCGCGTGCCGTGTGGGCTGAAGGCCACGCTGGTGACCACCTCAGTGTGCCCCTACAGCGGCCGTGGCAGCGCCTCCCCCCTGTGACCTCGTTCCACACACCGCACCGTCTTGTCCTTCGACGCACAAGCCAACCGCTTGCCGTCCGGGCTGAAGGCCACGCTGCTGACCATCCCAGTGTGCCCCGGCAGCGGCTGCGGCAGCACTTCTTCCCTCGTTAGTGCGTTCCCCACCCGTAGTGCGTTTCCCTTGACGCACTAGCAAGCCGCGTGCCGTTCGGGCTGAAGGCCACGCGGGTGACCATCCCAGTGTGCCCCTTCAGCGGCTGTGGCAGCGCCTCCCCCCGTCACCCGCGTTTTACACCCGCACCGTCTTGTCCTCCGACGCACATGCCAGTTGCTTGCCGTCCGGACTTAATGCCACGCAGGTGACCATTCTAGTGTGCCCCCGCAGCGGTTTGCGGCTGCGCCTCGGGATGGCGTTCCACACCCGTAGTGTCTTGTCCCTTGCCGCACTTGCCAGCCGCGTGCCGTCCCGTCAGAAGGCCACGCTGGTGACCACCTCAGTGTGCCGCCGCAGCTGCCGCGGGAGCGCCTCTCCCCCCGTGACGCGTTGAACACCCGCACCGTCTTGCCCTCCGACGCACATGCCTGACGCGTGCCGTCTCGGCTGAAGGCCCACGCTTGTGACCACCTCGGTGTGCCCCGCAGGGGCTGCATCGGCGCCTCTTCCCCCGTGACCGGGTTCCGCACCCCCACCGTTTTGTTCTCCGACGCTCTGACTAGCCGCGTGCCGTGTGGGCTGAAGGCCACGCCGGTGACCACCTCAGTGTGCCCCTGCAGCGGCCGTGGCAGCGCCCCTCCCCCCCCCCCCCCCCCCCCCTCCCGACACTCGTTCCACACACCGCACCGTCTTGTCTTCCGACGCACTAGCCAGTTGCTTGCGGTCCGGACTGAAGGCCACGCGGGTGACCATCCGAGTGTGCCCCCGCAATGGCAAGCGGCTGCACTCCACCCGTGAGCGCGTTCCACACCCGCACCGTCTTGTTCTCTGACGCACCGACTAGCCGCGTGCCGTCTGGGTTGAAGGCCACGCTGGTGACCACCTCAGTGTGCCCCTTCCGCGGCCGTGGCAGCGCCTCTCCCCCCCCGTCACCTCGTTCCACACCCGCACGTCTTGTCTTCCGACGCACATGCCAGTTGCTTGCGGTCCGGGCTGAAGGCCACGCCGGTGACATCCCAGTGTGCCCCGCAGCGGCTGCGGGGGCACTTCTTCCCCCGTTAAACGCGTTCCACACCCGAGTGTGTTGTCCCTTGACTCACTAGCCAGCCGCGTGCCGTCTGGGCTGAAGGCTACGACCTGGTGACCACCTCAGTGTGCCCCTTCCGCGGCTGTGGCAACGCCTCTCCCCCGTCAACCGCGTTTCACACCCGCACCGTCTTGTCTTCCGACGCACTGGCCCGTTGCTTGCCGTCCGGACTTAATGCCAGGCTGATGACCATCCTAGTGTGGCCCCGCATGGCTGGAGGCTGCGCCTCGGATCGCGTTCCACACCAGTAGTGTCTTGTCCCTGACGCACTCGCTAGGCACGTGCAGTCCGTCTGAAGGCCAACGCTTGGTGACGCACCTCAGTGTGCCCCTGCAGCGGCCGCGGCTGCGCCTCCCAACCCCCATCACCTCGTTCCACACCCGCACCGTCTTGTCCTTCGACGTAAGGGCCAGCCGCTTGCCGTCCGGGCTGAAGGCCACGCTGGTGACCATGCCCAGTGTGGCCTCGCAGCGGCCGCGGCAGCACTTCTTCCCCCGTGACCGCGCTCCACACCCGTAGTGTGTTGTCCCTCGACGCACTAGCCAGCCGCGTGCCGTCCGGGCTGAAGGCCACGCTGGCGACCACTCAGTGTGCCCCTTCAGCGGCCGCGGCAGCGCCTCCTCCCCCGTTAGCGCGTCCCATACCCATAGTGTATAGTGTCATAGGACGCACTCGCCAGCAGTTCCACACCCGCCCTGTCTTGTCCTTCGACGCACATGCATGACGGGTGCCGTCTGGGCTGAAGGCCACGATGTAACCGTAGTGAATATGCCCCCGCAGCGGCTTGCGGCAGCATCTCCTCCCCCGTGAGCACGTCTCACGACCCCACAGTCCTGTCCGCCGACGCACTGGCTTGCCGCGTCCCGTGTGGGGCTGAAGGCCACGCCGGTGACCACTCAGTGTGCCCCTTGCAGCGGCCGTGGCAGCGCCCTCCCCCCCCCCCCCCCCCCGTCACCTCGTTCCACACACCGCACCGTCTTGTCTTCCGACGCACTAGCCAGTTGCTTGCGGTCCGGACCTGAAGGCCACGCGGGTGACCATCCGAGTGTGCCCCCCGCAATGGCAGCGGCTGCACCTCCACCCCGTGAGCGCGTTCCACACCCGCACCGTCCTTGTTCTCTGACGCACCGACATAGGCGCGTGCCGTCTGGGTTGAAGGCCACGCTGGTGACCACCTCAGTGTGCCCCTACAGCGGCCGTGGCAGCGCCTCCCCCCCCCGTCACCTCGTTCCACAACCCGCACCGTCTTGTCTTCCGACGCACATGTCAGTTGCTTGCGGTCCGGGCTGAAGGCCACGCCGGTGACCATCCCAGTGTGCCCCCGCAGCGGGCCGCGGCTGCGCCTCCCAACCCCCATCACCTCGTTCCACACCCGCACCATCTTGTCCTTCGACGTAAGGCCAGCCGCTTGCCGTCCGGGCTGAAGGCCACGCTGGTGGACCATCCCAGTTGTGGCCTCGCAGCGGCCCGCGGCAGCACTTCTTCCCCCGTGACCGCGCTCCACACCCGTAGTGTGTTTGTCCCTCGACGCACTAGCCAGCCCGCGTGCCGTCCGGGCTGAAGGCCACGCTGGCGACCACCTCAGTGTGCCCCTTCAGCGGCCGCGGCAAGCGCCTCCTCCCCGTTAGCGCGTCCCATACCCATAGTGTATAGTGTCATAGGACGCACTGGCCAACAGTTCCACACCCGCCCTGTCTTGTCCTTCGACGCACATGCATGACGGGTGCCGTCTGGGCTGAAGGCCACGATGTAACCGTAGTGAGTATGCCCCCGCAGCGGCTGCGGCAGCATCTCCTCCCCCGTGAAGCACGTCTCACGACCCCACAGTCCTGTCCGCCGACGCACTGGCTTGCCGCGTCCCGTGTGGGCTGAAGGCCACGCCGGTGACCACCTCAGTGTGCCCCTGCAGCGGCCGTGGCAGCGCCCCTCCCCCCCCCCCCCCCCCCGTCACCTCGTTCCAACACACCGCACCGTCTTGTCTTCCGACGCACTAGCCAGTTGCTTGCGGTCCGGACTGAAGGCCCACGCGGGTGACCATCCGAGTGTGCCCCGCAATGGCAAAGCGGCTGCACCTCCACCCCGTGAGCGCGTTCCACACCCGCACCGTCTTGTTCTCTGACGCACCGACTAGGCGCGTGCCGTCTGGGTTGAAGGCCACGCTGGTGACCACCTCAGTGTGCCCCTACAGCGGCCGTGGCAGCGCCTCCCCCCCCGTCACCTCGTTCCACACCCGCACCGTCTTGTCTTCCGACGCACATGCCAGTTGCTTGCGGTCCGGGCTGAAGGCCACGCGGTGACCATCCCAGTGTCCCCGCAGCGGCTGCGGGGCACTTCTTCCCCGTTAACGCGTTCCACACCCGTAGTGTGTTGTCCCTTGACTCACTAGCCAGCCGCGTGCCGTCTGGGCTGAAGGCTACGCTGGTGACCACCTCAGTGTGCCCCTTCCGCGGCTGTGGCAACGCCTCCCCGTCACCGCGTTTCACACCCGCACCGTCTTGTCTTCCGACGCACTGGCCAGTTGCTTGCCGTCCGGACTTAATGCCAGGCTGATGACCATCCTAGTGTGCCCCCGCAGTGGCTGAGGCTGCGCCTCGGGATCGCGTTCCACACCCGTAGTGTCTTGTCCCTTGACGCACTCGCTAGGCACGTGCAGTCCGTCTGAAGGCCACGCTGGTGAACCAACCTCAGTGTGCCCCTGCAGCGGCCGCGGCTGCGCCTCCCAACCCCCATCACCTCGTTCCACACCCGCACCGTCTTGTCCTTCGACGTAAGGCCAGCCGCTTGCCGTCCGGGCTGAAGGCCACGCTGGTGACCATCCCAGTGTGGCCTCGCAGCGGCCGCGGCAGCACTTCTTTCCCCCGTGACCGCGCTCCACACCCGTAGTGTGTTGTCCCTCGACGCACTAGCCAGCCGCGTGCCGTCCGGGCTGAAGGCCACGCAGGCGACCACCTCAGTGTGCCCCTTCAGCGGCCGCGGCAAGCGCCTCCTCCCCCGTTAGCGCGTCCCATACCCATAGTGTATAGTGTCATAGGACGCATTGACCAGCAGTTCCACACCCGCCCTGTCTTGTCCCTTCGACGCACATGCATGACGGGTGCCGTCTGGGCTGAAGGCCACGAATGTAACCGTAGTGAATATGCCCCCGCAGCGGCTGCGGCAGCATCTCCTCCCCCGTGAGCACGTCTCACGACCCCACAGTCCTGTCCGCCGACGCACTGGCTTGCCGCGTCCCGTGTGGGCTGAAGGCCACGCCGGTGACCACCTCAGTGTGCCCTGCAGCGGCCGTGGCAGCGCCCCTCCCCCCCCCCCCCCCCCCCGTCACCTCGTTCCACACACCGCACCGTCTTGTCTTCCGACGCACTAGCCAGTTGCTTGCGGTCCGGACTGAAGGCCACGCGGGTGACCATCCGAGTGTGCCCCCGCAATGGCAGCGGCTGCACCTCCACCCCGTGAGCGCGTTCCACACCCGCACCGTCTTGTTCTCTGACGCACCGACTAGGCGCGTGCCGTCTGGGTTGAAGGCCACGCTGGTGACCACCTCAGTGTGCCCCTACAGCGGCCGGCAGCGCCCCCCCCCCCGTCACCTCGTTCCACACCCGCACCGTCTTGTCTTCCGACGCACATGTCAGTTGCTTGCGGTCCGGGCTGAAGGCCACGCCGGTGACCATCCCAGTGTGCCCCGCAGGCTGCGGCTGCACTTCCCCCCGTTAACGCGTTCCACACCCGTAGTTGTTGTCCCTTGACGCACACTAGCCGCGTGCCGTCTGGGCTGAAGGCTACGCTGGTGACCACCTCAGTGTGCCCCTACAGCGGCCGTGGCAGCGCCTCCCCCCCCGTCACCTCGTTCCACACCCGCACCGTCTTGTCTTCCGACGCACATGCCAGTTGCTTGCGGTCCGGGCTGAAGGCCACGCGGTGACCATCCCAGTGTGCCCCCGCAGCGGCTGCGGGGCACTTCTTCCCCCGTTAACGCGTTCCACACCCGTAGTGTGTTGTCCCTTGACTCACTAGCCAGCCGCGTGCCGTCTGGGCTGAAGGCTACGCTGGTGACCACCTCAGTGTGCCCCTTCCGCGGCTGTGGCAACGCCTCTCCCCGTCACCGCGTTTCACACCCGCACCGTCTTGTCTTCCGACGCACTGGCCCGTTGCTTGCCGTCCGGACTTAATGCCAAGCTGATGACCATCCAGTGTGCCCCCGCAGTGGCAGAGGCTGCGCCTCGGGATCGCGTTCCACAACCCAGTAGTGTCTTGTCCCTTGACGCACTTGCCAGGCACGTGCAGTCCGTCTGAAGGCCACGCTGGTGACCACCTCAAGTGTGCCCCTGCAAGCGGCCGCGGGCTGCGCCTCCCAACCCCCATCACCTCGTTCCACACCCGCATCCGTCTTGTCCTTCGACGTAGGCCAGCCGCTTGCCGTCCGGGCTGAAGGCCACGCTGGTGACCATCCCAGTGTGGCCTCGCAGCGGCCGCGGCAGCACTTCTTCCCCCGTGGACCGCGCTCCACACCCGTAGTGTGTTGTCCCTCGACGCACTAGCCAGCCGCGCGTGCCGTCCGGGCTGAAGCCACGCAGCTGGCGACCACCTCAGTGTGCCCTTCAGCGGCCGCGGCAGCGCCTCTTCCCTCGTTAGCGCGTCCCATACCATAGTGTATAGTGTCATAGGACGCACTCGCCAGCAAGTTCCACACCCGCCCTGTCTTGTCCTTCGACGCACATGCCATGACGGGTGCCGTCTGGGGCTGAAGGCCACGATTGAAACCGTAGTGAGTATGCCCCCGCAGCGGCTGCGGCAGCATCTCCTCCCCCGTGAGCACGTCTCACGAACCCCACACGTCCTGTCCGCCGACGCACTGGCTTGCCGCGTGCCGTGTGGGCTGAAGGCCACGCCGGTGACCACCTCAGTGTGCCCCTGCAGCGGCCGTGGCAGCGCCCCTCCCCCCCCCCCCCCCCCCGTCACTCGTTCCACACACCGCACCGTCTTGTCTTCCGACGCACTAGCCAGTTGCTTGCGGTCCGGACTGAAGGCCACGCGGGTGACCATCCGAGTGTGCCCCCCGCAATGGCAGCGGCTGCACTCCACCCCGTGAGCGCGTTCCGCACCCGCACCGTCTTGTTCTCTGACGCACCGACTAGGCGCGTGCCGTCTGGGCTGAAGGCCAGCTGGTGACCACCTCAGTGTGCCCCTACAGCGGCCGTGGCAGCGCCTCCCCCCCCGTCACCTCGTTCCACACCCGCACCGTCTTGTCTTCCGACGCACATGCCAGTTGCTTGCGGTCCGGGCTGAAGGCCACGCCGGTGACCATCCCAGTGTGCCCCCGCAGCGGCTGCGGGGCACTTCTTCCCCCCGTTAACGAGACTTGCTTCCTCACGGCACCTCGTTAACTCTTCACTCACTCCGTAGTGTTGTCCCTTGACTCACTAGCCAGCCGCGTGCCGTCTGGGCTGAAGGCTACGCTGGTGACCACCTCAGTGTGCCCCTTCCGCGGCTGTGGCACGCCTCTCCCCGTCACCGCGTTCACACTCGCACCGTCTTGTCTTCCGACGCACTGGCCAGTTGCTTGCCGTCCGGACTTAATGCCAGGCTGATGACCATCCTAGTGTGCCCCCGCAGTGGCTGAGGCTGCGCCTCGGGATCACGTTCCACACCGTAGTGTCTTGTCCCTTGACGCACTCGCCAGGCACGTGCAGTCCGTCTGAAGGCCACGCTGGTGACCATCCCAGTGTGGCCTCGCAGCGGCCGCGGCAGCACTTCTTCCCCCGTGACCGCGCTCCACACCCGTAGTGTGTTGTCCCTCGACGCACTAGCCAGCCGCGTGCCGTCTGGGCTGAAGGCTACGCTGGCGACCACCTCAGTGTGCCCCTACAGCGGCCGTGGCAGCGCCTCCCCCCCCCGTCACCTCGTTCCACACCCGCACCGTCTTGTCTTCCGACGCACATGCCAGTTGCTTGCGGTCCGGGCTGAAGGCCACGCTGCTGACCATCCCAGTGTGCCCCCGCAGCGGCTGCGGGGGCACTTCTTCCCCCGTTAACGCGTTCCACACCCGTAGTGTGTTGTCCCTTGACTCACTAGCCAGCCGCGTGCCGTCTGGGCTGAAGGCTACGCTGGTGACCACCTCAGTGTGCCCCTTCCGCGGCTGTGGCAACGCCTCTCCCCGTCACCTCGTTTCACACTCGCACCGTCTTGTCTTCCGACGCACTGGCCCGTTGCTTGCCGTCCGGACTTAATGCCAGGCTGATGACATCCTAGTGTGACCCGCAGTGGCTGAAGGCTGCGCCTCGGGAATCGCGTTCCACACCAGTAGTGTCTTGTCCCTTGACGCACTCGCCAGGCACGTGCAGTCCGTCTGAAGGCCACGCTGGTGACCACCTCAGTGTGCCCCTGCAGCGGCCGCGGCTGCGCCTCCCAACCCCCCATCACCTCGTTCCACACCCGCACCGTCTTGTCCTTCGACGTAAGGCCAGCCGCTTGCCGTCCGGGCTGAAGGCCACGCTGGTGACCATCCCAGTGTGGCCTCGCAGCGGCCGCGGCAGCACTTCTTCCCCCGTGACCGCGCTCCACACCCGTAGTGTGTTGTCCCTCGACGCACTAGCCAGCCGCGTGCCGTCCGGGCTGAAGGCCACGCTGGCGACCACCTCAGTGTGCCCCTTCAGCGGCCGCGGCAGCGCCTCCTCCCCCGTTAGCGCGTCCCATACCCATAGTGTATAGTGTCATAGGACGCACTCGCCAGCAGTTCCACACCCGCCCTGTCTTGTCCTTCGACGCACAGGCATGACGGGTGCCGTCTGGGCTGAAGGCCACGATGTAACCGTAGTGAGTATGCCCCCGCAGCGGCTGCGGCAGCATCTCCTCCCCCGTGAGCACGTCTCACGACCCCTCAGTCCTGTCCGCCGACGCACTGGCTTGCCGCGTCCCGTGTGGGCTGAAGGCCACGCCGGTGACCACCTCAGTGTGCCCTTGCAGCGGCCGTGGCAGCGCCCCCCCCCCCCCCCCCCCCGTCACCTCGTTCCACACACCGCACCGTCTTGTCTTCCGACGCACTAGCCAGTTGCTTGCGGTCCGGACTGAAGGCCAACGCGGGTGACCATCCGAGTGTGCCCCCGCAAATGGCAGCGGCTGCACCTCCACCCCGTGAGCGCGTTCCACACCCGCACCGTCTTGTTCTCTGACGCACCCGACTAGCCGCGTGCCGTCTGGGTTTGAAGGCCACGCTGGGTGACCACCTCAGTGTGCCCCTACAGCGGCCGTGGCAGCGCCTCTCCCCCCGTCACCTCGTTCACACCCGCACGTATTGTCTTCCGACGCACATGCCAGTTGCTTGCGGTCCGGGCTGAAGGCCACGCTGCCTGACCATCCCAGTGTGCCCCCCGCACAGTGGCTGAGCTGCGCCTCGGGATCGCGTTCCACACCCGCACCGTCTTGTTCCCTGACGCACCGACTAGCCGCGGTGCCGTCTGGGTGAAGGCCACGCTGGGTGACCACGCTCAGTGGTGCCCCTACAACGGCCGTGGGCAGCGCCTCCCCCCCCCGTCACCTCGTTCCACACCCCGCACCGTATTGTCTTCCGACGCACTAGCCAGTTGCTTGCGGGTCCGGGCTGAAGGCCACGCTGCTGACCATCCCAGTGTGCCCCGCAGCGGCTTGCGGGAGCACTTCTTCCCCCGTTAACGCGTTCCACACCCGTAGTGTGTTGTCCCTTGACTCACTAGCCAGCCGCGTGCCGTCTGGGCTGAAGGCTACGCTGGTGACCACCTCAGTGTGCCCCTTCCGCGGCTGTGGCAACGCCTCTCCCCGTCACCGCGTTTCACACCCGCACCGTCTTGTCTTCCGACGCACTGGCCAGTTGCTTGCCGTCCGGACTTAATGCCAAGCTGATGACCATCCTAGTGTGCCCCCGCAGTGGCTGAGGCTGCGCCTCGGGATCGCGTTCCACACCAGTAGTGTCTTGTCCCTTGACGCACTCGCCAGGCACGTGCAGTCCGTCTGAAGGCCACGCTGGTGACCACCTCAGTGTGCCCCTGCAGCGGCCGCGGCTGCGCCTCCCAACCCCCATCACCTCGTTCCACACCCGCACCGTCTTGTCCTTCGACGTAAGGCCAGCCGCTTGCCGTCCGGGCTGAAGGCCACGCTGGTGACCATCCCAGTGTGGCCTCGCAGCGGCCGCGGCAGCACTTCTTCCCCCGTGACCGCGCTCCACACCCGTAGTGTTTGTCCCTCGACGCACTAGCCAGCCGCGTGCCGTCCGGGCTGAAGGCCACGCTGGCGACCACCTCAGTGTGCCCCTTCAGCGGCCGCGGCAGCGCCTCCTCCCCCGTTAGCGCGTCCCATACCCATAGTGTATAGTGTCATAGGACGCACTCGCCAGCAGTTCCACACCCGCCCTGTCTTGTCCTTCGACGCACAGGCATGACGGGTGCCGTCTGGGCTGAAGGCCACGATGTAACCGTAGTGAGTATGCCCCCGCAGCGGCTGCGGCAGCATCTCCTCCCCCGTGAGCACGTCTCACGACCCCTCAGTCCTGTCCGCCGACGCACTGGCTTGCCGCGTCCCGTGTGGGCTGAAGGCCACGCCGGTGACCACCTCAGTGTGCCCTTGCAGCGGCCGTGGCAGCGCCCCCCCCCCCCCCCCGTCACCTCGTTCCACACACCGCACCGTCTTGTCTTCCGACGCACTAGCCAGTTGCTTGCGGTCCGGACTGAAGGCCACGCGGGTGACCATCCGAGTGTGCCCCCGCAATGGCAGCGGCTGCACCTCCACCTCGTGAGCGCGTTCCGCACCCGCACCGTCTTGTTCTCTGACGCACCGACTAGGCGCGTGCCGTCTGGGCTGAAGGCTACGCTGGTGACCACCTCAGTGTGCCCCTTCCGCGGCTGTGGCAACGCCTCTCCCCGTCACCGCGTTTCACACTCGCACCGTCTTGTCTTCCGACGCACTGGCCAGTTGCTGGCCGTCCGGACTTAATGCCAGGCTGATGACCATCCTAGTGTGCCCCCGCAGTGGCTGAGGCTGCGCCTCGGGATCGCGTTCCACACCCGTAGTGTCTTGTCCCTTGACGCACTCGCCAGGCACGTGCAGTCCGTCTGAAGGCCACGCTGGTGACCACCTCAGTGTGCCCCTGCAGCGGCCGCGGCTGCGCCTCCCAACCCCCATCACCTCGTTCCACACCCGCACCGTCTTGTCCTT
>VCJN01002905.1:0-14255 GCA_006384855.1 Tetraselmis striata | reverse complement strand
ACCACTAGGCACCGGATTATTTCCATGTAGTACACGAATGACCGACCCGCGTCTTATCCTCCCTCGGTCGAGAGCTGGACTCATTTCAAGTCCAGCCAGCCATGTCCAACCCTAGTCATTACTCGGTAGTCGTGAGTGCTAGGGGAGGTAGCCCTCATATGTTGTTGTTTCATCGTCACCCGAAGGGAGGTGGTGTATCATTACGGCCCGGCACTGCCAAAGTATATTTGACCTCCCCGTGTAGTACCCCACCAACTCCACGACCGGGGTGGCCATGGTTCCATCGCTCGGGACTCCATAAGATGACGGAGGTATGATCATAGGCCATCCATTGAGCCCATCGTCAGCGCCCGGTTAAATTCGGTGTGGGTGATGCCCCACACGGTGCACGTGCGAGTTACGAACCTCTAGAAATACCCGTCATAGCCGACTCTCGTCTATCAGAGACGCGCAACCGACACATCTCGAGTAAGCTATAGCAAGATTAATAAGTAGGCCCGCCTTAGGCGTGGTACCAAGCTACACGTATTCATGTGCTAATAGGCACCATACGGGCTAGCGCAGTCAAAGAGGTGGGAAGTGGTGGTGCATGTAGGTCGTCCCGACATACTTTGTGACATGCGATCACCGATCGGACGTTCGGGTTTTACTGGCTCGGGTGTACTGGATGCGAACGCATCCGACCCACCAACGGACCCCAGTCCATGATGAGGTCATGGGCAGCTCGGGGATGCCTCGGGTCTCGGGAAGGGCTGCCATGGGGCCACCTCGAGGCCATTCGAGGCGACCCCTGGCCGGCAATGGGTGCGATGGTGCGGGATTTACTTATGCAAGTTCGGGTTATATATTCGGATTCTATCGCTGGACGTCGCAAAACGGCAAGTGGCCGATGTAAAGAACTAGCGGATTGCGCCGTTAATGGTTTAATTTGCTTGCCGAATCGTCGCCGCTGCATTGTCAGTGCATGCCATCATCCACGCGTATTGACGGAGCCTTATTGAGATGATTGTTGCTCCCGTCGCCGCTGCATTAGCATATGGGGCGTCGCCATACGGGTACATGTAACCCGCCGGGCCGCCGACCATCCACGCCATGATGTTGTTTTGCGATCTGTTAAACCCGGTTTGCACAATGGATTGCCACAACTACACACCGAATGGGGCCCATGCATGGCGTGGATAATGACCCGAAATTCCATACAAAACATACTCTATTGTTCAGCGAGGGCCACGCCACGGTTTAGCGCGCGCGCTCGCCAGTGACAATATATATGTAAAGACTTCGTCCAAGGATTGTATGCTGTGCGTTGTGTGGTGTGCGTGCGCGCATCCATCTTCATCCGATCCCAATCCGAATCATCGTTCGGCGCCCCCAAAAGTGTCGTCATATTGAGTGATATGCCTTCGTGCTACTGGGCGCCGCCCCCAACGAGTGTGCGGGCAGTACAATTGTGTCCCCCGTCGGACCGAAGTTCCAACGGTCGTGCCCATGAGTGAGAACCAGATCTCACATCGCTAGAGGAAAATGCCAAAGTACTAGCTACTACATACATCCTACACTACTACACGATTATGTAGTGTGAATTCTACCACACACAGTACATGCATTATGTTTAGCAATCTGCAATTGCGCGGGAGTGCACCCTGTAATTTCGCATAAGCTGGGTTTGCTCCTGTTCTGCAGTCAGATTTGCCCCATGCGGTTAATCGGCCCGGTTTGCATTTTCCCCTATGATAAATTTTACATATAACCTAAAAAGTAACCTACTGGTACGCACGCTGCTGTCCTCCGCGCGGGGCGGCGGGAGAGGCGCGGATCGCTGCATCGTTTCAGCAGGGGCGATATCATCAGGCAATCCTAACCCCTGCCTGGTTTCACTGCCCGCCTGCTAGACCTATTCGCCATACAGCAGAAGACCTAACTAAACCCCCAATTCCCTTGAGCCGGCCCAGCGCATGTGCACAGCCGCGTTGCGCCACCCCGCGCCAGTTGGCCGTCTGTACCGTGTCCGCGCATGTGTTGATGCTTCGGCATGCGCCACTGCTACTGCCTGCTGTGCCCACACGGTTTCGAACTATCGTTGTGATCCCGGCCCGCAAGGGCTGCCGGTGTTCAAGTCGACAACACCAACGTACCAAGCTGTCGGAGCTGAGCGGCGTCGTCTCGCGGAACGCTCACGCCTCGATTGCGCCCGGCGGGCGGCACGAGCGCGAAGGGTGAGCGAGCTCCTGCGCGGGAGCGAGGGTGTGTGGCCTACGTTTTTCAGTGTACACAACAGTGCACGAACGACAGCCAGGCACTGACGGGCCGTATAGCCCTGCCCAGGAAATCTTTGAGGGGGGGTATTAGTCGAAACCCGCAAATCCAGCGAGGTGCACTTTGTGATATCAGCAACACGGACCTGGCTGTGAGCCCATTGCGCAGAATGGCATAGGGAACGTAGCGGAAGCGGGGAACGGGTTGGCCACTGGGCTGAGTTACGCATCCACATTCGCACCACGCACCTTCCGCTGTGCGGTGACAGACCGCCATGGGACTCCATGACAAGAAGGATATTGTTGTGCCGGAGGGGCTGATGTGCAACACGCTGGGCCTCACTGTTCGGCCATCAAACTGCCAGAAAGCCAAGCCCGGGAGTTCTGTCCATCCAGATGACCCCAGACTATGAGTCATCCCTGCGTAAGCTCGCTACGTCCTCCATTCCAAAGTCTATGGACACGAGCACAATGTATTCCACCTGGAAGCCGGGTCCCAATCCGCTGCCGGAGCAGGCAGGCACAGAGGACGACCTGAAGACCCTTCCTGAAATGGATGAGTACCCGGTGACCGTCCCATACACTCACAACACACCCTTTGCGGACGGATTGAGGACGTACAAGACACACCCAGAATCCCAGTAAGTTTTGAGACTGTCCGCTGTGTTATTTGAGGAAGCGGCCAAAGCTCCTGACATACATGCAATGCTGGTTGCCCGTTTTCGCTGTCTGAGGCATGTGTTCATGCGCAGGGCGAACATGGTGAACAACCTTCATGCAGGTCGCTGGGAGGCTCGCGCATTCTGCCGCCAGATGGACCTCTCCGCCAAAAACACACATGAGGGCAGATGGCAAAATCGCCACGGGCGGCCCAAGCTGGACAATGTCAGTACACCCTTCTTCGGTCCGCTATTTGCAGCCTGCCATTTAGCCTTACATCTGTTTCTAACGAGCGTGCGATGCAAAATGTGGCGCATTGTCGCGCATTATGCGCGAAAGACCAATAAGCAGTCAATGAGCGCTTGTTTTTTTCTTCGGAAGATTTTACTTGTCCCTTGAGTCCCTCTATGTTTGGCCGTGTCAGACCACGCCCTGGATGCACGAGGACAGGTGGCAGCAGCGCTCTGGACTGTGGCAGAAGCGGGTGGAGGATGGCACAGCCCGTGGCACCCAGGGCCAGGGTGCCGGTCAAGGCTGCAGGCAAGATGGCGTGTGGCCGGGCTTTACGCTGCCGCTGAACAACGATGGAACCGTGCCCGAGCTGCGGCCCAGCTCCACGGCTGCATACCGCCCACCGACCTGGGGGCGGCGTGCGCAGCCTGGGGCTCTCGGCAGTCCCACTCCCTCCGCGGTGAGTTCTCTCTCCATCGATTTTTTCCTCTAGAGCTTGCGCACGTAGTGCCGTTGTGTTATTTGTTTTGGCCACTATGCTGATTTCGCACTACGTCATCCTGTTACTGCCAGGGAAATGCAAGCCCCTCCCCGAAAGGCGCTCCTGTCTCTGTGGGCTCGCGCACTCCAAGCCGATCCAACAGCATGGGGGCGCAAGAGCGCAAGGGTTGGGGTGGCACCACTGTGCTGTCAAGCATGCACGGACCCATCCTGCGCCCGGCCACACCGCCCGTGACTGGCAGCGTCGCCAACGCTTCGCCAACAAGCACCACACGCTTCTCCAGGAAGCCAGCCACGTTGCATCAGGTGTCCAATGGTGTCGGAGAGGTCAGCCCCACAATTTTGAAGATGGGAATGGACCGCCATCCTGTGATCGCCACCGACGTCACACGTTGGCACCTGGCGAACCCCATGTCGAATGAGCCACCACTTCCCGGCAGCCAAGGTGACAAGGTATGTGCAGCTCTTATACTCTATAGGCAATTCGCATGTTTGCCCAGATACCATGATGACAAGCAGCGGGTTTGTAGTGTCTCTGACATTCATCCCTCCCGCCCTCTCCTCCCCGTACCGCCTCTACCTTGCGTTTGCAGACTTGGTTTGGCCTCACGAAGACAAATGTCCACGCGACCGACAGCGGCATCACGCTAGAGGAGGTCATTCAGCAGATCAAGGCCTGACCAAGCCAAGAAACCGACGCGCAACCTGGCAGACTTGCCGAGCAGCACAAACCCCTTTGATGACCCTTTCCTGCGAGACAGGAAGTACACATACCGCAGGATCAAGCTCGAGGAGAAATATCAGCAGCTGACGGGCAAGAGCCCCTCTGGCACCGGGATGCTGCAGGGTCAGTAACTCCTACTATTCGATGGCATAGCCGCCAGAAGGCAGAGTAATGCTGGAAGCCATACGCATTATTGCCCCAGATAGAAAGCTCACATCTTTGCATGTGGGCAAAATGTAAACACAATCTGCTACGTGTGGGTGAGCAGGCTTCAACCTATGTTTCATCATGCCGCACAGCGGGATTGATATTGAATTTGCCTAAGATTACCCATTTGATGTATGCATTGGCGGGCGCGCTATATGAAATTCCGATGAATTCACTATATGGCTGGAAAGTTGAATAAAGGGGTGGTATGCTGGGACACAGCAATGGATCATTTGTCTTAGCTCTCAATGCAAAACACTCCGTAACATTCATTGCATTGAGAAAGCAACTCACGATGATGAGCCGTGAGTACATTTGGCCCTTTTAACGTAGCGAAACGAGGCAATACACAGGTAATATGTGCTGTTTGGCATAATAACACCATATCACCTCCTCACCAGATAACACAGGAGGCGTTACACCTCGTTCTGCATCGTCAACAAAAACATCGTGCCTTACAGAAATGAAATGTCATTAACTGGTAGTCCCTCAGTGCATGCGGTATGTACGGGATGTACTCGAGCAAGAACGGGCTATAGGCTCATCTGGAAAATAATAGCGGCGAGCAAACAACAGTCCACACGATGCAAGTGTGTCGAAGAGAGTGCCTGCGCACTGTATCGGAATGTCTCTGTCAGGTTCTGAAGCCAACACACCATAGTTTGGTTTGGGCATTTGGTCGACTAAAGAGATTCTTCCGTGCAGCATCAGAAGCAAATGAGCACATATTCGCGTTCAAATACAGTAGATGGGGTTTCTACTTGTTTATGGAGTACGCTTCTGGATACTTAACCTTATGTTGCCATTCTGCCAGCTATCCTCCGCGAAACCCTGTCACACCCCGATAACCAGTAATTAATAATAATAACACCATAATATCACCATAGGGGGTGTTATGGTGATATTAATTCCCACTCCAACTTATGTACGGCAACAGCGCCAGCAAGGTACATCGCTTGTCCGCTCAGTTGAGCGGTCGTCTTATATGCGAGAGGTCCCGGGATTGAATCCAGGTCGATACATTTCGGCAATATCGTCCCGGCGTGTCCTGGGTTTACCTAGTTGATGCATTAGCCTTTCGGGGTTCGAATGAGGCAATGGTCTACGGGCTATGCCAGACCTACGACTGCAGTTGGCGCGCAGGAGGTCAAGTACTGGGGCGGCTTCGGCCGATGTCCCGGGGCGAACCTTACTTTACTGTAACCAGCGCCAGCACCGTGCTACCAGTATGTATTGTACAGCACATCGCGGCACCTATACTAGTCCAAATAAGCCTTTGCACATAGAAATCTGCGCGAATCCTCGCCTTGGTGCCCAGACTATGGGGGCACAGGGCCATGGAGCCTTGTAATCCAGTGTATGCAAACCTCCTATGCCAAGGAGGCAGCCGTTACTCCCGGTTATCGCATTTTTAGAATTGTTCTTCGGCAGTGACATTGTTTGGCACATGGCCTAAACCACAGAAAAAACGAGCGATGAATAGGGGGCAACTTGTTGGCGGCGTAGCTACCGTCCGTCGCATATGCCCGCGCGCTGCCAGTGGTGGGTGGACTATGCATGCGGTGTAAGACGACCGAGCTTGAGCCGAATCCATGCACGAATCCATGCCAGTAATGCCGTCGTCGTGATGCGGCCAATCATCCCACAAATTTCCAAGCTGCAATACAAGCGCCGCTGGCCGCGCCTCGCTCGGTGAAAGTGGCACACAAAAGGTACCTTCGATTCCATAGGTGCATGTTATAGCGCCCGCACCGTAGGCTACGTGCGAGCTGGCCCCCTCGATAGCTATGTCGCCAGTGTTGCACATGTCTGCGCGCATGTCGTAACACATGTCACCCATCATCCAAGGGGGAAAGCCAAAATGATGACGGGGTCCGCGTTACGTAGAGACCTATCCAAGGGGGCCTCGCGCCTGGGAGCTTGCGTGGAAGGACACATTACATGCCCCCATCATGCGCCCCCACCCACATTGAGTGGGCTGGCTAGGATACCAGAAGAGGGGGTAACGTTGACATGCCATAACATGTCGGCGTTTCATTGGATTGTGCTGAAAATTAGTGCGTTGGAACGCACAGGTCGCGGGTTTGTTTTCTAGCGCACCAATTTTCAGCACAATCCGATAAAACGCCGAAATGGTATGAATTAAACCGTGATTGCAATAGTACTGCTTCTTGCATGGCGAACATTCGGTTTACAAATGTCGCATGCAGCCCGGTAGCTGTCCATAGATTCCTAACCATGCGCCGCGCGGCATGCGGTAGGTGGCCAACACATGTATCTCGGCGACCATGGGAGAAAAACACGGTTTATATGTCCAACTGCCGGCGTGCCGTGCAACACTTGTCCTGTGCCGTGCTCAAACCGTTCGCAGCCCGGCCGTGCAGCACTTGTTTCAATGGTAGTGCCGCATAACAGGCGTGGCACACGCCACGCGCGCCGTCGCATTTGCCCTATCACACCAGCATATGTACGCTCTTGCATGGTTATCCTCGCAATGGCTGCAACGGTGTAGACTATGCGTGGGTTTATCGACTAGAAGCGACCAAACCGAAATCATACCCATAAAAACATGCATAGAATTTTGTGGGCTGCTGTAGATCGCGGCACCCGGCAGCTTTAGCATGAGCCAGACCCCTGGCAGACCCGAGATGACAAGTGCACAATACCTATCTCTTTCCATATAATAAATAATCAGCAATTTTCCAGCATCCAACATTTCACATTAAATAGTGACTCGGTCGTCGCGAAAATGCGGAATGCAAAATGCGGAACGTTTACTATTGCCACGTCCGATACACGTCATCCGTACACCCTCGGGTACGAGCAAATTGCGGACAAGTAGTTCCGTATATGCAAATGCGGACAAACTGAAAGTGCGAACATGCATCAAGAAATGCGAAACCAACTTTAACTGAGGAACCAAAAATGTGGACAAATTAATTGTGATCATACCTGTACGAGACGGGGGCCGGCTGATGCGAGCCGCCTGCTACTGCTAATTACGGTGGAGCAACATTCGCTAAGCAGACGCACAGCGGAAGGTGGAGCCGGGGTTGCATCAAGAGGTGCAGCCGTGCTTCAGTTCGAAATCGGCCGACTCTAAGTGCCGACCTGCCGACTACCGCGCACATATCTTCAGCAAGCGCACGCCCAAGCAGCCCACTATGGCGAATCCCCCCGGTCATCGACTTACCGCAGTAGCGTAGACCGCCCGGGCCAAGAACGTGAAGTGGCGGAAGCGTTGGGAGACGGAGATTATATGGGTCTCTGCGCTCTTGCACGCGGCATACAGCGCCGGCGCCAAGGTTCACCGGACCGCCAAAAAGTAGCTCGGCTGAAGTACAGCTGAGGTTCAGCTCGTTGAGATGGCGCGGTCAGTCCTTGGGCGCCACGCCGCTGAGACGCTAATCATTGCGGATGGTGCGGACAACATGCAACATGGCAAACGGCGCGAGCCGTGGCATGCGCGTTGCGATGCCGAACACGAGTGCAACGTCGTCGCGCATGGCACGCCACGCGTCCTTGACCTCACGGCTAAATCCCACCTGCCGCCGCATCTCCCACCTCTGAAAAGACACCAAGATTGTGGCATTTGCTGGCTCCCACCCAAGTATATATAGCTACTATTACACTTGTTCACACTATGTTCGAATCGGGGCGGGGTAGTGGTAGTCGACTACGGGTCTACGGGTGGGCGATGTCTCGCTTACATGTACACTACGACGTAACGATTACATGGATTTTCACAAGGCGGGCGACGTGGCGCCACATGGTTGTCCGCATTTTGGTTGTCCGCATTTTAAAGATGAAGGCCCACTAATCTGTCCGCCGGCACCTCACATGCGACCGACTAACTTCGTCATGCATCATCTCGGTGGCTCCACGCCAACCGGGCCCATTCTTCTCAGCCCTCCGTGCCGAGGGCTCTTGTTTTGTGGGCCTCTCAGGCTCTCAGCCCTCCAAACCTGTGGGCAGCCTGTCGAGCGAGGTTGTCGCCAAGTTCTGGCCTTCTTACGACACCTCCCTTATTGTTATCCGGCAGTTTCAAGCCGTTATTTCCTTAGTTGTATGTACATTCATACCATCTTCGTGCGGTCGTTATACCAGCGACACATATAAATGATTATAAAATGATACGCAAGGATTATGTATTGGATGCGCTTATGCGCTATGCTAATGTCTGAGTACTCTGAGTGGGTACTTTACTGCTGCATCTTCTCTTACATCAATGCTTTATTAACATATACGCACTAAAGGCATAACTAAAAGCAATTGTGAAAGGTTGACAGCAGTAAAAGAGATATATAAGCCTGAAACGAAGGGTCAAGCATGTCAGGGACCCAAGAACCGAGGAGGAGCCATGAGAACCAAAAGGTACACGGAAACACCAAGTCGCCAACGAGCCAAAAGGTACACGGAAACACTGAAAGCCAAGGAACGACGAGGAAAAAATCCGAAAGGGAAACCGGAAACCAATGGGGACCACCGCCCTTGGGTGGGTCATCAGCCGCGGCGAGCGCGTTGCTTGCAGCCAATTACCCGGGCCATAGCAACACATGCTGACGAGCGACGCAACGCAGGCGCAGGAGCACCATCACGTGCTGCGCGCGCCGCCGCGACCCCGCCAAGAACGTTGTCGGCATGCGCCATGTTGGTGAGCAAAGAGAAATGGCGGCGCCACGCATACAAGAGCTGGCCGATTTTCAGGCCAGTGTGCGTGTGACTACCTTTGGCGAATTCCACCAAGAAAGCCTCAGCGTGCGGGGCTAGCGAGCCCAACTCGGAGACGGCGAAAGGAACAAAGCGAAGCATGCCGGCGGCGTTTCGGACACCCTCTTCACATTTTTGGATTTTGTGGCGCTCTACGGCGCGCAATGCAGTCGTTGGATCCGATCTTGACACGCCGAGGATAGGGGCAATGGTAGTAGTGTCGACAGCAACCGTGTTCCCGCGGATACCACCACACCCGAAAAGCCCAATAACATCGGCCGGGCGGCCGTCGCTGCCCTTCGTAAGAGAAACAAGCACCGACGGGTCCGTGAGGATCTGGACAGTCACCCACGCCTAGGGCGAAGTTAACGTCGTGGCAAACGTCGGAAAGGCCATGTGCCGCCCATTCGTGTGCGGCGTGATTGGAGTCGCCCCCAGAGCAACGTGCCACGTTATCAACGTACGATACCGCCCAAGCCGAAGGAGTGAACTCCACGCCAACAACCTCAAAACGGGCCAGCATGCCTTGTACCGAGAAGGAGTAAAACATACAAGGGCAGGGCTCGCCGAGGGAGAGGACAAGGGCCGCCAAAAGGCCGAATGGGCGGCAAGCGGCAAGGCGGCACATGGAATGGTAGTACTCGGGGGAGCGCTCACGGACTTCACCAAGGCGGCCCCCACTTGGAGGATAATAAGTTACTTTGAAGGCTGTCGCATCGCGTAAGAGGCGGCCATGAAAGCGGTTGCTGTCGGGGCCGCTTGCGAGCTACGCGCAGCAACCTTTTGCGAAGCGGGCCGTGTGGATGCGGTGGCTCAGGTTATCATGGACTTTCCGCATGGAGTGCAAGAGGAAGTCCGAGTAATGCGGGATAGCTTGGAGGTCGGCCGCCAAGCGCATCGCAGACGCCGGCTCAGCCCCAACGGCCGAGCAGCCGGCACGAGCAACGGGAGAGCACATGGAGGGGAGCAATTTTAGGGTAGAGGCTAACGGCCCCACACTCGTCAACGACACGGGTATGAGCAGCGCGAAGCTCGACAGCCTACATCGGCGCCGACACGTTAGTTGGCGTCGGCATCGGGCGCCAACGTTGGAGTGCCCATAGCCTGGTGAATCGAGGACACCCCAACAAGGTAGAGGCTATGAGGCCTGGATAAGCCTGACGGCTCGGAAAGAAACGCGCCGGCGTCGCTCAGGGTGGCGTGTTGAGCACGGAGGAAAGCCAAAGTAGCTTGACCAATCACAAGGGCCGCAGCTCCGACGTGGGAGGCATCTGCGATAAGCACGTTATCGCCGATGCCGAGGCCGCCAAACTGGTCCGGGAGGGAAAGCTGCGTAGTGCACATGGAGGGCTACCCAAGAGGTCGGGGCTAACACCGCAAATGCCGGCGAGCGTTGAAAACGCGGCGGCGTCTGCATCTTCGAGGAATGACGTAATAGTGTCGCCATACCCCTCAGAGCGACCCAAGCCCCGATGCGTGGAGCGGAGGTGGTGGCCGAAACGGCGGCAGCAAACTTGCAACAAACGAGTAGCGGTGTGGGAGCGGAAGTGGTCGGCCAAACCGCGATACGCCGGGAGCCAAATTGGTGAAATGTTTCGACCATTTTGTCCAACAGGAAGTCCCCGGCGAAAGTAGCCGAGCCCACATGGGCACCAAGCATAACTTGATTCCGGACAAGGAAGCTGCTGCACCAATATAGATATTGATGCATATCTACTGCGACCTATCGTTGTGCTCATTATATGGGATATGGCCACGGCCACGGCCACGGTCCGGTTATGAAGCGGTTTCAATTAAAGACATCGAGTGTGGTTTTGCCAAAGAGAGTACGAAGCCCGAGTTACATGGAAGACTTCACTTTTATGGCGAGAGTAGAGGAACATCGAATAAAGTGTGGGGTAATCGGACGCGGGAGTGTGAAACACGTACGGAGACGGGCGGGGACGGGCCGGAGGGGGAGGGAGGGGCTGCCGAAGGCAGCGAGCTGGAAGATGGTCAGGGGAGTGATGGTGGCTGCCCTTAATCGCTTCCCGGTCGAAAGCGGAGCGTCACGTACGGACGCTGAGGCAACATGTACAAAGACTTGGCAATACCGGTAATATATATAACCGGGTGGAGACACCGAACCGTGCGGGAAACGTTAGGGCAGTTAGCATGTCGACATGTGAGGAGGACGCTCATAAACATGTGTAAAACATTTCAAAAGGCCACGAGCATGGTTTTGCCAGCGACACGCGGTTCGCGGAGCGTGATGTAGACTTGCAGGCGTGCCGGGCGAGGCCGCGCATCATGGCACGCGAAGCGTAGTCAAACCGGACGAAAGCGTACGCGTGTCGTTTAGGTCTTGTTGATGTTGTTGAAGTTGATCGAAGGGCGGCGCCAACTTCGAGCGGTGGTATGGCGCGCATTACAGCAGCGCGGCGCGGCGTAACACCGGGACTTGTTTGAGTACCGGTAACGCCCACGCCAATCATATCCGCCGTCGCAGAAAAAGGGCTAGGGGAACGATTCACGACGGGAAGGAAGTAGTCTTGCCCCGTAACGCACGACCGGATTGGCAGTTCGATGCTGCCGACGGCTCGGGAGGCCGGCGAGGAAGGATGCACATGAGGACGGATGTCTGGGGCGAGTAGCCTGCACGTGCAACATTACCCGCATAGCGCCGCCACTGCGCATGGTACGAACATTAACGGCTACAAGGCGCAGCCAAATTGAAGCCCGCCCGGGCTTCATGACGCATACAGTGTCGCAGGTGGTTGTTTTTTGTGACTGCCACGCACGTAAGCGTGTAGTAGCTAGTGACGCGCATATTATGTAGACGCAGCACATGCGAAGGACACACGAGCGCCGAGCCCGGGGGGTGACACGGTGCACCTGCTGGTAGCAAGCGGGGAAGTGGCTGACTCCTGCCTGTGCGGGAGGCATGCCGACGGCGATTAGTAGCGTCAACACCCAAAAAATGATATTGTGGCGAGTACAATCCACAATGTGAAAGTGCGACGGTCACCACGAGACGCTTGGCGCGTCAAGTGGGTAAGCTGCCCTGACGAGCAGCTCATGTAGCGGGCCCATCATTTCCCGCGGCAACCCGTATTGTAGTGCGAAAATACCGTAATGTAGTGCAAGATTGTAGAAGTTCGGGCCGTTGGTGCACGCTTCACATGCACAACCGAAACGCGCGTGTCCCGAGACCCATCACCCGACATGCCCAATCCCCCAGCCAACCCACGACTCTCAGCCCCCGACACCGAAAACGCATCTACCGCCAGCCATACCTCAATATTCGGCGATGGTGGGGGGCTCGCGACCGCCGCGTCCGCGCGGGCCGCGTGCTGCGGGGTCCCCGAGGCGACCCGGCAACATCCAATCTGCGGCGCCACCCACACCCACCATCTTCACCTATATGTCACCGGCTCCGTCGGACGAGTTAGGGCATAACATCACATCCTGTCTAGGACTTCTATTTGGACGAAGCTGCGTCCCTATCAAAGCAGTTTTGGCCGTAGTGGCATATATATAAATTGCCGAAGCATTCTGCATGTTGTATTTTTACCCGGGACATGTGGCAACCCTTGCAGCGTCTCTACGACGGTCGTTATTTAGGCAGCGATCCAGTTATAGTGAGCAAGAAAATTGCCGAAGCATTCTGCATGTTGTATTTTCAAAATACTATATACCGTGACGAGGGGTGGTCAATCGGGCGGCAGTCGTGAGAGTGGGCCCCGCGGCCGCTGCCCCGGGAAACCCACGCACCCCCAGCCCACGACAACCGCCCTAAATCATCGAGGGGGGGGGGGGGGTACGTAAACTGCGTGTGCGGCAGCTGGTGGGCTGGCTGGGGGTGTGTTGGTTGGTCCGTGACTTGCCGCCCGCAGTGCCGGGCGGGTACTGCGGGCGGTGATACGGCCCCCGGGGCGCAGGGGCGCGGCGCGCGCGGATCGAGTATTTGCACCGCATTCGGATGGCGAATTTTGAACGAATTACCGCGGAAAGTGATGTGGCGGGCGGCCTTTGTGCGGGGGGGCAGTCGACGTCAACCAATAGCACGAACGCCACGAAGGGATGTGGCGAAGCGGCTGCCGCTGATGCACCAATAGCAACCATCCACCGTTGCGCACAATCCCGGCGTGAGAAAACGTTAGAATCATCACCGAACGCAGGGTGCATCAAGAGGATGGCATGACTACCCCGACGAGCAGCCTTGCGTAATCGGATTACGAAGCGGGTGTTGAGTTGACGACGGGTTGCAGCACTCGAGGCACACCTCATGCGACGCGATGACAGCTCACGGGGCTTGCCGACTGCGGTCACAACAACACATATGGTGCTACTTGGGCATTGCTAGAGTGAGAGCAATGAGCTCTCTCAAGACATTGGGGCATGAGTGGCGCCATTCCTCAATAAGTCGGAAAGAGCGTAATGGTAGCGCAAAACGCCGCCACACACACCGAGAGATGCCACGATGCCATGTAGTAGTGCGGGCGCGTGACGCGGGTGATGTCTTGCAAGATCATGTCGACAATAACAACGGCCGTCCCGGCGGCACGGACGTCCTACTTCGTTTGTACCGATTTGTTGCAGTAGGCGTACCTGCGATGTCGTCGTTGACATTTGTGACGCACGGTGGCCATGCATATGGTACCGCGCACGTCCGGCACACTTAGCCTCCAGAGTTAGAAACACTGCGAAAGGTTATTGCTCTACTGCGCTGTGGGCGGCGGAGCCCCGCAAGCAAGACTATATATTGTGACTCGGTCTCGGGTATGGAGGCTTAAACCCTCCGACGGGCACCCAATGGCCCCACTTACCCATAGTGCACATGGTCACCAAAATTGTTTCGGTTGCCAAACCCGGGCCGGACTAGGAAACCACCTCGAGTGAACGAACCACGATTATTACCGGGGGGCGGGGGGGGGGGGGGGGGGGGGGGGAGGGGGGGGGGGGGGGGGGGGGTGTTTGCCGCTGCC
>VCJN01002904.1:0-11563 GCA_006384855.1 Tetraselmis striata | reverse complement strand
AACTTTCGAACCGGCTGTCTATGCTACTTAACACGACGCGCCGGAATTTCTGGAAGCTCCCGAAGTTTCTAGTGGCGGCGGCTGGCGGCTTTGCCAGGTGACCATCGACAGATCCCGACCTCACAGTCCAGAACTTCCAGTACTTCTTAGGTGGCGATGCCAGCAGAGGTGCCACTGCGCTCGTCACTTTTGATGTAGCGCTTCTGCTCGCACTACACCAATCGCACAGTGCACAGCGATGCTTGTGAGGGAGCGTTTATCGACTCGACTTAGTACCCGTGACAGCACGACAATGTACGCACGACTCGACTTCGCGCGCAATACGATAAGTAACGACAAGATTCTTAAGGTTTAGGGCAGCCTGTTAGTCGGCGAATGGTATTTTTGAACAATATCCCATGATACAAAATGAAGACCCGCTCCGCTATTTTGATTTCACTACTAACCAAAGCAGCGAAATGTTGAGGGAGCAGAGTCTCACTAGAGGTAACTTTGGCCTCTGCGGTGAGTAGGTCAGTATGAACGGTTTGGGCCGTAAAAGGGAAAACCTCACATTTAACATTTGTGAAGCGTGCTTCGTCCGGACTTTGTGAATAATGCGTCTGAGTTTGCAACAAGCGGTTCTCAACCGCATTGTCGGCAAGGTACAGATCGACTGTAAAGGGTGTAGGACCCATATGTATTTGTTCAATAGAGTCCTCTGTGTCAGTTTTTTGTGACGGTATGTGCTTTTAGGGTAGGTATCAAGTCTCTTGTAAGAGCTCAAAATGTGACGGATGAACTTATTCGTCTTCCAACGAGGTATGGCAACAGTCGCAGAAATATAAAAAGGAATGCGCTGCTTTTTGCATTCAAAACTGGAAATAAACTCTGGGATTTTCTCAAAATCAATGCTTAACCAGATGGGTTGATCAAAGAAATCAGCGTCAAGGAAAGAGAGTGGGAGAACGAAACAAGATGGAAGTTTGGAGGATGCAGCGGTTGCCGCTCCGTCCATAGTAAAGAGACCGTATAAGGCATGTATTTCGTCCCACTCGTGCTGGTCAAATAGCGGATATTCATCGACATCAGGCAATGGAGGATCATCCGTAGGATTGGCTTGGCAAGCCCGGTCCAAACTAGCCTGATAAGCTTCGATGAACTCAGTGCCGGTCGGAACAGCCTCATAAGCATTTAGAGACTGAGTTTGCGAGGTTTTGTCAATCGCCGTAGTATGCGTAAGCTTGAAATTTGATTTCGGCTCATGTATCGGTTCAACAGCCTCTTTAGTCGGCGACTCAACAAGTTTATGAGGGTAATGATGCCAGTGGCGTCTGCGTTGATTGTCATCTGAATAATGGTGCATGACCTGAGGATCATCACCGGCCTTGCGTTTCAAGCGCACATGCCCAACACCATCAACAATTGCCGGTTTTGGCGGCATGACGTTGTTACTGGCCAGCGATGTCAAACATCTCTTTATTCATTGGTGAACCTATCAAATTGACAGGGGCAGTCAAGACCCGGACCCGCACTAGGGCGTCCCCTTTGGATACAACCGGCTGAGCACAATCTAAATCACCGATAGCCAGGCTGCTCACACCAACATGCATCACTATAACGCGTGCGGGGAGACAAAATGCCACCAGACAAAAGACATTGCCTGTTCTTTTCATTCGCCTGCGCATCATTCTTTATATTGACTTTACTACGTAATCTGTAGCAAAGTATAAAAACACAACATGATTAATGCGCGAGACTTAATTAACACATGGTATACACCGCTATGCACATCCACCAAATCCAACGATCGATAAATAACGAATAATGATCAACCCAGCACGCCCTAATACTAATCATCAGACCATAAACTGACTTTCTGACCCCTGTATGCATCGCCGTCGATCCCCGTTTTTATATACACATATCTACCACTATGTACGCTACAACCTAGGAATATACGGTCTCTACTCGTCCTTATACCTCAGAGCAGATTTCGCAACAGTCGGTGCAACACTTGTGGCGACGGAATAATAAGCTTGGCGTTAAGTCCACCCTGCTGCACACGATTCACTGCTGGTTGCAAATGGTAGGTAGGCAGCCGTGGAGAAGTAATACGCGAAAGCTGGGTTGCAGAGCTGGCCTAGCGGGCAGCATCGTGTGCCCAACATATTACTTGTACGGCAGGCGGGCAGGC
This sequence comes from Tetraselmis striata, assembly GCA_006384855.1. Classification (NCBI taxonomy): domain Eukaryota; kingdom Viridiplantae; phylum Chlorophyta; class Chlorodendrophyceae; order Chlorodendrales; family Chlorodendraceae; genus Tetraselmis; species Tetraselmis striata. The sequence continues at coordinate 9,387 of VCJN01002904.1, read as the reverse complement.
GCACTTCTTCAGGGCGCGCACCTAGCCATGCATATTTGGAGTTGGGGCGAGATGGGGTTGGGGGGAAGGGGGGGTCTCCGTGGCATCTCAACATCGCCACGGAGGACTATGCGGCGCTTTGCAGCATTGGCCTTTACTGAGACTAGTTCCGACCGATTGCAGCAGGCGCAGCCTCACCGGCAGCCAGTTCCCGCATGAAGAGGCAGAGCTTCCTGCCCATGCATGGCTGCTGATGCGCGCGGATGCCGTCCGGGAAGTGTCCGCCATTGTGGCATTCTAAGAAAGAAATTCTCTGACGGGTATTATTCTCTGAAGCAGCTGCGGCCGTCGTCATCATCATGATAGTTATCGTCATTGTCATCATCATGAGCAAGTCATCATCTTTTTCCACGCTGCTGGTATTCTTCTGTCAGATTCCCGGGTTTAAATGCTGCTGGGGGCAGCGGAACCGGTACACGCCCTTGAGAGCTTGTTGTGTCTTGGCACCCCAGAAAAGATTGCCCCCCCCCCCTGTTAATCCCTGAGTGCGCCATGGATGCCCACTGCTGCCTAGTCCTCGTGGGCATCAATCGACAGCCGGTGGCTCCGTGCACTGCGCAGCTCAGGGGTGCCGGCCACCAGCGGCTCCGGCTCCAGCAGCGCCACTGCTGGGGAAGCGGCGGATGTGGAGCCATGGGTACGCCGACGGCGAAGGAGTCCCATGAAGGCATCGCGCGCACGCAGTGCGGTCTTTGCGGTGCGCAGCTCGCGGATGCGCTCGTCCACCTCCATTGCGCAGACCGGCGAAGCGGTGGTGGCGATGCGCATGACGCTGTGGCTGCGCTCAATGCCATAGCCGAGCAGGCCGAAGGAGACGACGGGCCAAAAATCCGCCACGGTGCGGCCCATCTCGTGAAACATCACGAAGAACGACACCAGGCGCTGCATGCTTGCAAAGCGGCTCTCCATCAGCTCGCACGAAAGCTGCTGCTCTTTCACCAGCCGCGCCAGCGGAACGCCCGGGAACCCCGCCACCATGCCCTCGCCAAACACCGCCTCGGTGCTGGGCTCCACCTGCCCCAGCAGCGCCTGAACCTGTGCCTCCACCGTGTGGAGCGTCGGGTCGTGCTGCAGCTTGTCGCGCATCTGTGGAGTGGGGGTGGTGTATGGGCACACAATGGTCAGCGGGTGGAATATATGGCGGCGGCAAGATGTCAATTGGGCCCATCCATCTGTCCAGCCGCCGGGATGGAGGATGCACAAGTTAAGCAATAGTACCTTTACAGGTATCACTTCAACCCCCCGGGTATATGACTGTGACACTTAATTGGGTTCGCAGGTCACAAAATAAGTTTTGCGCGGTCGAGTGGGAGATTCCGCGCTGTTTATGTGATGGATGGTGCGTTGTTATAGACTACCGATAATGCAATGTTTTCTTACTTCATGCAAGAGGGGGGGGGGGGGGGGTAAAAATAGAACAATGGATGAATTTATGGATAAATAGACAGCACTATTTGGCAAACCTGCAGAACGGGTCCGGGTGCACGCGCGGCGGTAATGACAATTTATACAAAAGAACGTGCACTGCCCTCCATTGCCACAAATCTTAACAAATCTATAACGAATTTCCGACGCTTTAACGACTATTTGCCGGCACCGATTTCTGGGAGCACATACATATGTTCTTCACTGCGCGCGGGGGGCCGTATGTCAGTGCTCTGGCAATCCGAAGCTGCTGATTCGGTGAGGCGCATGAGTCCGCTGGGCCGTCAACAGGCGCACCTGATCGAATTGCGTCTTTAAGCCTGCCAGGCTGAGCGGCATCGGTCCGCCCCTCCGCCCCGACATGGCGTCCAGTGGGCCAAGAGAGAGTTCGAGCGAGATCTCACGGATGGTGGGGCCGCCGGGGCTGTCACCCACCAAGCCGTGTGGCGCGAGTTCAGGCTGCCTGCGAAGGGAGAGGTTGGTGAAGGTCTCGCGCTCGATGCTGCGGCGCTGGGTGGCGCTGGCCTGCCGGGGCTGAACCTCCAGGCTGCCACGTCTGTGGGCATTGTTTCTTTGCCCGCCGCCAATGCTCTGACGCCTGGGCAGCGCAGCAGCCCTCGCGGCTCTCAGGCTGGTGCTCACAGGGCTCGCAGCGGCCTTCAGTGGGCTGGATTCCGCATCGGATTTGGGGTCAAAGGTCACGATGGGTCTGTGTTCCTTCGCGGGGACGGAGCTGCGCGGGTTGGATGACGTCAGCCGGGTTCCGGGAGCTGGCGGCTTTTGCAAGTCTGGGCTGCGCGGGTTGGAGGCTGTCAGACGGCGGCCAGAGATGAGCATGCTCGGCTCCTCGCGGAGCCCCTCCTTACGCATGGACTCCATGCGGCCCGCCATGGCAGCGGACGAGGCCGTGGAGCGCGTGTTGAGGGATACCAGCGCCTCGGCATCGGTGGGGCTCTGGGCCGATGAAGTGGCAGCATCGTCGCCACGCGATGAGATGCCAGGCGTAATGCTCGGCCCGGACTCAACCAGCCCAGTCTCGCACAGGTACATGGGGCGGTTAAACGGCAAGAAGATGGCGCCCTTGGACAGCGGCAGCGCGATGGGATTGTGCCCCACAGTGATGGCTTCGCAGCAGGCATGGCCCAGGCTCTGGATGCTGGCGGCCTGGCTCACGGCAAGCATGACGGCATTCTCCGAGCTGGCGAGCGCCGAGAGCCGGCCATCCGGGCGGCCCACCGCCAGCAGCGAGCCGCGCACCACACGGTGGGTGTGGCGGTGCACCAAGTGATCGCCCGCGTTGGCGCTGTACACGCTCACGCTGGCGTTGGAGTAGGCGGACGCAAAGAGCTTTGAGAGGAACGCCTCGGCGGCCTGCGCCACCCATGGGACGTCGCCGATGAGCACGCTGCGGTGCGCCATGCGATGCATCAGCGGCCGGCGCTGCGCCAGCCGGATGGCCCAGTGCGCCAGCTGCGGGAAGAACAGGTACAGCAGCGCATCGAGCGCCAGCAGCGCGTGGCTCCAGGTCGCTGCCGACAAGGCAGCAGGGCCCATGACTGCGCGCGCCACACCGGAAACGAGTGGCGTGCCCGCCGTCACTGTGGCCAGGATGTATGCTGCTGTCAACATCCACGAGATGGGCGCCTCGAGAACGTGGAAGGCCCAGCGGCGGCCCAGGTTGCGCAGGTTGCGCTCCGTGGGTGACTGAAACGTCTGTGGGACGCAGGCAAGAGGACATCAGCATGCATACATGTTAGAACCACGTAATTGGGTTCGTGGGTCCAAAAAGTAATGAATTGATCTTCGGCAGCCAAAAGTCGGAATACTTGCGTGATATTTATGGTGTAATCTGATACATTCAAGATTAGTTGTAATCTAATCTTGATTTAATTTACAATATGAAAGATTCAATATGTAATATTTCGATAGAAGATTTATTATTAAATCGCGCCGTTTAACACCGCTACGGGATCGCGGGTCCGAAAAAATTGAACAGATGTTCTGGCGGCAGCAAGGAGTCGGAATATCTGCGTGATTTCCTGTTTTACTCCAAAACATTAAAAGACAAGTACCGCACATTTAATTGCTGGGTGCGCAGGTCGAAAAGCGGTCATTCCTGCCGCCGAATTGATGTTCGGCGGCAGGAATGTGTTGGAATATCCACGCGTATTATTCCTGGTGTCTTCTGATAGATGTCTAGACAGATACCGGAGCACGATTTCCTTGCGCTGGGGTTTTTAGGGTTTTGAAAACAAATATTGGATAATTGTTTTGACAGCAACGAGTCGGAATATCCGTGTGTCTTTCGTGGTGTATTCTGATACAATTTAAGACAAGTACCCAGCCATTTAGTTGCTGGGTTCGTGGTGTATTCTGATGTATTTCAAAATGCATTTTTTTCTTTTGGGAGAGGGGCGGGGGGTAATACAGCAACGCAAATGAAACCCAAAGCGAGGTTACGGCATGCTGGTGGTTCGTCCCTGCCAGGGTCCGCATGTTGAAGAGGGAGCGGAGGGAAGGGCGGGGGTCTCTGAAGGAGGGGGGGAGCTTGACCTCGCCGGTCCGGGATACCCCCACGATGGCCTCCAGGCTAGCGATGTTTTCTTGGTTCAGTGCCTCCAGCTGGCGGGTGTCATCCGGGATGCAGTGCGCCTGCTCCGTCAGCGCCGGGCTGGCCTGCACAATCTGCATCAGCTGCAGCAGGATCTGTGTAAGCAGCTGGTGGGTGGCAGCCACGCTGATTGAGCAGGGCTCCGCGGGGCGCAGGCCGATGCCGGTGGAGAAGATTCGGCTGCGGGCGCTCCAGGAGGCCAGCGAGCGGAGCTCGCGCGCCACTTGGGTGTCCCACTCGCTCGTGACCACGTAGATGTTGAGGGTGACCGCCTGGAGCAGCTTGGAGATGGCAAGCGGCGCAAAGGTGCCGCCGCTGTGGCTCACAATGATCACGATCGCATCCGTCAGGTCAAGCGCCTCCTCAGCCAGCTGAAAGCCTGTCTGGGGGATCGGAAAGCTGTGCCCCAGTAGGCCGAGAACCTGGAAGCCGCACAGGACCACCCGTCAATACGAGGCTGGGAGGTTGATCCGGCGCTAAACTAGGGCTTCAATATCCCACATTGTTTTCTAGGGTTTCATATCTTCGACCTGGAATGTCAATGTTTAGGGTTTGTTGCATGAGACAGCTCGACCCCCTTTTTAAGTTTTGACCCTAAAATGTCTAGGTTAAAGCTAGGGTTGGCAAGTGTAGGGTTGGCTAGGGTTTCTCAAGAAGGTGATCCGGCCATCATGTTTGTCTGAGTGTCTGGGTGGGACCCCCCCCCCCCCCCCCCCCCCCCCCTAGTCATATAACTATGTGGGAAATTGCATGCCCCCACAGCCCCCTAGCCTCGCTCATCAATTATGATAAAAAAGTGATATCACATCTTCACGATATCCGTGATGTTTCCTAAACATTTCTGTGGATTTCCCCAACAACCCGATTTTCTCAAATGACCGAGTCTGTTTTCCTGCTTTGTATGCCCTAACAGAGCACAAAACCCTGTCCCATCTCCGCCAAAGAACATCCAAAACGGTTGAAAATGACCAATTTGCGGGCTGAAAACTGCAAGTCGCCTGATCAGCCTTGTACCATATAACCACGCTTTGGGTTAGGGTTTTGTCATCGTGCTTGCCCCCCCCCCCCCCCCCTTCCTGCAAGAGCAAAGAGAGAAAATGTTATTACATTGATCTTGAATATACCGGAATATACCAAGAACACAAGTATTACCCGGATCTTCCAACTCGATGCTGCAAAACAACTCATTATTTTTGGACCCGCGAACCCAATTAAATGCTACCAGGGATCTGAATTTTATTTGGCACTAGATGCCGGGAAATATCGTATATGTAAACACATTATTGTTAATCCTCAAACAATAGTGCCCGTGTTGCATATTGCGTCTACTTTGAGGCTGTTACACATACGGTAGCAGCGCAGTATCCATGTACCCGGAGTAAATTGGCATGACAACTGCGGTATCAGTATAATCGATTAATTGCAACATTACTACTGATGCAGTATCGGTATGTACGAATTCATGCGCAAAGAAAAAACTGCTACGGGTTCATTTGGGACTAGTACATGGATGTGGCTGCACATCTCCGCGTGAGCTGACGTTGAGAGTATGACCATTTGGCGTTCTTATATCACGTTACTACCTGACAGCTCTGTTCGGAGCTGCAGCTGAAATACAGAGCCCACTCATAGGTTGGTATATGACTGAAACTGATTTAACACCTACCACATCACTGGAAGGCATATAGGGATAGTGCCGATGAGGAGGAATAGGCAGACACCCAATGAAAAGACCCAAGGAAGAGAGACATGATGTATCTGGATGTAGGAGAGCACGTCAGTTGGCGCTTTGGCATGGCTTAATGGCAGTAAGCCGAGGGCACGATAAAGTGCTGGCTGTTTAGCAGACAGAGCAGAGTGGGGTGCTTGCCTTGTTGGAGGAGATGGCGCGGATGGCGAGCTTGGGGAGCACGCGGTGCAGGTCGGCGGCAAACTGCTCCCCGAGCCACAGGCTGACCTCACACCCTGTGAGCAGGACGTCCACGCGCCCGTTGTTCTTGGGGTTCGTGTCGGCCAATTTCTTGAGCACGTCGCGTCCGAGGGAGCAGGCGGAGAGGCGGTTGAGGCTGCCGGGGCTGACCCAGTCTCGCTGGAGCGCCGCCAGGGCGGACGGGATCTCGGCCACGTCCGCGCCGACGGGATCCTTGACCGCCGGCGGGATGGGCGTGATAAGCGGGTTGTCCTCCAGGCGGACGAGGCGCGGGCGCAGCTCAGCGGATGGCTTCTCGCGCTGCAGGTTGGCCAGGCGCACGCACAGTGCCCCGCCCATGAGCATGGTGGCATTGGGGCCGCTTGCTGCCTTGTTGGGCATCTGCATGCCACCGCTACCCGCCTCCATCCACGATAGCTGGCAGACCTCCCCCTCCAGATCATTCAAGTCCAGTCGCACAGCATCCAGACCCTCGTTTGGGACTGGCCCTGCCGGAACCAGGCCGAGTGCGGCCTGCGCGCGGATAGAGTCAGGGCCATATTCCTGGTATGTGGTTGGCATAATGGTGGTGCTGGCGGATGGGCGGCTAGAGCGCAGCAGATGCTAAATGCCACCAGAGGACCAGCGATGCGAAAGTTGACAATTGCGAGCTGAGGATAAAAATCATAATGAACAGTGAAAAGAACACCCCACAATGCCAGCAGCTTGCCACAGAAATCCAGGAGAAGGATGCACGATCAAGTGCTCCCACAGCAGCAGACGTTTCAAGGAATGAGGACGTCCAATTGAACATACACATAGACTGTCCAATGCTAATACGGGGAAAGGGGGGGGGGGGGGGGGGGGGGCGTCAGTGCACCTTGACGGCAGCCTGCTCGGAGCCATACAGAACGGTCTTGGAGCGTGGGTAGAAGGCGACACTCATCGTCTGACCCTTTGCAGCCAGCACAATTTCTCGCTGGGTGTCAAGGGAGCTGACGACGGAGAGGCCGAAGGACCCACGTGCACAGCGTAGAAACTCGCGCACGCTGCATGAGAGCAACCCAAAATGGGAAAGGAAAGGATTCGTTGTTATGGAACGTGTTGTTCACTCGAGGCGTGTGAAATTTCCAAGCAAACGCGCTGCTAAAATTTTTAAAAAGGCAAAAAAACTGAGTGGCCTTCACATATGACTACAGTCCATGGCTCACCTGTTCATAAGATCGTTGTCGAAAAAGGCGGCCACAGTGGCATGCACAAGTGTCGGCAGAGCAGCGTTCTCCTCGTCGTAAGTGGGGAGCCGCAAGGGGAGCAGATTAGCGCCCCGCAGACGCTTGCAAGCCTCCGTCTCAATCGCCGCGCGACCCCCAGCGGACCCCACCCATGACACGGGCCTACGATCGCGGCCGAAAAGCACGGTGTGCAGTGCCTCGGTGAAGCAGTCGCTCAGGAGCGCCATGTCTTCGGTGGTCGGCATCTGGGTGTCAAGGGTGCGGCCAGGGGTGGCAAACGCGAGAGCGTAGCGCAGGCTGAGCTGCCAGACGCCCTTGGTGCGGAGCAGCTCCATAAGGCCCGCGATCACCACACTGTCGACGGGAGTCGAGCACGGTACGCCGGTCGCGTGCTCCACGAATGACCGGACTTCGGAAAGTGGGTACGTCAAGCCGTGCGCCTCGTAGTAGTCAAGGTCGCCGTTGTGGCAGACGTAGACCTCGACGTTCTTACAGCTCATGGTCATACCGGTAGCCTCCTCGCACCACACAGCGTGGCGCACACGGGGGCTCCAACGGTGGGGGTGTGTGCCTGCCAGCGTCGCCTTACTGGAGGTGGCGAACCGGGTGTGCCCAGCGTACACTGCGGGTGATTTTACCGCAATCTTGTCATTGCTCCAGGCCATGTCGCGACGAAAGCGGGCAACCAATTTGACCGAAAGGTCTCCGCGCTTGCCGTTGACGACGCGGGTGCGGATGCCCTCCGAGCCGAACAACCCTGTCCGGAAGGCGATAAGGCCACCGCTCTGACTTCCGCGCATTTGCGTCACGCGCACCATTTGCTGAAGCAACTCGTAGGCCGCCTCGCGGTGCTCTTTGCTCAAGAGAATCAGGCCGAAACAGCCGCAGTGCAGCCAGCCATCGCACTGCGAGTGCGATACGGGTACTCAGTGCACGCGTCACCGCCATGCAGCAATTGGGCGGACGATCAAGTTATTTGCACAGTCTAGAAAGGGGTAGCCGTTTCGTGAGGTTAACAGGAGTGGTCAACGGCGCAGGTCTACGATACTCTGGCTAGACGAGCCGGGCAGACCTCCGGCCTGAGCAGGTCGGAGTACACGGCCTCCGCCGCCACGAGCCACATAACGGCCTGCGAGGCGGCACTCCAGCGCGCGACCGCCCAAATGAGCGCCGCTGCACCCAAAGAGCCGATCCACCCCGCATGGCGACACGCGGCCTCGCGCCAGCCGGAAACACCACTTGTTGTCGACAATCGCCGGCAGAATACGGCGTCGAAGGCGTTCTTCGCCTGCAGTGACACAGAGACAAGAAACAGTACGCGCGATTAACGAGGCGCTGTAGTAGGCTACTGCTACCGGTGGTCTGCCCGCACGCTACAGGTATATCATCCTCGATGTTAGGAATTGCCGTCGTCCCGCGCGACGGAATTCGTTGTGATTGGCAGGGTCCCATTCACTGCTGGTGATTGCAACAAAAGGGCTTTACTGGCTGGAAGGTGGGGTCGGCACAGTAGCATACCGTCAGCATGACAGCCCCTCGGCCGGTTAGGACCGCGGTGGCGAGGTGGAACGCTTCGTGAAGGATGCCCGCCAGCCAGTAGAGCACTGCCGCCTCGGCGATCGCGCAGGCAACCTCTATCACGGTTGCAGAAGGTATTGACGGCATCGCAAATAAAGTCCTCTCCTAGACTGAAACAGCCAGCAGTTCAGCAATACATGAATCGCGGCGGATGGGAGGGGGGAGAAAGTGAAGAAACCGGGTGTGTGCCGTGACGGCTATGACTGTCAACAGCTTCGGGTGCCTGATCGCGCGTCATCTCCTGCCAGGAGATGTCGCATTATTATTTAATAGCGCGACCATCGCGATTATATTGCATGTGGCGACTGTAGCGGTCTAATAAAATTAATAATGTTCTTGGTCCTCAGCGGCTTTGCAGACACATTCTTTTATTAATTAATAAGCAAGAAGCACATATCAAATCGCGAGCGCACATGCACATGGGAATATGCAGGCGGCGATCATTGACTAATATAGTAATACCCTTGTCGGTAGCGATCTCGGAGCGCCATAAATGAAACCGTCAGGGCGTATAAGATATCCTGCCATGAAATTCATAATAAGGTAAAGAATATTCAGTATGCATATAGCTAGCAAGGATTCTGTGCATGTGG
>VCJN01002902.1:0-21992 GCA_006384855.1 Tetraselmis striata | reverse complement strand
CATGGCATTTTGGGGGGCTTGTCGCATGGCACCAAATTCCCCAAGGAGCCGGAGCGTTGTCAATGGCTATTGGTTTATATGATGTGTCAATACCCGAGGTTATCCAATGTTGGTACCGTCGCTCCCTGCTGACATGCAACTCGCCTACCTTCAGTGCAGCCTTGCCTCTCAAATGTGACTGGCGATTGTACAAAACCACGATTGAATATGAAGTCAGCATGGCGGGCATTCATGAAGCCCACCATCGCCATTGCAACCTTATCGCCACAGGTTTGGAGCCCTGAGTATTTGAGAGATTTGAAAACCCAATGATACCATTGTCATTTTATTCTGGGTTCTGAGTCGCTGCCGAAGTACCAACTTCTGTACAATATATAACATATATATAACATATCAATGTGCCTTTATGTGACAGGATTTGACAAACAGTGGCACCATGCGTATTGCGTCCTAACACATATTAAACCTGAAATTGATGCTGTTGGAGGCACTGCATCGCGCGATGCCAGTTGCAGACCACCTTTCAGCAGGATGGACCTCCAGCATGAGAAATGTCAGCAACATAAGATCTGTACAAAGCGAAACATGTAATATGCAGCAAAAGCTGACGCTGAACTCATCCACGGACTCACATCTCAGAAATAGGCAGCAACATGTCTGGAATTGGCAATACATGAGAGATTTTCTGTACCAAATGCGTGTTACTCCGCGTGTCTAGCGCATAAATCATTGCTTGTCTGGTGCACATCTTGACCCCTGTGTTAACATTTCACTGAGTGATTCTAACATACTATATTGCGAGAGGGTGGGGGGCCTGGATACACAGCATCACATGTGGTGGATGTGCCATCGCCTGAGCGGCTCATACTGTACGTTGGCATAGCAACACCTGCACCCTTGCCATAGAACCAGCCCCTCTCAAGTGCTTGAAATAGTTGGACTACCCGCAGGGCACAGGCATGCGCAACATCAGCACTGTGTATGCGAAAGGGCGATGAGGGCAAGATGACAGTGTTGACAATGTGGATATCACTGTACATACACAAACACAGACATTATCAAATCACTGCACAGCGCAAAAGATTAGCGGCAGAGAAACTCACAGAGAAACAGGGCAGACTGATCACAACCTGTCAAAAGACACTGAGTAATGAAAGGTGTCTACGGATGTGTAAGATTTCAAAAACTTCTGCCAGGGTGTTCCCGCTAATTGCCCATGACCACAGCTGCCGCAGGCGTGTACACTTGCAGAATGTTGTCATCCGCCACAGAAGCCAGCATCCACTCAGACCCCTTGTTCGGGTTCCATGAGAAATCCTGGATTCTGGCTGTGTGGCCACCGTGCACAAACAGCAGCTCCGCCGGGCCGTCCTCTGCATCTTCCCTCGCCTGCTCGTCCCCGACCTTGCTCAGATCCCAGATCATGAGGCGCCGATCTCCCGCAGAGCTAGCAATGCATGACTGATTGTGGGGGTTCCATGAGATCTGGTAGATGGAATCCGAATGGTGCGCCATGACATGCAGTGGCTTTTCCAGCTTCCTCGTATCGAACAGACCCAGCGTGTGGTCAGCCGAACCAGTGGCCAGCAGCGTGTCCTGCGCTGGATGGAATGCCACACAGTTTATCTCATCCTGGTGGGCGACGACCTTGCTGACGGCAGCTGACTCAGGAGGAAGACGGGCGTCATACAAAATCAAAAGCTTATCGTCTCCGACTGAGGCAAAGGTGTGCGCATCCTGGCTATGCCAGGAGACATCTCCCACCGGGCCCTCATGGTGCTTGAACACCGTCAGTGGATCCATGGTACCGCGCTCATCGCCCACGTCCCACATGCACACTGTGGAATCCGAGGAGCAGCTCAGCAGCCGCCCCTGGCACTGGGTGTTCCACGCCAGACCGTAGCCTTCCTCCTGGTGCCCCTTCAGTACGAGCAGAGGCTCGGAGTTCCGCTCAGCCGTCAAGTTGTAGATGCAAACGTCGCCAGTCACAGTCTTTGTGGCGATTACGTCTGGGTTCTGCGGCATATATCTGGCCCGGTTGACCTCACCCTCGTGGGCTAGCTCGTGTGAAATCCGTACCCGAGCCTTTGTAGCCTGCTCGATCCCGGTCTCAGAGGCCTTCTCGCCGTCCCCGTTGCCGGCAATGTCAGCCGTGTCGTCGGGGACCAGAACGTCGGCCACCAACACCGCATTTTGAGCTTCGCCGTCGGTGTGCGTGCCAAGCAGAAGCCGGTGCCTCACGCACTCTTGGTCTGGCAGAGGCGTTACCCCGGGCAACCACTGTGCGGTCAGACTGGGCCAAGTCAGCGCATGCGCAATCACCAGATCGTACAGGAACGGCGAGTTCTTCTTCCAAATGGCGTAGTCGCCCAAGATTTGCTCTTCGTCTTCCGTCGCCATTGCACGGCTGGCGTTGTTGGCCAACACAGAACGAACTGGCCCCCGTCAGGTTAGGTCCGTGCCAGGGTAGGATTCCCCCTACCGGTGACGCTGCACGGACACCGCTTGGGCCTGAAAGGAAATCCGCGACGCCGGATAGGTCTCGGTGCAGAAGCTGCAGTTGCCGCCCGACCTTCAACGAGTCGCCAATTAATCCTTGGAAGTTCAGCGGCGGATCCTCGCCTGCGCCTACTGGCCGCCAGGGAAGGTCAGTCCCATCAACTCCCACTATACGCGCAGGGGCTGTTGAGTTCGCAATACACACGCGCAATCGCCGCGTTAAATTTATCGATGAATAACGCCAGCATCCCAATTTCAAATTGAAATTTATTTGAAAATTGACATGACCGGGCGGACAGGTCGGTACCAGGTAGTCGCTACAGTATGTAGGTTCGTCGCGCGCCGGTGGGCGTCGTCGTAGTCGGAACCGCAGCATGTTGGCGCGGAGCCGCACGGGCACCACATACAGAAGCGCATATATTACGAGTACTGGTGTGAAGTACAAAAATGCGAGTAACAAATCCACCGTTAAAAGCAGTACCAAAATATCAACACAGCAAGCCGCCTAAGAGCGGCCCGCATCCCGCACGAGGCGGGATGGATGAGTGATGCGTGCACGGTTCAGAGTCCGGGCCACGCATGCACGTATGTGCGAGGGTGATTCACGGACGTGCTGTGCAGCCTCGGCAACATGATGGGGAACGAATCTACGTACGCCGTCTGGTCAGGCAAAGACCACGCTCTCGAGCCGACATCAAGCTCATGATCCCGAGGAAATCTCTTGCGAGTAAGGCCTCCTGGTAAGCCCGGGTAGTGCACCGACGAGTGCCCCGCAATGAGAGGGCACCCCGATCCGCGGCCAAGCATGCGACACCGTGGAAGGCGTTTGCGATTAATTGCGGCTTGATGTACACGCCATTGAGCGTCTCCAAGTGCCGGGAGGCTCAAGAGCGCGTCGCCAAAGAGGTCGACAATGACGGGGTTGTGCTATGTCGAGGGCGGGACGATCTGGCTCAACCACCAGGGGCCCGGCACGGGCTAGGCAGAACGAAAGAAGTATCCGGCCGCGACCTCCCGCAGCTCATATGCAATCATGGCCGTCCGCGCGCGGTGGGGATGGCCACCGTAAAAATGGTTGGGCAGTGGATGAGAGCAGCAAGTCATCATGTTGTAAATGAATTTCTGTTTTGTGTTGGCCTAGCAGGATCCGTTCCCTTTACACGTGACAGGGAGAGTGCCCACCGCATCATTCTGAAGCCGAGAGTTGTTGGCATGCTCGTCTAGAAATGTTGGCAGCTCCTTATTTTGCGAGCCCGACGCATCCTCCGCCCTCCGCCGCCTTTTGCTCCATCACGCGGGCATCCGCATCGCTAAGGTGGGTAGCAGTAGCCGCATGGAGGCAGCCTAGCCGGCCCCACGCCTCGCGCACCGCCGCGGCGTAGCTGGCCGACCCATGAGCATCGTTGAGGAAGTGGTCATCCTGGCGGGCGTAAGAAATTGCGTTGAAGCTTACTCGGCCAAGTACGGACTCAAGCTCCGCTGGATTGTCATCTATCTCACGGAGTCCGAGTTCGACCCCTCGGAGCTGCTCATCCACCCCTTCAGCCAGACAATCCGCGAGGCGGGAGAACTGGGTGGCAACACTGGCCATAACTTGATCCGACGCGCTGCGATAGGCATACGTATGAAGGCCCGGAAAACCGCCCCAGCGTCCCTCGCCCTACGAGCCACCGGACGGACGCCCAATCTACACCCTCACCCTGCAACTGACCGCCCACCACCACAGCATCATTGGTGGCACCCGCAGCACCGACAGAACTGAGCAGTGGCGCAAGACAGTGTCGACAGCGTGCGGGAAGATCAAGGCCGCGCCAGCTCCGGCACCAGCCGAGAGGAGCCATGCCGACACATCACCAGCCCCGCCACCGGCTAGCCCAATCGCACTACCTCTTCCAGCGACCCCAGCAGCCCAGACCGCACCCCTGGTCCGCGACGCCCCCCCCCCCAAAGTTCGAGCACGTCCCACCGAGGCGCGGAGCGGTTGCGGACGCAGTGGCAGCCATCGACCAGCGAGGAGTTGCAACGGAGCGAGCCCCCGGAGCAGCCCCCCCAGCCCCTGCACCTACAGCCACAGCCCCAGCGGCAACTGCCATGCCTGGAGCACAGGCGGAAGACGAGGAGGAACTTGAACTCAACTACGAGTAGAACGACAGCGCCATGGAAGTGGACACCACTCAGGGCGCGGCGGCAGAGACACCAGGTCTGGCAGACATATCCCTCGATTCCCCCCAGCGCTCAACAGTGCACCGCACATTCAGGGAGGGCACACCCAATGGCAGCACCGAGAGACTAGCAGAACTCCACCACCTCACCACAACAGCCACAGTGTTGCTTGCATAATCCTCTCCTGCCAGTCAACCAGCACTAGCCGCCAACCTGGCCAACCTCGCAGCAGAGACACACCAGCTACGCAACCCACAGCGCCTCTCCATCCAGTTGGAGCGCCACCCCAGCCAACCCACCCCAGCCAGCAAGGGCAAGGCAGCCACAACAGCCAAACATAAGAAGAAGCAGCCCAGGGGCCGCAGCCGCTCGGACGGCGCCACCCGCAACCGCAGCAGGAGCAAGCTGCGCCTCTCTGGCGCCCACCGCTCAGACAGCGAGTGGGAGACGGACGAGGAAGCAGCTCACCCGTCCAGCAGCTCACACCAGTAGCTGATGAGCGAGTTACTGCAGCACCACCCAAGCCAGCTGCCTCAAGAACACCGCCCACCACTAACCATGTGCCCGGTGCAGCTCACACACCAACACACACCCTACACACAATGAACACACAATCCGATTCCCACAACCGCCACAAACAACACCCACCCAATTCCATGCTGGAGGGCATCGCAGCCCCCACCAATCATATTAGCCGGCTTAGCGGTGCATAAGTACTGAGCACCACATAGCTATTCCGGTCAGCCCCCTTCCCCCTTCATAATATCTCATATTCATAGCACCACATAGCTATACCTTGGTAGCTGTAGGCGGGACGCTTCGGCTGCCTAAGCTTGCCTGCTGAGCTCTGGATGGGATAGGCCTGACTTAGGTAGGGATAACAGGGGGGCGCTGTTGTCTTAGCTATAGCCCACTGGAAGGAGGAGGGGCTAGGAAGCATTGGAGGATGGCCGGTAGCTTGAACTGTGATAACACTTCGTGTTCCCCACTGTCGTTAGAGATAGCATGTCCTGAGAACAACTCAGTATGAGCGAGCGGATGCAGCAGACTAGACGTTGTAACTAATTTCAAATTCAAATTCCATTTTACGGACTCAAGTAGTTGTCGGTTAAAGAATACGAAACAAGGGGTGGGGAGCTTGTGTCGGAGTTCCTAGTGGGGAACCTCGGGAGGATGTCGTTCATGCAGCCAATGAAGGCGGCATCATGAACGGAAGCCACGCGGCGGATGTGAGCGCCCTTCGTCGAGCGAGTGGGGAGGTGCGGCATAGTGCGCGCCTTGGCCACTGCATCCTCGTCGTTGAAAGTAGCCGCCTCTCATGCCGCGGAGTCAATGTCATCGTGCAAAAGCTCCGCCAGGAAATCGGTGACCACCGGATCGGTGCTGTCGGTGCCGTACGTGGAGGGATCAAAAGAGACCCCTAGAACCCGCTCGACTCCGGTGAGGACGACGGTGGCGCCCACCGCCGCCTCCGCGAAGGCCTCGACCTCGGACGGGAGGCAGGTGTGGGGCCAATACCCCGCCGTGTGTATAGTTATGCAGAGCTTGAGCATGGCCTATGCGTGGTGATGCAGGGCGCGGGTGTACCGACGGTTGGAGTTGACATATAGGAGCTTGCTCAAGTTGGCGTCCACCTCCGGTTGTAGCTCCTCCGCCTAGCCGCGCATGAGGCAAGCACATACCCATGCGATCCGAGCGGCACGTTGAGAACCGGGATGCCGTGGTGGCCATCCAGTTCGGGGCACACAATGCCGGCCGGGGTTTCACGCCGCGCAGCCTCCATGTCCGCGCCGTATACTACGCGTGCGTTTCGTCGAAGCGCACCTCAAACCCGCCCACGGACGCCTTGATGGACGTAGTGCGGAAGGCGTGAAGGCGGGCAGGCCAAACGTGCTCCGGCATGCCCACCAAATAACCATCGTCGGCGTTGAAGCACGCCGTAGTCCAGTCTGTGACCTCCAACGTGTTGTCGCACTCCTCCATCTTGGGCGAATCGCGACGCAGAACGATGTCGTGGCCAACGGCTCGCCCTGATGCACGCCAACATCCTCCAACCGCAGAGGGGCGGACCGATCGTCCACGAGCAGAAACGAATCCGTGGAGAGGTAGGCGAGGGGCGCAGGGATAACAAGGTGTAGAGGAGAGCAATCGATTTGGCGTTGGATGATGGTGCGGCTCCGCGCCTCGTTGTAAGCGTTGCGAAGGTCAGTGTGGACGATGACGGCACGCGGGCCAAGCTTCTTTGCTATGAGGCGGATACCGTGGATGAGCATCGAGTCCCCTGCGGAGATGCCGACTACTACGCCGAGCTGAGACGGCGCAAGCACCGACACATTCGCCACCTTCATGTTGTCCACCACCGCCCGCTCCGTTGCGCGCCGCTCCGCCTCCCCGACTGTCACGACATGCCGCTCTTCCGGTGCCCCACCCTCGCCGAACTTCTTCCCAGGGGCCACAAAGCTTATAGCAGAGGCGAAGAGCCGGTTGAACCACCCGGGCATGCGACATTGAGGCGACCTCCGACATGATGCCACGGACCGCCGCATGCCCCGACGCCGGGGCGTATTCGCCCACCAAGCAGCAGAGATATTTATTGCGCATGCGTGAGGGCCCCACCGCCACGTGCTGCTTGAGCCTTGGAAGATAGTCGGCCGGACCGCCGCTCGGTGCTGGTACGGTACCCGTAACCCCCGCCGACGCCGGGGCGTATTCGCCCACCAAGCAGCGGATATATTTGTGGCACATGCCTGAGGGCCCCGCCGCCACGTGCTGCTTGAGCCTTAGAAGATTTAGTCGCCCCGCCGCCGCTCGGTGCTGGTACGGTACTGGTACTAGTACCGTACGAGTACTGGTACGACTACCAGGCATGTTGCTGATGCTGGATGATGATAATGTTTTAAACTAGTTTATGGGGTTTCCTCCCTTGACCTAACCGTTTTTCAGCTACAAGTGCTGCTCAGTGGTACGGGAACTAGGCATCTGTTGTTGCGCCCTTTTTGGGTGCAGCACGAGTAAATATAAAAGCAGCTAGAACAGCTGAGCCTGCCATCTTCCAGTTTTCGCTGCGTTCCACGCAGCGATGTAAAAACTGTCTCGTAACCAGTTGCGAGCAAGGTCACCCCAGGTTGTTCAAGACCACACCCGGCTCGCCATCCGAGTGTGATATTCTCGTCCGTACGTCCGTGCGTTACCATGTCAGATGGAGAAGAACCCGTCGCTGAGCCGACGCTGAAGTCGCTGCAAGCAGATGTGCGATCAGTGGCTACAACTGTAGCTCAATTGACGGCTCGTGAGCGCGTTGTTGATGGAGAAGAGGCACATGGCTCCGGCTTCGGGCAGCGCATCGCGGGACAGCCGACAGGCAGCGGGGGATCCGCAGAGCGCCCCGACTTGCTAGAGCTAGCCCAGAGCGGCCGTGTCGGAGCAAAATCCGTGAGTGCCGAGGATGACTACCTCGCGGTGCCAGAACTACTGCAGAGAGCAGAGTCTGGGTACGAGGCCGTTCGACCGGTCAGCCGAGTGCCTGGACTCTTTCCCCTGAGCACCGACCTAACGAACGAGTACCTCAAGCAGGATGACCGGCGTCTGCCGGCCCAGGAGGAGTATTTGTGGATGTCGTGTTACGGGGCCCACATGGCCGCGCTTTTCGTGGCTCTAGACGAGCTGCTGCCCTACGTCCCTGCCACCAACCAGGACTTCACCCCCTACCTCGCGAGAGCTCGGAACCACGCCGAGGCCATCGACAAGGCGTTTCGGTTTCGTTTGGCCTTCCTGCGGAGGCTAAATGAGATCAAGCGTGTGCACGGTGACCAAGGTGTTCTGGACGTGCTGCGAGCCCAGCATTTGCAGCCTGCTTCGGAGCATCTGGGTTCCGCGATTTTTGGGGACCTCATGCGGGACTACGAGCGCCGTGTCTTCGAGGCGACAGTTGCCAGCAGCGCGAAAGCGACCGCTACTGCTCGAGTGGCGGCTGCAGCTGCAGGTCGCGGGCGTGGGCGAGGATGTGGCGGTGGACGCGGGCGTGGCCGCGAAGGTGAGCACGAGTGACGGTGTGGGGCGCCTTTCGTCGGAGCTGCTGGAGCTTTGCGAGGCCACCTTTCGGTGACCGCCGCAAGACGCACCCTTGCAGCTCAACGGCGAGATGAGCGCCCCGTGTCAGAACCTGACCCCCCCACCTTACAGACTTCCTTTAGACCTTCCTCGGTGTGGCGCTTCTTACAGCTACAGCCGAGTGCGGCTCAACCATCCGCACACCTGCACATGGCGGCTCAACTAACCGCCTCCCGTACCATTCCATCATTGCGTCCGACGGTTGTTACACTACGTGTTACAACTGGTTCGCAACGACCAAGTTTCGCGCGGGTACGTTACGCGCGTGACAGGCGCTACGAGCGCGAAGGGCGCGCGGGGCGGCCCTCTTACCTGAGCCTAGCCCCGCAAACCCGTACTGATGCTACTGCAAACCCGTCCAGCAGCTACCGGCCAACCGCCGGCAACCTAACCGCTGCTGCCGAGTACTTTGCGAACAGTAGTCGTACCGGTGGAACTCTGTCAGTAAAACGACGCACTTACGTGATTGACGAGCCCGAAGCTGTCGCTCCCTGGGCTGCTTCATTGTGATCTCGGCTGCAGGACGCGTTCGGCTCAGACGAGTTGGGCCAGCGGACGCTCGACCTACTCTCCAGCTCCCTCAGCGCTCAGACACTCAAGAGCTACGCCGGCCGGCTGTCTCAGTTCGCGGAGTTCTGCCACGACTCCGAGAACATCAGCCCGCTGGAGGCGACTACTGCTACTGTCGTTCGGTATGTTGCCTGGATCGGCGAGCGGGGGCACATCGCGGCTAAGTCGCTGCAACCTTACCTGTCTGCAATCAACACGTTCTTCGAGCTGCACAACCTCGACCCAATCGCCAAGGACAGCCTACACCTAACTTCAGCAAGGCGTGGGCTGATGCTGCGTTAGCGCCGACTGGACGCTGCCCCTTTGCGTGTCCCTCTGCCTGCGGATGTAGCTTACCGCTTCGTCACAAAGGCCGAGCTGATTGTGTCTGCTCCCTACCCAGAGTACCACCACGACTTCCGAGCCGTCCTGGCCTCGGTTGTCAACTTTATGTTCTTTGCCAGGGGCCTTACTGGCGTGTCCTGTCGAGTGCGAGACGTGCATGTCGACGACTACAACATCACCATGCAAGTGTACCGAGAGTACGGTCGCGCTGGTCGACGGGGACCCGACGACCTACGCGTACTTCTCCTCCCAGTGTCAGAGCACCCCCGAGTGGCCCGTCTCCTGCACCACTTCCTCGACCACGTCCAGTCAGTCCCCATGGTTACTGTTGGCTTGGCTGTGTCAAACTTCTGGGCTGTCAGTTGGGATGAGCAGTCAAAACCTTGGACTGCGGCTACAATGTCAGACTGGCTGTCCACAGCCATCCGTCTGGTCAACGCTGCCCCCCCTGCTGGCACCTCCTGGACCTCGCACAGTCTTCGCAAAGGCGCAGCCTCTGCGGCGAACGCCATCGGTGTGCCATTGTCCCACATTCGCTACCAAGGCGGTTGGGCCACTAACTCTGACGTCGTTCTGGACTACATCGACCCCAACGTTCTTCCTTCACCTGGCGCATGGTTCTTCTTTGGACACATCGCCCCCCTACGCCACTTCCAAGTCCAACAGGACTCCGCAGCGGTGGCCTTCACAGTGCCTCCTTCATGACTTGGCGCTACCTCTTCTCCGTCAATCCACCGCTCAACCTTTTTGGCAAAACCAGACTCAACTTTGAAATATTCCTGTCCCGGGGCGGGGGCGGGAAAAACAATATTATAAAAATACTGCTGAGCAGACGCGGGACGCGCGCGCGCGGACAGCCCGCCGCGGCCGTCAAACAGCCCGTCGTCGCGTCCGCGGCGTCCGCGTGCAATAAGTCCACAACAGAATGACCGCACGGCCGCGGGAACTCGAGTCGGTCCGCGCGCGAAGTCGCGCGCTGGTGACCGGCCAGTCGTCGATGTTGGCACGCGAGCGTCGAGCATGCCGCGGGCAGTCGACGAGGAGTGCTGGTCGCATACTGCCGAATCCCATTAAAAAAAGGACGCGGCCAAAGTCGTCCACGATAGAGCGTCTGACACCACTACGGATACCTGCCGCAAAGTCTCTCGCTACGTGGTTGCACGGTATTCCCGAACGGGTTGTGCGTTTCTCGCTGGTGCGCCGAACGGGGGTCAACAAACGGCGGTGCGCGCAAGAGCAGGTCTGTTTTTAGGGTGTAACGGAGCGGGGCCACGGCGCTTCAAGATGGCGGCTCACCACAGCAAGCACGTCACGGGCGGGCCGCCCGTCATTGTGGTAGGCGGAGCAGTGGGCGGTGTCGGTGGTGGGAGTCGCGGCCGGCCTCAACCTCGCGCTGAGACCAGGGCGAGAGGCGGCGAGGAAGAGGAGAGCATCTTCAAGCTGTTGACTGAAGGCGCCAAGGATGCGCATCGGAAAGGGAGCACGCCTGCAGGTGGCACCACACCCTCCGGCACGGGCGCTGCTGGTCGCGGAAAGCTGCGTATGCATCAGAACAGCAGCCAAATAGCGGGGTACCTCAACCCGCACGAGTACAACAAGCGCGAGGCCAAGGTAGACTACACCAAGGCGAACCGAACCGCGGTGAAGGACGCCAGTAGCATGAACGCCATAAAGAAGATGAACGACGCTGTGGAGTCAGAGAACATTCGCCCTGGCGCACCGGTCATGCGCAGGCAGAACTCGGGCGCTGCTGCACCAGGGACGAGCTTCGGGGGGCCTAGACATGCGCCACCGCCCCCGGGGAAGGGAGCTCAACCTGGGAAGGATTTCGTGAGAGCAAACAAGTCTGCCGCCCGGGCCGTCAAGCCTGCTCCTCAGGATGCCAAGGCGGATGAACACCAGAAGCTTATGAAAAAGCAGGTGAGACTGCAGGCCACATCTTCTGTATGTCCTGAAACTCAGCTGCTCACCCGGAACAGCACCCCCCCCCCCCTCCCTTCCCCCAATTCTTTGCAACCGCTATCTACACGCCATCTCCTCGTTGATGAGCAGGTTGTCTCACAGTGCACTGCCACTCGTAACTGCAGGACTACGGAAAAGTTCCTGCATACCTGAAGGCGCGCCAGCGGGAAATGGCGGAGGAGGAAATTGAAAGGGAGGCAGCTATTGAGGCGGCAAAGATTCCCCCTGGTATGCGCGTGATGCCAGAGAGTGAGCGCATGGACACCCTCCAGATCTTGGCGCAGAACAAGGCAGCTGTGGAGGACCAAATATCGAAGCTTCCCTTCACCGTCGAGACACCTAGCCAGGTGGGCGCCGCGTGAGACCAATGCTCTGAGGCATCATCGCGCAGTTCTGGTGCTCCAAGGGTGGGCGCAATCCAGCTGGTGGTGTGTAAAGTTGGGGGGGGGGGGGGGGGGGGCATATCATTATTTGATAGAGTTATCTTACCCTGCATTTTTCCAGTGCAGCTCGTTGCACTACATGTGCATGCTCTCACCGCCATGTGCCTGTGTGTGCGGTTAGATCAAGTACAAGGATGGGCTGCACAGGCGCCTGCAGGAGATCGAGGAGGCTGAGCGCTTGTTCTCAAGGCCCAACGTGCTGGTGCACATCTGACTCCATTGAATAGCCTGTGTGACAGTCACCATGGGGCCTAGCACGGGGTCTTGTCTTGGCCACATCACGCACAGACTACGAAATAGCAACCTGTGACTCAGACATGCATTGCATGTCTTAATTACAGGGATGTGTCATTATTATACCGCATGCTCTCATGTCGGCCATCACGTCCTCGGCGACACATAGCATGACACAAACAACATGGTTTGAATGATGTGCCCCACATCCATTATACGTAGCTGGACAGTGATTGCTGTCCAACGTTCCTTGTAACACCTGAACAAACACGGACAGCCTCTACGCATCGGCAGGAGTTGGTCTCTTTGTCTGGATACCGTGCTCATATGAGATAAAAGCATTCTTTATATGCAATAGATAGACCAACCTCTGCTATAGCTCAAAAGCCTGCGTGACCAGTTATACCTGAACAAACACGGACACTGAGGCGCAGCCTATACGTATCGGCAGGAGTTGGTGTCCTTGTCTGGATACCGTGCTCATATGTGAGAAATGCATTCTATATATGCAATAGATAGACCAACCTCTGCTATAGCTCGAAAGCCTGCGCCGGGTCATCAGTACTCCCTGCTGTGATGCTGAGAACCAATCAATGGCTTCATTGGCGGATGTAGGGACATGGCTATCGCCTAATTTTATGGTTCAGAGGCTGCTGCGCAAGCCCCCCCCCCCCCCCCCCTGAAAACCAGGCCCAGCGTAGAATTTGATTGGATCGGCTTGATGCAGCAGGGCGCGCCGGTGAGGAGTTGCACATCATTGCATCCGGCGATAATACTGAGCATCCTCGGGGCATGGACACTGAGTCATCATGACACGATAGCGAGCATCCTAGCAAATAGTGCGTGGCAAGTAGCGGCTATGTGTGCGCCACTGCCCATGTTATTAGTTACTGACGGACATGACCATGGAAACAATTGTTTGTTATCATCTGAATGTAATATGATTATGGCAATATCTCTTGCATCAGTGCCACTGGTACCAGGAGCCAACTCCTGGTGCTATACTGTCATCCAGGTCTTGCTAGTTTGTCAAACACTTGGATTTTCCCAGGTATTATGATATCGCCTTCTGCTGCTAGCTCATGTAAATATTTTTGTCACATTATATCTGCAAGTGTAGTGTCTCGGACCACCGCCCAAAAGTAACAGAGGCAACGACATTTGTAACTCAAAAAATAATAAATACACTCGGGAATCCCGCAACAGTTCCCCTACCTCTTGGGTTGAGCGGAGGAAAAGGAGAGCCGCGTCCGAAATCGCCTGGAATACGAGAGAATCAATACCGGTTACAATACGGTTTTATCACGGATTTTTAGGCGTCCGTCCTCCGTCCTCCGTCCGTCCTCCTGTGCTGGCGTCTTCGCGTATGAACCGTCATACGTTCGATCTGTGCTCGTTTGATTTCTAGGCACACCTCCGACGACGGTAAGATTCTGAATGGATGCGCGTGTATTCTAGCCCAGGCACGTCATATATTCGTCTAAAACGCCAAAATAACGCGGTACCGCAGCGCGTTTTTATTGCTGAATCAGCAAGCGAGACTATTCAGCGACTATTCCTTACCTATACGGTAGTCCAAGTATGGTGCTGTAAAAAGGGGTCGCCGCGGTGCGGGGGCAGTCCGCCGACCCGGGCCCGGCGTCCGTCGACGGACGGGCGACGGTCGAACGACGGCGTCCGGCGTCCGGTGCCGGTACAGGCGGCGGGCGTGGCGATTCGCGCCGTGCCCGCCCCGTAGACCTGACGACCGGCCCGACCTGCGCGGCCTCGTGCGGGATGCGGGCCGCCTGTAGGCGGCTTGTACTGTATTGCTGATCTTGCAGTGCTGTTTTTTTTTTTTTTTTTTGGGTTGGGTACCGGCCTTTTTGTAATGCACACCAGTGGTCAGCGGCCCGCTTTTACGCGGCTTGCAGATTTAATCTGTTTTACAAAATAATACGTCTCTTTTGAAAAATAAATTACTGACAAATCTAACGCTAAAAGCATTATTACCCGGAAAAAACAGTAGTATTACAAGATCAACACTGCAAGCCGGCTAAAAGCGGCCCGCATCCCGCACGGCCGCACCACGCTCAACCCAAGAGGTAGGGGCACCTCCACAGATCCCCGGCGCGAAGCGCCGCTTAGTATCGTATTGTTTTCGAATAATAATCCGTCATATATATGCGTCTAGTTCGCACTGATACTCATCTCGCTTAATCCAGCCGCGTACAATGCGGCAGTGCGTGCGTTCTCGGCGAAATAAAGCGGGGCTTTACAATGCTCGACATTATTTCGATAAAACATACGAAATTATAACGTTATCTAGGTTTGTTCACATCTGCTCCGGCGATTGTGATGCCTGCTGACGATACGGGACGTGAATGTACTCGCACGTACTGATGTACCATTGCATAATGTACTACGAGTATCGGTCATCCGGACGCCGCCGCGCGGGCGGTTATTTTCGTCCCGACGCGCATGATTACATCGCAGCCGCACGCTGGTGACAGGCCCGACGACAGGCGGCGTGACCCCTTGCGGCGGGCTTTGCGGCTCTGATTCAAGACGTAGTGAGCTGGCACCGTCCGCGGCGGCGGTCGTCCTGTCGGAGCACAACGTGAGAACCCCCTGCAACGTCCTAAAAGCCCAACAAGCGGTAGCAACACACACACGCACCCACCTTTCTGCAGCGCCCCCACCTATCTCATACGTACGTATCTCGCTGCAACCACGCACCCGCAGCTCACAACGCGACGAAAGGCGCGCACACAAAGGAGCAACAGATCCAACAGCCTACTCTTCTGCAACAGCTGGCGGCGGGGCTTCTTGGATTCTGACGGACGGCGCAACATGTCCGCCTCGCGAGCCGCCGCGTCTCTGGCCGGCCTGTGTGCGCTGGCGGGTGTTGGCGCAAGCCTGGGAAGCACCCTAGCGGCAGCCACGGTTCACGTGACGGATATCAGCGCTGTTCGGCTCGATCGGCCTCCAGTGGAGCCTGTGAAGTTCCGCGGAGAGGGCGAGGGGCCTCGCTCGGCTGGTGGACCGGAGGGTGCTGCACACCGATAGTCCTACTTCGGCTGGACTGGCCGCTAGGCTTCTCGCGCAGCAGATTCCATCTTCCTGACTTCAAGGTCTCATCCAGTCCCCAACTTCTATCAGTGATGGCACTTGTCGCGGGTCAAGAGGTCGCGGGGCCGAGGCCCCCGCCCCAGGTGGCGGTCTCCACGTTCCCCTCCGACTCGCAAGGGCGCTCGCGCCATCGCTGCCCTTCATCACTACATCATCACTACTGCAGCCGCCTGCTGAGCGTCATTCCACGTGGTCCGTACAATATTCGTACCGTACGGTCACATGATGCGCTGCTGTTGCTGCGAGCCTGCTGCGATTGGCTGCGCGTACACAGTACGGGTACACTGACCGCAGCTTGAAATGTACCTGGGTACTCGGATATCCCACTGCGTACCGCGAGACTACTGCGCTCGCACTGCTTCTCCCCGGCGCGCATAAGCTGTAGGTTTGCAGCAGTCCGCAGTCCTGTAGCGACTGGTGGCTGTGGATGGATGCCCCAGGCACAGGGCTGCAGCCAAATAATGTTGAAATAACTCTGCACAGTCGCGGCTGGGAACTCAGCCTGCGGCTGGGCGATCTGGGCCTCGTCAGCCATGTAAGGAAGTGGATCCCATCTCCCCAGCTTGCAGACAGCACCTTACTGCACCGTCACGCTCTGCTCGGGTGGCTAGCAAGCCCCAAGGTGCCGCAAGTGGCTGGTTCCCCCCAGCCATGTAGAAAGCACACGTTCGATCAGAGTTCCCATTGCTGCATATACTGGTGCATACACTGGTGGGTGACAGGCATGGGGCAGGTCCACCATCTCTCTCGGCCCCAGAGGCTGCTACGGCAGCACTAGGTGGAGTGTTCATCCTCCTCCGTCATTGTCCTGGTCAGATTCAGCAAGAGGGCTCTGATTGCACGTGATGTTAGAGTAGAGATCCGAATGCACTCTTAATGTTGCCGGGCCATCCAGCTCTATTTTCACCATGCTTGCAGAGCCCCGCCAGCCTTTAATGGCAGGGCCATCCAAGTTCGGCATGATCCACAGTAGCCTCCTGGGCATTTTCACAATTCCTTGCCCTTTTCGGTCGATCAGAGTTCCCATTGCTGCATATACTGCTGGATGACAGCAGGGATGGGGCCCAGAGGCTGCTACTGAGTGCTCATCCTCCTCCGTCGTCTTTTTGTTCAGATACAGTAAGAGAAGGCGCGCGTGATGTTGTAGAGCTCTTCATGGAGTCACCAGCTCTTCGCGTACCATGCCTGCAGAGCCCCGCCAGCCTTTAATGGCAGGGCCATCCAAGTTCGGCATGATCCACAGTAGCCTCCTGGGCATTTTCACAATTCCTTGCCCTTTTCGGTCGATCAGAGTTCCCATTGCTGCATATACTGCTGGATGACAGCAGGGATGGGGCCCAGAGGCTGCTACTGAGTGCTCATCCTCCTCCGTCGTCTTTTTGTTCAGATACAGTAAGAGAAGGCGCGCGTGATGTTGTAGAGCTCTTCATGGAGTCACCAGCTCTTCGCGTACCATGCCTGCAGAGCTCCGCCAGCCTTTCAAAGGTAGGGCCATACAATTTTCGGCCTGATCCACAGCAGCCTCCTGGGCATTTTCAAAACTCATCGCTCCCTACAACTGTCAAGTGGTCCAGGCGCTCGCTTACTAGGCATCTTCCCTCGTACTCGTCCAACCCTCATCGGGTTCAATTGCATGTACCGTAGTGACCTACTATCTTTTGCGGGCGAGTTCTAGACGAGTATCATTGCATTTCTAGACGAGTTCCTGCAGCTTTTGTGTGTGTGGGTTTGCTATCCCCTGAGATGCATACATCCCTTCAGGTGAGGCAGCGCGGCACGTAAAAAACTCTGGCAGTTTGTCGGATGCAGGCAGGTAAGCTCCCAGTGTCGCTTGACTGCACTACCATCCACTCCCCGGCATCGCATGCGCCTGAATACTCCAACCTTACGATGGTGGATCGATGTGCAGCACATATACCAAGGCAGGCACCGACACCAGCATCGCTGGGTGTCAGATCCTGCCGCACTATATATGTATTTTGTTAAATTCCCGCACCTAGACGTAACGTAACATCAGCGGCAGATGTTGGCGCAACGCGCCTAGTCGGTATTAAAAGTGCACCTCGTCGGCATACCTTTCCGATTATCCACCCGGTGTGCACACCTTGCCCTCTAAGGGGGTCACTGCAGACCCCATCGGAGCTTGACCAGGTCCATCCCAGTCAATTTCTTCTTCGGCGGCGGCTCTGGCAGCTGCGCGTGGCTCTCCTGCGCTTCAGGGGGGGCTCTGGCTACAGCAACTGGAGCTGCAGGTGCCGAGTTCGCAGGTTCCGCCTGGTTGGAGTGCGCCTTGAGCTCAACAGGCCTCTTTCTGTCATGCCCCTGCAGCGCGCCCCCTTCCCTGACTTGCACGTGCGGTAGTATCAATGGTTCGGATGAATTGGCGTCAGCTGTAGAAGTACGCCCTCTGCCTGCACAACCGGTCCGGCATGCATTCAGCTTTCACATCGCCGGGGTGGGGGTGGGGGGAGATTGGAGATTCGCGGGGAGACGGGGGGTAATGGATGCTCTACCCATGGGAATGGTATTTGACAGACAATGGAGACGGCGTTATTGCCCCGGCCGGGAATGCCATCCCCTATTCCGTTGTCGCTGCTTCCCTGCTTGACTTACCCACGCATTCCGTGACAACCTCCTCCTCCCCGGGCACCTGTTTGTCAGCTGCGGCGTTGTCTTCCTGCGCTGGGTGCGGCTTAGCTAGCTGTTGCGTTCGCTGTTGCGTTAAATGCGCTCGGCTGGCCAGCTCGTGCTTAGCCCCCGGCTGTGGCGACGTAGCGGGATCTGCGCCGCCTTCTCGCACTGCTGCCACAATCTCAAAGTCGTCAGAGGAGGTGACAGGGCTCAGGCCAGTAATAACCTGCGTCGGCGGGATGTCGCTTGCCGCTGGCTCTTCACACGAGTCCTCAGACATCTGAATTCCTTCACCTGTGTGTCGCAACCGGTCAGCAAGGCTGAAACGCACACAATCCAAAGGACCGCACTCCGGATGAGTTACGATAGTCAGTGCACGCATCGATTCCAGCCCTCACTGTCAGGATATGGGATAGGCCATGCACCGGAGCAGTCTTCGTGTTCCTTGCTAATTGCAGCTGCTGGTCGCTTGGGTCTTTCGGGCGTATCAAACTCCTGATGGCGCAGGCCCGCAGACAGTCATGTGAGCTCGGAATGCAGTGCTGCCCTACGGGGCGGTGAGCATGTGCCAGGCAGGGAACACAGTCTCTGCGTGTCCTGCTTTGCGGCCAGGACTTACTGCCAAATTAAGGGACTGAGATGGGATGAGTCCCAAGCTTGGCGATTCAAACATTTCAGGGGCCTGGGTGCATGGCGCTGCCGCCCCGAGCCTGTGCAGGGAGCAGCGCCACTCAGTGGGCCGCAAACCCCTCACCCCTCACCCCAGTATGGCATCATGTGACATCCCCTGTGATTATACATGCGATTGACTTCACCTGAACTCGTCTGCCATGGAACTGCCACAGGCGTCTCCCTGCGGGCATGGAATGTCAGAAAGGGCACTGCACAGTTGAGACAGACAACCGCAGGTAATAAGGCCAGAGTGAGTACCTCGACCCCTTCATAGCCACACGCGTCCGGACGGGGCCCAATCGGAGAGTCCGGCAGATCCTCAACCTCATCATGCACATCCTCCTGCCCATCCGAGTCCGCAGATGCACTGGGAAACTGCATCCCATACACATAGCAGGGCATGATGGGTTATTGCCATGCCGGTGCGTCCAGCGTGGAGAGGCCTCATTCAGTGCGCGCGAAATGTACCTCTGGAGCTTCCAGCGCCTTTCCCTCTGGCTCAATATCACCTTCGCTTAGAGTCAGAGTTCCCCCGGCCACACCCTCTCCACGCTCCACCGGCACTGGTGCTGAATCCCGCTCCTCTGACAGAAGACAAGATGGAATGCAAGCTTAGAGGTGCTGCGTCTTAGGCATCAACCTGGTGGCTGCGCTTTCTACTCCGCCGTCCACGCACCTGCTGCCACTCCCTCGCTATCTGTGCTTTCCAGCTCCGGGGCCCTTTGCCTCTGCAGGAAGTCCTCCTCCGGCGAAGCAGAACGCGCGTCAGCCTGCTGTTGCTGGTGAGGCTGGACATCTGGTTCTGGCGCTTCCGCGGCGCCTGTTGGAGCCCAGGGTCGGGGCGCGGCTGGCGGCGTCCAGCATGCATCGAGTGCCTCTTGCTGCGATGGGCGAATGTCGCACTCTGCTGCAAATGCCTCAACATCCACCATCCCAGATTAGGGTGGCACTGGGAGCCGAGGCCAGCGAGGTGGGCCGTGGCTGGGCAGGTTCGTAGCGATGTCCGAGTTATTAGGCCTCTGAAAATAGGTTCGGGTGGGCCAACAGCAGACGGGGCGGCGCTGTGCACGCTTGCACGTCGCCTCTTCGGTATTCACACCGCACAGTGGCACTAGAGGCAGCGGGAGCCGCCCTGGCGTGGACCAGAGGCGGCCCTAGTAGCCTCCCTCCAATCTGCCCTTTCTACCTGCCGGAGTTCACACCTTCCGTGCGCCCCCACGGGCGGGATGTTCTCTTCAGCGCTCGCGTCAACGCTGTGGAAGGACCTGCGGTCCGCCACTCAACGGGGTGATGTCTGATGACAGTCCACGCCGGTGCGCTGTATTTGCACGCACAGCAAGGGCGTCACGCCGGTGGTATCCACGGGGCTAGTACCGCCATGGGCAGGCAACTCGTCGAGCAAGCAGTTGACGCGTTGCGACGAAGCGACATCCAGGCGGACGAGGATGGGTAGCGAACCATCGTCATCATAAGTGCGCCAGAAAAGGGTAGTCGCAACCATGGCCGCTATGCTGCCGGCATAGCTTCTCTCTTTATTCGACCCGGTTGCATGTGGTCCTATCTACACCGTAGTTAACAGTAGCAATATAATTACATGAGCTAGCAGCAGAAGGCGATATCGGAAATCACCAAAGAAAAGGGCAATCGGAAAGGTCTTCTACAGACATTAGCAATGCAGCTATAGTCGCTACTTGGAAACTTTTTCTTCGCGTAATGTTTCTTATTAATATTTATCTGCTAGTCACATTATTATTGATTGTTCATCCATAAACATTTTACATTCGCAGAAATGAATACAGGACCGGAACACAATGCTTGGAACAACATAATTGGAACTTATTATTTCTCGATGAAACTCGCGGACATTTCAAATACTCCTACCAGTATGTGTTAATGTATTATCCACCAGACCACCACCATGTCCACCATTATCTGTTATTATTAATATTTACTACCGGGTATTCGACGACCATTTCATCAACGAAAGCGAGATAAACGCAGCATCAATGCTAGCGCTATTATTAATAGGGACTGCACCAGATAATCTCAAGGTTGTACTACGGAGTCGCGGTAGCTGTGACGATATACCCTGTACTCGCTACTACCGGTTTTTAATAGCGGACACTGTCGCGACCATATATGTAAATAAAATAAAACATCTGTCGAGCGTGACATACTGGCCGTCGATGTCGAGCAGTAGTCGCCCACTTTTTTTTCGAAACTGTACCGCGTACCAGCACAGTCGTTTGGCGACTAGCGACTATGTAGGGGTGGGGTGGTTCAGCGACTGATCCGTATATTAACACTACTCACGCTTGGCACCGTTATTGACACGTCGCTACCTGCGCGCCCACTGCTGGAGGATCGATTGTCAGTGAGTCGACGAAATCCAGCGCCTGCTACTGTACCCTGATTGCTTTGCTCGGCGATATTGCCGAGTTCACCAGTGCTCGTCACAAGCAGAGCCGCGTACGTGTAATTCAGTTTGCCACTCCATTCACTTGGTGCGGATCCTACCGGTCTGCCAAGACAGGGATCGCACACCTGCTTCCTGGGCCCAGAAGCGCAACTTCGCCCAGTGGATACAAGTCGGCTGGTCGCCCCTCAAATGGCAGGCATGCAGCTCTCCGCAGGTGCGCTCTGGCAGCAGTCGATGAGGGACATCGGCGGTGGGTTGATCAGTAGACTTCCTGGCACATCATCAGTGGTGAGGCATGTGCGCCGAGAAGTTGTCGCTTCGGTAAGACTCCCTCTGCATCCCCCTTTCTCTTCCCTTCATTTCCCCTTCCCCCCTTCTCGCTGTGGTTATGGTCATTCGGGGCTGAGGGTGAGCGAACAAAAATTAGGCCAAAATTCGCGACAGGGGTTGTGTGTATTTGGTGGTGGTGGTTGGGGGGGGGGGGGGGGGGGGGGGGGGGGGGGGGGGGGGGGGGGGGGGGGGGGGGGGGGCGGGGGGGGGGGGGGGGGGGGCTTTGCTTTCAGGAGCACCTCGGGATCCTGTCAGGCATTAAAACCAACTGGCAAGGGTGAAATGTCCATGCAGAGTGACATCTCTGCAGGCACCAAACATGCTTTACGGCTGATACATGCCCCAACAGCGTCCATTGCTGTGCACTGTGACATATTGTTCACTGCCAGCCGCCAACGCCATCTTGCTGGCACACCGTGGCTGCAGATGGTGCGGCACGCAATCCATGCCGAAATAACACATTTACGCACGGAATCCCTGCCCTTCAGCGATACTCGGGATCGGATGGGCACCGTTGCGCACAC
>VCJN01002901.1:0-13996 GCA_006384855.1 Tetraselmis striata | reverse complement strand
GGTACAAAAGTTGATGCGCAAAACTGCTCGTGCGTCTAAGCATAATTCTTTGGCTGAATTCTATGTCGTTGAAATGTCGGTTATAAAGGATGATCCTGACCTGCATTTAGACAATGCTATGACACCAGAGCAAAAGGATGCTATTCGTCATTTGTTGTATGACGAGTTTCCTGAAATTTCCAGTCAACAGTCACATATCGGCCATGGGATCACAAAATTGAGTTAACTGGCAAAATGAAACGCCAAAGACTTAATCGTTTGTCTCCCGCTGAACGTGCTGAATTGGATCGCCAACTCAAAGATGCGATTGCCGCTGGACTTGTTCGTCCTAGTCAATCTGAGTTTGGTTCGCCTATTCTTTTTGTTAAGAAGGCAGATGGATCCCTTCGGTTGTGTGTCGATTTTCGTGGGCTGAACGAGGTCACTCGAAAGGATATGTATCCTTTGCCGCGAATTGATGAAACGTTGGATTCTCTCCGCAATGCCCGTTGCTATACCCATCTGGATTTAGCATCAGGTTATTGGCAGGTTGCCATTGCAGAGGAGGACATCCACAAGACAGCGTTTCAGACACCTGATGGTCTATGGGAGTGGACTGCAATGCCATTTGGTTTGTGCAATGCCCCAGCCACTTTCCAGCGCATGATGAATGACATCTTGAGACCATTTTTGCGTGACTTTGTGGTGGTGTATCTGGATGATATATGTATATATTCAGATAATTATGATGACCACATAAAGCACCTTCGTTTAGTTTTTGAGAAACTGAATGAATATAATCTGAGGTTGCAATTAAAGAAATGTTTCTTTGGCATGCAATCTATGGATTATTTGGGGTATACCGTCGCTGATGGTAAGTTGTCTGTTTCAGAGGCCAAAGTGGCTGCAGTTAGGGATTGGCCTGTCCCTAAAACTCAGAGTGAAGTCAGAAGTTTTGTACAATTCTGCAATTTCTACTCTAAGTTTATTCATCATTTCAGTGATTTAACTGCACCATTGACTGACTTATTGCGTAAGTCTAAACCAGTTCATGTTGACTGGTCACCGGCGTGTCAGGAAGCCTTTGAGACCCTTCGTCTGCGACTGATTTCCGCTCCGTGTCTTTCCATTCCTTCCATGGGGGCGGATGCGACGTTCACCGTAGCGACAGATGCGTCCAACGTAGGGCTTGCTGCAGTGCTACTGCAGGACCAAGGAGGAGGTCCTCAACCAGTGAGTTACTGGGCGCGAAAGCTGAATGCAGCTGAGCGTGGTAATACCTACAGTGCTTATGATTTGGAAGCTTTGGCTGTCTGTGAATCAATTAAGCACTGGCGTTGTTACCTTGAAGGGTGCTGTCGATTCCTTGTTGTCTCAGATCATGACACCCTGCGTCATCTGCTCAGGCAACCGGCAGAAAGGTTGAACCGGCGACAAGTGCGCTATGTACGCGACTTGCAGCCGTTTGTTGGGTCCATATCTCTTGCATACCGAAAGGGCAAGTGGAATGAAGCCGATCCGTTGTCGCGTAGACCGGATTTTAAGCCGATTGGTTTCGGTGGCTTATATTGGACCGGGGATGTGCCGGACGCGGCTGAATCACTCGTGAGTGAACATCGCCCATGTACTGCGGTATTGTCGGCTGTAAGTGC
Source organism: Tetraselmis striata (assembly GCA_006384855.1). NCBI lineage: Eukaryota > Viridiplantae > Chlorophyta > Chlorodendrophyceae > Chlorodendrales > Chlorodendraceae > Tetraselmis > Tetraselmis striata. Next base: position 12,365 of record VCJN01002901.1, on the reverse strand, counting down.
GTCGTCACTTAGCCTTGATGACAATATTCTCCACCTTATTAAGGCTGGATATGCAGAGGACGCGTTCTACTCCTTATGGGGGGTGGAAGCAGTCCGGTCATGTGGTAGAGCACGATGGTTATTTTTGGAGACATGGACGTCTTTGCATACCAACCAATCGTGACATCATCAATAAGATATTGTATGAGCTACATGATTCTGTTGGTCACCGTGCTTATGCAAGCACCTTGGCACGTGCCTTGGACCGTTTTTGGTGGACACGCATACGACATGACGTGAAAACCTATTGTGAACAATGTTCGGTGTGCCGGCGTGTTCGTGCACGTCCGCAGCCACCTGCACCAACACAGCCCTTACCAGTACCGCCACGTCCATGGCATACGGTTGGTTTGGATTTTATAACCGAGTTACCTGAGAGTAATGGTTATAATACTATGTTGGTTGTGTGTTGCCATCTGTCCCGGCAAGCACATTTTATTCCAACCACAGTCAACGTGACTGGTGGACAGGCAGCTGAATTATTTCTGAAGGAAGTATTCAGGCTGCATGGAATACCTCGTGTGATCGTCTCTGATAGAGATCCACGGTTCCTGTCTGCATTCTGGCAAACTCTGTGGCGGAGACTTGGCACTAAATTGAACATGTCTAGTGGCCAACATCCTGAAACAGATGGTTTGACCGAACGCATTAATGCCATAGTCACTGAGTTGGCTCGTGCGTTTTGTTGTTTCGATGGTTCAAACTGGGTAGACCAGTTACCATTGATGGAATTTGCGTATAATTCCAACAAAGCACTTGGCATTGAGCATGCACCATTTGAGGTTATGTATGGTTTCAATCCTGAAACGCCTCCGGATGTATTGTTTGGTATGAGACCAACAATAGCATTCTCTCGTGATGCTCAGCAACGTATCCAAGATATGAAGGAGATTCACGAGTTGGTTCGGTCAGTGTTGGCTGTCCATAAAGATGAATTGACTGTTCGACCTAGTGTTAGGCAACAGCGCAATCCTCCTATCTTCAATGTTGGAGATAGAGTATCTGTGGATACCCGTCTGCTTAAGGTCAAAGGTCAGCCTTGCAAAAAGCTGATGGACAAGCAGCTTGGCCCATTTTCTATTGTAGAGAAAATTGGCGGTCATAGTTATCGACTGAAATTACCTGCTGGTGTTAAGTTGCACCCAGTATTTCATGTTAATAACTTGAGACCCTGTCCCACTGCGCCGTTGCGCCCGCATGTACCTCTTGTTGTTGGTACCGGTGACGACTCTGATGATGAGTATGAGATTGACAAGATTACCAGCGTTAAGATCGGTTCCATGCCCGGTTTACGTGGTACTCAGTTGCAATTTCTTGTTCACTTTGCGGATGAGTCTATTGCCCCTGTTTGGCATCGTTTGTTTGATGTTAAAAGGACAATAGCATTGCAGGATTTTATGGCTACTCCCAAATGGTTGGACTTTGTAAAGTCACCTGAATTTGTGGAGCATATGCATAAATACCCGGCACGTGTGCCGACTGCAAATTAAACTGCCTGTGGAATGCTATTTCACACTGTTGTCAAGGGGGGAGAGATGTAGTGTGACAATAATGGCATACTCTGTACGGGTACTGTATGATCGTAGCATCATTCATGTACGAGTACCTGCTGTATCGTATGTGTGCGCGCGTGTGTCACGCGCCACAATACGAGTACTGGTGGATGATGAATCATGAGACGAGTCCTACTGGTACCGGTACACTGTTCAGTAGTAGTTACGGGATAATACGCATGTGCGTACCCGTAGCGGGCAAGTATAATGCCTGCCTCTGTAACATCAGTTGTATACTTGTGTATAAACTGATGTGTCAACTACATGTGCGGAGGTCTCTAAGCGACGACCTCCTGTTCGACACTTCGAGGCACGACTCTCCACGGTGACGCGCTTAGCAGTGCGCGTGCCGCTTGGTGGTGGCTAGCTGTGAGCTAGCCATACGCATAAATAGCGGCGGGTGGTGACAACGTTGTAACCATTGTTTCTTTCTCTCTCTGCTGCCTTCTTTGTGTTTACGACAGCCTTGTCTGCTTGACCTGCGTGAGGCACCCGAGACTGTCGCATCTTTAGATTTTACATCTGAGGACTTTGTGCGCAGAAACAACTTGCAGATACAACAGTTGAAAGCCAGAACATCTGTCCGTTTGGCTAATGGTCAACGTGTCTCATGTTCCATACAACTGTTGTGTCTCTGTCTGTTGGAGGACATGTATTTGAGAATCGAGTTTTTTATATACTGCGTGAGCTCAAAGTCTCCGACATTGTATTGGGTTTAACTTGGCTTGATGAAGCGCAAGTTACCATTAAGTATGGTACGGAACGTATCATGACTTTAATGGATGGAACCCATGTACCTGTTGTAATAGTGGGTCGTACTCCTGCAAGTAGCATGATTACTTCCACTAGGGTCAAAAGTTGATGCGCAAAACTGCTCGTGCGTCTAAGCATAATTCTTTAGCTGAATTCTATGTCGTTGAAATGTCGGTTTAAAGGATGATCCTGACCTGCATTTAGACAATGCTATGACACAGAGCAAAGGATGCTATTCGTCATTTGTTGTATGACGAGTTTCCTGAAATTTTGCGTCCAGTCAACAGGCCGCCTGTTCATCCCATCGGCCATGGGATCACAAAATTGAGTTAACTGGCAAAATGAAACGCCAAAGACTTAATCATTTGTCTCCCGCTGAACGTGCTGAATTGGATCGCCAACTCAAAGATGCGATTGCCGCTGGACTTGTTCGTCCTAGTCAATCTGAGTTTGGTTCGCCTATTCTTTTTGTTAAGAAGGCAGATGGATCCCTTCGGTTGTGTGTCGATTTTCGTGGGCTGGACGAGGTCACTCGAAAGGATATGTATCCTTTGCCGCGAATTGATGAAACGTTGGATTCTCTCCGCAATGCCCGTTGCTATATACCCATCTGGATTTAGCATCAGGTTATTGGCAGGTTGCCATTGCAGAGGAGGATCCACAAAGACAGCGTTTCAAACACCTGATGGTCTATGGAGTGGACTGCAATGCCATTTGGTTTTGCAATGCCCCAGCCACTTTCCAGCGCATGATGAATGACATCTTGAGACCATTTTTTGCGTGACTTTGTGGTTTGTATATCTGGATGAGTATATATTCAGATAATTATGATGACCACATAAAGCACCTTCGTTTAGTTTTTGAGAAACTGAATGAATATCATCTGAGGTTGCAATTAAAGAAATGTTTCTTTGGCATGCAATCTATGGATTATTTGGGGTATACCGTCGCTGATGGTAAGTTGTCAGTTTCAGAGGCCAAAGTGGCTGCAGTTAGGGATTGGCCTGTCCCTAAAACTCAGAGTGAAGTCAGAAGTTTTGTACAATTTTGCAATTTCTACTCTAAGTTTATTGTGACAATTATACGAGTACGATATACTACGAGTTAGTACATGTGTGTACTAGTACAATGTGTACCTGGGACTAAGAGTATATGTACTGTATAATGCTGCCGTACGTGTGGTAAGCGTTGTGCTTCGGAGCCGGATTGATACCGCCTCAATTGTTACAAGGCGCCAGCATCCTGATGTAAGGTTCACCAGTTCGAACCCCGCTGATGTCGAGAATTGAATTCTCGCAGGGGGGGCGGAATGTAGTGTGACAATATACGAGTACGATATACTACGAGTTAGTACATGTGTTTAGTACAATGTGTACCTGGGACTACGAGTATATGTACTGTATAATGCTGCCGTGTGGTAAGCGTTGTGTTAAACAATTGTTGTGTTCTCAAAACACTGTAGCCTCTCGCCTTTGCACCACCACTGCACACCACCTTTGTTTGTCCCTTGCAGTCTCTATCCGGCTGAGACTGCCGCATTATTCATCATTTCAGTGATTTAACTGCACCATTGACTGACTTATTGCGTAAGTCTAAACCAGTTCATGTTGACTGGTCACCGGCGTGTCAGGAAGCCTTTGAGACCCTTCGTCTGCGACTGATTTCCGCTCCGTGTCTTTCCATTCCTTCCATGGGGGCGGATGCGACGTTCACCGTAGCGACAGATGCGTCCAACGTAGGGCTTGCTGCAGTGCTACTGCAGGACCAAGGAGGAGGTCCTCAACCAGTGAGTTACTGGGCGCGAAAGCTGAATGCAGCTGAGCGTGGTAATACCTACAGTGCTTATGATTTGGAAGCTTTGGCTGTCTGTGAATCAATTAAGCACTGGCGTTGTTACCTTGAAGGGTGCTGTCGATTCCTTGTTGTCTCAGATCATGACACCCTGCGTCATCTGCTCAGGCAACCGGCAGAAAGGTTGAACCGGCGACAAGTGCGCTATGTACGCGACTTGCAGCCGTTTGTTGGGTCCATATCTCTTGCATACCGAAAGGGCAAGTGGAATGAAGCCGATCCGTTGTCGCGTAGACCGGATTTTAAGCCGATTGGTTTCGGTGGCTTATATTGGACCGGGGATGTGCCGGACGCGGCTGAATCACTCGTGAGTGAACATCGCCCATGTACTGCGGTATTGTCGGCTGTAAGTGCGTCGTCACTTAGCCTTGATGACAATATTCTCCACCTTATTAAGGCTGGATATGCAGAGGACGCGTTCTACTCCTTATGGGGGGGGTGGAAGCAGTCCGGTCATGTGGTAGAGCACGATGGTTATTTTTGGAGACATGGACGTCTTTGCATACCAACCAATCGTGACATCATCAATAAGATATTGTATGAGCTACATGATTCTGTTGGTCACCGTGCTTATGCAAGCACCTTGGCACGTGCCTTGGACCGTTTTTGGTGGACACGCATACGACATGACGTGAAAACCTATTGTGAACAATGTTCGGTGTGCCGGCGTGTTCGTGCACGTCCGCAGCCACCTGCACCAACACAGCCCTTACCAGTACCGCCACGTCCATGGCATACGGTTGGTTTGGATTTTATAACCGAGTTACCTGAGAGTAATGGTTATAATACTATGTTGGTTGTGTGTTGCCATCTGTCCCGGCAAGCACATTTTATTCCAACCACAGTCAACGTGACTGGTGGACAGGCAGCTGAATTATTTCTGAAGGAAGTATTCAGGCTGCATGGAATACCTCGTGTGATCGTCTCTGATAGAGATCCACGGTTCCTGTCTGCATTCTGGCAAACTCTGTGGCGGAGACTTGGCACTAAATTGAACATGTCCAACATCCTGAAACAGATGGTTTGACCGAACGCATTAATGCCATAGTCACTGAGTTGGCTCGTGCGTTTTGTTGTTTCGATGGTTCAAACTGGGTAGACCAGTTACCATTGATGGAATTTGCGTATAATTCCAACAAAGCACTTGGCATTGAGCATGCACCATTTGAGGTTATGTATGGTTTCAATCCTGAAACGCCTCCGGATGTATTGTTTGGTATGAGACCAACAATAGCATTCTCTCGTGATGCTCAGCAACGTATCCAAGATATGAAGGAGATTCACGAGTTGGTTCGGTCAGTGTTGGCTGTCCATAAAGATGAATTGACTGTTCGACCTAGTGTTAGGCAACAGCGCAATCCTCCTATCTTCAATGTTGGAGATAGAGTATCTGTGGATACCCGTCTGCTTAAGGTCAAAGGTCAGCCTTGCAAAAAGCTGATGGACAAGCAGCTTGGCCCATTTTCTATTGTAGAGAAAATTGGCGGTCATAGTTATCGACTGAAATTACCTGCTGGTGTTAAGTTGCACCCAGTATTTCATGTTAATAACTTGAGACCCTGTCCCACTGCGCCGTTGCGCCCGCATGTACCTCTTGTTGTTGGTACCGGTGACGACTCTGATGATGAGTATGAGATTGACAAGATTACCAGCGTTAAGATCGGTTCCATGCCCGGTTTACGTGGTACTCAGTTGCAATTTCTTGTTCACTTTGCGGATGAGTCTATTGCCCCTGTTTGGCATCGTTTGTTTGATGTTAAAAGGACAATAGCATTGCAGGATTTTATGGCTACTCCCAAATGGTTGGACTTTGTAAAGTCACCTGAATTTGTGGAGCATATGCATAAATACCCGGCACGTGTGCCGACTGCAAATTAAACTGCCTGTGGAATGCTATTTCACACTGTTGTCAAGGGGGAGAGATGTAGTGTGACAATAATGGCATACTCTGTACGGGTACTGTATGATCGTAGCATCATTCATGTACGAGTACCTGCTGTATCGTATGTGTGCGCGCGTGTGTCACGCGCCACAATACGAGTACTGGTGGATGATGAATCATGAGACGAGTCCTACTGGTACCGGTACACTGTTCAGTAGTAGTTACGGGATAATACGCATGTGCGTACCCGTAGCGGGCACAAGTATAATGCTGTCTCTGATACACATCAGTTGTATACTTGTGTATAAACTGATGTGTCAACTACATGTGCGGAGGTCTCTAAGCGACGACCTCCTGTTCGACACTTCGAGGCACGACTCTCACGGTGACGCGCTTAGCAGTGCGCGTGCCGCTTGGTGGTGGCTAGCTGTGAGCTAGCCATACGCATAAATAGCGGCGGGTGGTGACAACGTTGTAACCATTGTTTCTTTCTCTCTCTGCTGCCTTCTTTGTGTTTACGACAGCCTTGTCTGCCTGACCTGCGTGAGGCACCCGAGACTGTCGCATCTTTAGATTTTACATCTGAGGACTTTGTGCGCAGAAAAACTTGCAGATACAACAGTTGAAAGCCAGAACATCTGTCCGTTTGGCTAATGGTCAACGTGTCTCATGTTACCATACAACTGTTGTGTCTCTGTCTGTTGGAGGACATGTATTTGAGAATCGAGTTTTTTATATACTGCGTGAGCTCAAAGTCCGACATTGTATTGGGTTTAACTTGGCTTGATGAAGCGCAAGTTACCATTAAGTATGGTACGGAACGTATCATGACTTTAATGGATGGAACCCATGTACCTGTTGTAATAGTGGGTCGTACTCCTGCAAGTAGCATGAATTACTTCCACTAGGGTACAAAAGTTGATGCGCAAAACTGCTCGTGCGTCTAAGCATAATTCTTTTAGCTGAATTCTATGTCGTTGAAATGTCGGTTTTAAAGGATGATCCTGACCTGCATTTAGACAATGCTATGACACCAGAGCAAAAGGATGCTATTCGTCATTTGTTGTATGACGAGTTTCCTGAAATTTTGCGTCCAGTCAAACAGGCCGCCTGTTCATCGGCCATGGGATCACAAAAATTGAGTTAACTGGCAAAATGAAACGCCAAAGACTTAATCATTTGTCTCCCGCTGAACGTGCTGAATTGGATCGCCAACTCAAAGATGCGATTGCCGCTGGACTTGTTCGTCCTAGTCAATCTGAGTTTGGTTCGCCTATTCTTTTTGTTAAGAAGGCAGATGGATCCCTTCGGTTGTGTGTCGATTTTTCGTGGGCTGGACGAGGTCACTCGAAAGGATATGTATCCTTTGCCGCGAATTGATGAAACGTTGGATTCTCTCCGCAATGCCCGTTGCTATACCCATCTGGATTTAGCATCAGGTTATTGGCAGGTTGCCATTGCAGAGGAGGACATCCACAAGACAGCGTTTCAAACACCTGATGGTCTATGGGAGTGGACTGCAATGCCATTTGTTTGTGGCAATGCCCCAGCCACTTTCCAGCGCATGATGAATGACATCTTGAGACCATTTTTGCGTGACTTTGTGGTTGTGTATCTGGATGATATATGTATATATTCAGATAATTATGATGACCACATAAAGCACCTTCGTTTAGTTTTTGAGAAACTGAATGAATATCATCTGAGGTTGCAATTAAAGAAATGTTTCTTTGGCATGCAATCTATGGATTATTTGGGGTATACCGTCGCTGATGGTAAGTTGTCAGTTTCAGAGGCCAAAGTGGCTGCAGTTAGGGATATGGCCTGTCCCTAAAACTCAGAGTGAAGTCAGAAGTTTTGTACAATTTTGCAATTTCTACTCTAAGTTATTGTGACAATTATACGAGTACGATATACTACGAGTTAGTACATGTGTGTACTAGTACAATGTGTACCTGGGACTAAGAGTATATGTACTGTATAATGCTGCCGTACGTGTGGTAAGCGTGTGCTTCGGAGCCGGATTGATACCGCCCTCAATTGTTACAAGGCGCCAGCATCCTGATGTAAGGTTCACCAGTTCGAACCCCGCTGATGTCGAGAATTGAATTCTCGCAGGGGGGCGGAATTGTAGTGTGACAATTATTACGAGTTACGATATACTACGAGTTAGTACATGTGTGTACTAGTACAATTGTGTACCCTGGGACTACGGTATATGTACTGTATAATGCTTGCCGTGTTGGTAAGCGTTGTGTTAAACAATTGTTGTGTCTCAAAACACTGTAGCCTCTCGCTTTTGCACCACCACTTGCACACCACCTTTGTTGTCCCTTGCAGTCTCTATCCGGCTGAGACTGCCGCATTATTCATCATTTCAGTGATTTAACTGCACCATTGACTGACTTATTGCGTAAGTCTAAACCAGTTCATGTTGACTGGTCACCGGCGTGTTCAGGAAGCCTTTGAGACCCTTCGTCTGCGACTGATTTCCTCTCCGTGTCTTTCCATTCCTTCCATGGGGGGCGGGATGCGACGTTACCGTAGCGACAGATGCGTCCAACGTAGGGCTTGCTGCAGTGCTACTGGCAGGACCAAGGGAGGAGGTCCTCAACCAGTGAGTTACTGGTGCGCGAAAGCTGAATGCAGCTGAGCGTGTGGTAATAACCTACAGCGCTTATGATTTGGAAGCTTGGCTGTCTGTGAATCAATTAAGCACTGGCGTTGTTACCTTGAAGGGTGCTGTCGATTCCTTGTTGTCTCAGATCATGACACCCTGCGTCATCTGCTCAGGCAACCGGCAGAAAGGTTGAACCGGCGACAAGTGCGCTATGTACGCGACTTGCAGCCGTTTGTTGGGTCCATATCTCTTGCCATACCGAAAGGGCAAGTGGAATGAAGCCGATCCGTTGTCGCGTAGACCGGATTTTAAGCCGATTGGTTTCGGTGGCTTATATTGGACCGGGGATGTGCCGGACGCGGCTGAATCACTCTGGAGTGAACATCGCCCATGTACTGCGGTATTGTCGGCTGTAAGTGCGTCGTCACTTAGCCTTGATGACAATATTCTCCACCTTATTAAGGCTGGATATGCAGAGGGACGCGTTCTACTCCTATGGGGGGGGTGGAAGCAGTCCGGTCATGTGGTAGAGCACGATGGTTATTTTGGAGACATGGACGTCTTTGCATACCAACCAATCGTGACATCATCAATAAGATATTGTATGAGCTACATGATTCTGTTGGTCACCGTGCTTATGCAAGCACCTTGGCACGTGCCTTGGACCGTTTTTAGGTGGACACGCATTACGACATGACGTGAAAACCTATTGTGAACAATGTTCGGTGTGCCGGCGTGTTCGTGCACGTCCGCAGCCACCTGCACCAACACAGCCCTTACCAGTTACCGCCACGTCCATGGCATACGGTTGGTTTTGGATTTTATAACCGAGTTACCTGAGAGTAATTGGTTATTAATACTATGTTGGTTGTGTGTTGCCATCTGTCCCGGCAAGCACATTTTATTCCAACCACAGTCAACGTGACTGGTGGACAGGCAGCTGAATTATTTCTGAAGGAAGTATTCAGGCTGCATGGAAATACCTCGTGTGATCGTCTCTGATAGAGATCCACGGTTCCTGTCTGCATTCTGGCAAACTCTGTGGCGGAGACTTGGCACTAAATTGAACATGTCTAGTGGCCAAACATCCTGAAACAGATGGTTTGACCGAACGCAATTAATGCCATAGTCACTGAGTTGGCTCGTGCGTTTTGTTGTTTCGATGGTTCAACTGGGTAGACCAGTTACCATTGATGGAATTTGCGTATAATTCCAACAAAGCACTTGGCATTGAGCATGCACCATTTGAGGTTATGTATGGTTTCAATCCTGAAACGCCTCCGGATGTATTGTTTGGTATGAGACCAACAATAGCATCTCTCGTGATGCTCAGCAACGTATCCAAGATTATGAAGGAGATTCACGAGTTGGTTCGGTCAGTGTTGCTGTCCATAAAGATGAATTGACTGTTCGACCTAGTGTTAGGCAAACAGCGCAATCCTCCTATCTTCAATGTTGGAGATAGAGTATCTGTGGATACCCGTCTGCTTTAAGGTCAAAGGTCAGCCTGCAAAAAGCTGATGGAACAAGCAGCTTGGCCCATTTTCTATTGTAGAGAAAATTGGCGGTCATAGTTATCGACTGAAATACCTGCTGGTGTTAAGTTGCACCCAGTTAATTTCATGTTAATAACTTGAGACCCATGTCCCACTGCGCCGTTGCGCCCGCATGTACCTCTTGTGTTGGTACCGGTGACGACTCTGATGATGAGTATGAGATTGACAAGATTACCAGCGTTAAGATCGGTTCCATGCCCGGTTTACGTGGTACTCAGTTGCAATTTCTTGTTCACTTTGCGGATGAGTCTATGCCCCTGTTTGGCATCGTTTGTTTGATGTTAAAAGGACAATTAGCATTGCAAGGATTTTATGGCTACTCCCAAATGGTTGGACTTTGTAAAGTCACCTGAATTTGTGGAGGCATATGCATAAATACCCGGCACGTGTGCCGACTGCAAATTAAAACTGCCTGTGGAATGCTATTTCACACTGTTGTCAAGGGGGGAGAGATGTAGTGTGACAATAATGGCATACTCTGTACGGGTACTGTATGATCGTAGCATCATTCATTCGAGTACCTGCTGTATCGTATGTGTGCGCGCGTGTGTCACGCGCCACAATACGAGTACTGGTGGATGATGAATCATGAGATGAGTCCTACTGGTTAACCGGTACACTGTTCAGTAGTAGTTACGGGATAATACGCATGTGCGTACCCGTAGCGGGCACAAGTATAATGTGCCTGCCTCTGGACATCAGTTGTATACTTGATGTGATAAACTGATGTGTCAACTACATGTGCGGAGGTCTCTAAGCGACGACCTCCTGTCGACCACTTCGAGGCACGACTCTTCACGGTGACGCGCTTAGCAGTGCGCGTGCCGCTTGGTGGTGGCTAGCTGTGAGCTAGCCATACGCATAAATAGCGGCGGGTGGTGACAACGTTGTAACCATTGTTTCTCTCTCTGCTGCCTTCTTTGTGTTTACGACAGCCTTGTCTGCCTGACCTGCGTGAGGCACCCGAGACTGCCGCATATCCGACTTTGTTCCTACTCATGGTTCCAGTCGGTCATATTACCTATTACGGTTTATGTCAAGCATTATTAGTTTCTGAAATAGTTCGAAAGACATGCGAAATGTTACATATCGCATAGCCAACTTCACTGCTTGCCGCTCGGGTTGAGCCAAAAATATTTCTGCCGATGTGTGATACATTTTTACATGACGTTGCTCATCATAGCAGGGCAAAGCACGGCCCCTCTAAGATTAAAAAGAGTAAGGCTCGTGCTGCTGAGAAAGCTCGCCAGGCTCTCAGAAAGTCCTCTAGTCGGGTTCTCTCGGACTCGCCGGCGCATGGTAAGCGGCGCAAGTACTCGCCGACACGCCGTTGACACCCCTGCCTCCCACTTAGCCGTCACAACCGAATGATCCAAATGCTTAGTTGGCAACAGAAGGTCAGCTAATGATGGGTGGAAATGGTGGGAGTAAGTATAGTATCGGTATATCGCCCCTTGATCTGCGGGGCTGTAGATGTGTGGATGATGTTGATAGGGCGGGCAAGGGCGGAGCGGCCGCTTCGCGGGGCTATTTATTTAGCAATGAGGCTATGGGGGTATAGGGGCGGAGGGGCCGCCGAGCTTGTCTGTTGGTTTATGGATGAAGGTAGGTGGCCTAGCAGGAGCGGAGCGGGCGCTGCGCGGGGCTATGTGTTCATGAATGAATGTGTGGGGCTATGGGCGGAGCGACCGCTGAGCGGGGCTGCGGGTTTATGCTGGATGTGTGGCGCGAGGGGCGGAGCGACACCTGCGCGGATCTAATTATTTATGGATTAAGGAAGTTGGCCTAGGGGCGGAGCGAACGCTACGCGGGTCTGTTGATTTATGAATGAAGGTAGTTGGCCTAGGAGCGAGCGGCCGCTGCTTGTAGCTAATGGTTTAGGAATTAAGGTGTGGGGCAAAAGGCGGAGCGGCCGCTGCGCAGGTCGGATGCTTTATGGATGAAGGAAGTTGGCCTTGGGGCGGAGCGGCCGCTGCGCGGGCGTGATGATTTATGGGTGAAAGTAGTTGGCCTAGGAGCGGATCGGCCGCTGCATGGGGCTAATGGTTTAGGAATGAAGCTGTGGGGCAAAGGGCGGAGCGGCCGCTGCGCAGGTCTGATGCTTTATGGAT